>JAECZD010000049.1:0-368609 GCA_024349325.1 Pogonomyrmex californicus
TCGCATTACTTGTTTTATAAGACTTTATTTATTTATTCATTTATATTTATATTATATTTATACATTTATATTTATATTTATATTTATTTACTTTTTATTATTAATTTTTTTGATCATATTATACTATCTGCACTGAAAT
Source organism: Pogonomyrmex californicus (assembly GCA_024349325.1). Classification (NCBI taxonomy): domain Eukaryota; kingdom Metazoa; phylum Arthropoda; class Insecta; order Hymenoptera; family Formicidae; genus Pogonomyrmex; species Pogonomyrmex californicus. The sequence goes on from JAECZD010000049.1 coordinate 140, forward strand.
GTATATTTATTTAATCTGATTTATATTTTTATTATGTATCATTTTAACTGTTTACTTATTAAATTGTATATTAATTTAATTTATTTATTATTTCACTGTTTCCGATTAAATTTACATAATTTTTATTTATTTCTGCCTAGTATTATATATACTCATTAATATTCTTATTTTTTTTTCCATTTCTGATTCAGCTTAACTTAGTTTAATTTAATTTAATTAATTCAAATGAGCTCTATTCATATTTCTTACATTTTTACACTATTTACCTATAAATATTTATAATGTTACTAATCATTAATTATTATTCTAATTATTCATCTTGTTTAATTTTAATTATCTTTAATTAGTATTAAATGAATTTCAAATTTTCTCGTATATCAATTTTAATTTAATTTTTTTTTATTTAATTTATTTTAATCAGGTTTAGCTTATTTGATGTAATTTTTATTCATATAATCACATCATTCTATTCATTAATTTTATTTTACTTTATTTATGTATCAATTAATTTCTCTTGAAAAACTATTTTCATGGGCACCCGATAGCTATTGTATTATAATGCTATTCCCTGGCTGCCCCTATATGTACACTTGCATACCTTTTACTTGCTATATATTTGCTTTTTAATTTTATTTTAAGCTATCACTTAGTTATTATTGCGTCTATTTTGTATAATTTTTTGCTGTATTTCAGTAATTTATTTAAATTTTTATCTCGTTGGGCAAGTGCTTAATTTGTGTCATAGTTTTGATCTGCATTTAAATAAAAAGCGTGTAGGGGCTAGTGGGGTATGTGTGGTACTCAGTGTCCCAACATTTTTGAGTATGCACATTTACAGTCAACCACTTCACTGATTTTGTCATACGCTTTACTGTTTCTTGATATTACTTTTATCAGTGCAGCCTGTTCCATGTATTGCATTTGTTTTCACATACTGATTAGGAAATTTTCTTATAATTTTTTACTTATTTACTTATTTATTTATTAAGAATATTGATATTTTTAATTATATAATATGTAATTATTTGATATTTATTTAGTATTACTTTATACAGGGTTTTATTTTAAATGATATGGTCGATTATCTCGCGACTCGATGATTTTATTGAAAAATTTTTCGAACAAAAGTTGCATGGCTTGAAGGGGGACACATGATGGAAATGTGGACTTGAGTGACCTTCAAAATCAAGTCAAGGTCATTAATGTTTTTCTAAATGGAAACTCCTATTTTTTATTACATATTCTTGTAGCTTATCTCGAGAACTTTCCAAAACACTATAATAAAGTTACGTTTCATTGAGTACTTACCGAGTTATGGAGCTAGCTATGGAAAGTTACAGTACCGCTGGCGTTATCTATGTATGCATGCGCCTTAGTTGGCCGGATCAATGATCGGTCTTGTTTTAGTTGACCGGATCAGTGATCGGTCTTGCCTTAGTTGGCCGGATCAGTGATCAGTCTTGCCTTATAACTTAACAAGTACTTAACGAAAAGTAACTTTATTATAGTGTTTTGGAAAGCTCTTGAGATAAGCTACAAGAATATGTAATAAAAAATAGGAGTTTCCAAAAAAACATGTTTTAAAAAAACATTAATGACCTTGACCTGATTTTGACAAGGTCACTCAAGGTCAAGTCCACATTTCATATGTCCCTCTTCAAGCCACAACTTTTATTCGAAAAATTTTTCAATAAAATCATCGATTCGCTAGATAATCGACCATATCATTTAAAATGAAACACCCTGTATATATATATATATATATATATATATATATATATATATATATATCTACTCTGTATTTATTTCTCATCTTTTTTCATATACTAATATCATCCTCAATCTTCGAGTATATCAGTTAGAAGTTTTCAATCTTCTATTTCAAACAATGGTGCGAATTTGTGCCCGAGCACGCTGGCGATTTTCCCCCTCTACTTACGCACACAGAGACGTATCCGTCTATCTGTGTACCTATGCGCGCTCGACCAAGTTCGGCGCGTCGAGCGAGAAAGAGAATGTCGTCTCTCCTTCTCGCTCTGCTCGCTCGACTCTACCGCGATCGAGAATATTAAACGTTTTCTTGGCGTGAATTTCAGTCGCGGACGCGATTATAATTATATAATATGATTTTTAGGAAATATCACACCTAAAATAACCGAAAAAGATAAATATATGAAATAAAGAATTTAATAGAGAATTAATTTATTCAATAATTTCACAATTATTTTATCCAGTAAAAATTGTTTATATAAAACATATAAAACATATATAAATATAATAAACGTATATAGTCAAATACGAAATACGTTCACGTATGTTCATATTAATTTTTTTCTCTTGTAAAATTCGTATTTGGTGTAAGAAAAACAATAATAATGTAAATGATTGAACAAGAAAAATGATTAAAAAGATAATTTTCGATGCCTGCCCGGTAAGCAGGAGATCCATGTTCGATTCCTGGCTGAGGTAGTATTTTTTCGCAAAATAATTACGAGTTTTCACGACTGGTTCGTGGTCGGGCCCCATCGTGACGCACACCCTCCCTTCTTATTTGGCGTTGTTTGTTCTTTTACCGAAAATTAAGTTGAAGAAATAAAAAAATTTGTATTATATATAATCGTGCATGCGTGTGCGCGCGTGCGTGTGTGCGCGCGGGCGTGCGGGCGTGCGGGCGTGCGTGATAGGTACATATTTATATATTTATATAGATTTACATACATATTTATATGTCATTGCATAAAGAATTTTTTATCGACTATTCAATTAAAATATAATAAAAGGAATAATTTTGTCTTAGTAAAATTTCAGAAAATTCATATAAATTCGGAATTAAAAAAAATGAATAATTAAAGAATAAAGAAGAATTGTACAGCTTAGAGTTTATGAAATAAGAAATCCATTCTTGGCCAGAAACGTGGACAAAATAAAATCTTAAAGATATTAAATATTATTTAATAATATTATCTCAAAAGAACATTATACATGTATGTATTATTATACATGTATGAAATAAATAGTAAATGTCTAAAAGTTGTAGTATAGTAAATTTATAAAAATTTTTTAATATTAAAAAATATTTAAACATAACAAACATGTCCATATTTCTGCTCGACAGAAACCGCGGGAAGGTAGTAGTTTCTTCCATCAGGAAGAAATGTAAGAAAATTGTCTAATAAGTTATATATGAAATATAATTATTTGACAATTTTCTTCATTTCCTCTTGATGGAAGAAAGGAATAGAGGGATGAAAGGAGAAATGAAGAAATAAACATTTCACAAGCAATTTCCTGATAGTATTAAATAAAATGTACAAATAAAAAATAAAATGCGATATATAAAATTTTAAGCTAATATTCATGCATACGCGCGCAAAAGAGTTAGAGTTGCCTAATATAGTATTGTAGTATTATAGATTTTGCATGCAAAGCATAAGTCAACTAATATATACACGTAATAAAAACTATAATATTTAACTACAGTGTTTACAGTTGCAATAATGCATGCATTTGCAAATTGTCTTTATGAAAAGTTTTTCACACAATGGAAAGAGAGATTATTCATGTAGATCTTTCTTTCTCTGCCAAAGTGACACGTACATATGGGATGCGTAAATAATAAGAAAATCTAAAATTGTATATAAAGTCGGAGCACAATTTTTTACAGACAAATTTCGGTGAATACATAAACAGGATATTTTAAAGGGTTTGTCCAGACGATGTTGTTCTGCATTATTTATTTTCAATTTCTCAGTTTCTCAATTTCTCAATTTCTCAGTTCAGCTCTCTAACACAACTTCTGCGATGCAATGCTCATGTTTCGATGGAGAACATATCCTGCAACCGAAAGTTTCTCCAGAATAAGTGCGGTTTCTTATTAAAACTGTGTAAGTCCAACAATTAATATTTTTCATTGATGCAAATTAGTTCATTTTTCAACTCAAATCTACGCCTCGCAATGTTGCAAAAAAAAGTCAATACTCCATTGAATTTCATATTTATTATATTTAGTTGGAATGAAATACTGATATACTCAATTCTGAAGTCATTTAATAAATTCGCCGCTATTATTGTTAAGTATACATAAAAGCCGCCGGAGTTTGTCAATCTAATGATTGATAATCCCGCCCCTGATAGGACTATCATCTTAGATGTAGCTGGTGAAACATAACGTTTCTTATTAAAATTGCTCGCTGTGAAATAAATACTGTTTAAGCTTTCCAGACACAGGAAGTAGCACGCTGAATGTGGGGAAAATTCCACGAAATTCTACAAAATTCCAAAATTGTGTTTAGACGAGAAGCGTCAACTCATCTTGTAAAAGCTGCATTAGAACATGTAACTTTTTCCAAGGAAGAGTAACAAAGCTGCTCGTCTCAGAGCTGCAAGATTGCTTTTTTGTATATTTGCAATTGATCTCTATATCTGGAGGCTATTCGATAATTTGCAGCTCCAGCTTTAAATAAAAGTATATATGATTATATATATTTTTATTCAATTTTATCTCGTATTTCAACTTAACTTTTTGTAAAAGAATGTGAAACTTATTTTTTTAATTATTTCTTATATTCTGCCATTATTACACTTTTTTTTATACCAAATAATAGTAATAATGAGAGAATAAAAATAATTATTAAAAAATAATTACAAGAATAATTTTTATTTCTTTTACAAAAGTTTGAAGTTTGGAGAAATGAGATAAAATTGTCTATATGTAATCACATATATTTTTAATCATAAATATATATTGTTGTACCCCGTATGGGCTACGACGTTAATATTAGGAATAGTCGGGTTCGTTAAGCTTAAGGAGTTGGGACTCCGAGCAGGATCAAAAGAATGTAGGGATCTTCTTGAATTCACTAATACACACTTTCTTTATTTTAATTGATTTATTCTCACAACTGCACAGATGCTTGATATATTAACGATTATATTTTACACGGTTAAACGTCGTCGGGTGATTCGGTGCGTATCGCGTTACTCTGGCGGCCGACGACCGAATATGTCACCTGAGATGCTGATAGTACGGCTCGCGGGAACTTCGCTACGAGATTCGGTAATATCTCGTGCGATTATTATAAGTCCGATTCCGGACGACACGTAATTTTCGACTCTCTCGACTCTGCTTTGTATGGTCGATTATATAGACTGGTTGATGCCCGATCAGCATTCTGATCGGTTGCGTCGATTGATCGCGTAATATTGATTGATTAATATCACGCCTGGTTCGATCAGCAAATTGAGGAATTTGCTGATAGACTTTTCGCAAATGTTCGCAATGTTCTCGCGCGATGCATTTCTGCGATCTTTCGAAAGACTGATCGCAATTTTGGCGATCACGCATTTATGTCGTCTTTCGAAAGACTTTTTCCGATTTCATGCGGATTAATTTTGTTGCCATGCGGACTACTTTTATTATTAATTGTAGATCTGACTACAACAATATGATTATATATATTTTTATTCAATTTTATCTCATACCTCAACTTAACTTTTTGTAAAAGAATCAAGGCGAAATTTATTCTTTTAATTATGTCTTATATTCTCTTGTTATTACTCTTATTTTTCAAAAAAAAAAAAAAAGAAAGAAATTAATATAAACATATATGTTTATATTAATATAAACATATTTTTTATATAATTATATGTTTTCGCATAAAAATTTTTTTACTAGAAAATAACTCCATTTTAAACTAAAAGTCTATACCAACATTCTTACCTTCGTAAAGGATTTAGAAAGATAATGAAAGAAATGCATTTTTGACAATAACAGCGGCGGAATAATTATAGACTTTCTAGAATTAAGCATGTTAACCCTTTATTTCAATTTAAACTAAATATAATGAATATGAAATTTAAAGGTGTGGTGACTTTTTTTGCAACATTGCGAGGCGTGGATTTGCATTGAAAAATGAACGAATTTTGCATCAATGAAAAATATTAATTGTTGAACTTACACAGTTTTAATGAGAAATCGCACATATTCTGAAGAAATTTTCGGTTATAGGATACGTTCTCTATTAAAACATGAACATTGCATCGCAGAAGTTGCGTTAGAGAGCTGAACTGAGAAAGAATGATGTAAAACAACATTGTCTGGGCAAAACCTGAAAAATTTTTGAATACATATTCTCCATATTTATTTGTCAAGAATTATCGTGCTACGATTTTATAAAGTTTAAGATTCAATTAATATTTATACATACCAAACATACGATTAATTTTAGCAGAAAAATTAGAGATGGACATGGAATATCTTGCCAGTCAGTTATATGAAAAATATTTCATAAAAATTTGCAACCAACCCAAAGAAAATGAAAAACAAAGAATAAAGAAAAACAAGAAATAGAAAGAAATATACACAATAATATATATTACAAAAAGCAATATTAGCAGCTACCAAGCAATCCAAACTACAATTCATCCTCTCAGTAACTAAATTGATTAATTCCATTGTAATTTGTTTAATTTTAGCATCATAGCATTAATTGTAAACATACTGTAGCATTAATTGTAAACGTACTGTATTAAAATTTTGAAATTAACAAAAGATGGAATTAGTTTGGTTTTTGAAAGACTCAATTACAAAGCGGAGGACATTAATAAGTAGAGGTTCATCGACTGTAAACAAATGTAAAAAAACATGTATCTTCTGTTGGATTTTTTCCATATAAATTCACGGTTGTTATAAGAGTTAAATGTTGATTATCGATTTTCATAGTTTGAGCCGTTTGTCCTCTCGCCCTCAAATATGATTTTAATACGCACGTAGATTGAATGTTAATCGGAGAAAGTTTATTATGTTTCTTTGTTTTTACGTCTGTTAGCATTTTTTCGACATCAATATTTGAATTTGAAAGAGCTCGAATTGAATTAATTAATTTTGAAAGCATGGAATATTTAAAAGTTCCGTCCGCCTTTTTATTTTATTGTTTTCCATGCATTATCGAAATCCAATTTTTTTGGATTATTTTTGTAATTATTTTTGTTTTCTGCTCTGATGTGAAATTCAGATTTTAAGATTGCCATTCTTCTTGCAACATTTCTTGATCAAATCCTCCAAATCGTTTAGCAACAAAAAGTACATCCTGAACAATGGATTTGTTCGATCTGTTCTATTACTTTGACTCTGATACTTATTACTTTGGACAGCGTATGACGTGCATAAAAAGCGAGTTAAAGTAATAGATAAATAACTGTTATCGATTAATTATAGCCAGAGATGATAGATGGGGATTATCATGAAGTTAATGCAGAAATGCGCCTATTATTACATACATGTGCACGTGACTTTTGTTTGATGTGTGTGTTTTTATGACCAATGTCATAGCGGCGGAGTCGCGTCCTCCGTCTGACATCGCTGAGCAAAAGATAACAAATAAAACCGCGAATAGAAAAGCAAATTTAAAAACGCATCGTTCTGTGTAATTGCAATGATTTATGATGCACGCTGTAGAATTTGTAAAATTTGTCAACACGCAAAAAAGAAAGTTATTGCAACAAATTGCTATTACTACAAAATAGATATTACATGATTTTTTTCAGATTTGTGAAACGATTGTGAATTGATTCTTTTTAGAATCAATAAATTTTATTTGCTACAAAAATTATCTATAGGCATATTTTTCTTATTAATAAAAAAATAACTGCATATGAGCAAGTGTCAAATTTGTGTCAAATTTTTCCAAATAATCTATGTATTTCATTTGTTATCTTTCTTGTGTATTATCTTTTTTTCTCATTTATTCACGTTTATGTATTTCTATTATCCAAAATGTTTTTTTCTAAATATATTTTCTAAATATATTTCTGGGATGATAAGTGCTCCGCTTCTTAACAGTATAATTATAAATATATACCTCTTATATTTAATAAGTCAATACACAAGAAAATTAAACTTAAATCAAGACAGGTATTTTCATATATAAATATAAAAATATTATAATCTTCATATAGAAAGTTTTTAATCTTAAGTTAAGCAAAATTAATATTTGCATCAATACAAATCCAAGCAAATCAAGACTATAAGAAGTAGTGTCTTCTTTTTTAAAAAGATTATAATATTTCTACTTATATATAACAACATATGTCTTGATTTTAACTTTAAATTAAAATATAAAAAGTGTATTTAATGAGTTAATACACAAAAAAGAGTAATATGATATTTTATAATTATATTGTTACACAAACGGAGCAGTTATTATCCAACATAGAAATATATTTAGAAAATAAGATGATAAGAGATAAATGTGCATAAATAAAAAGAAAAGATAATATAGATAAAATATATAAATACATAAATTATTTGAAAAAGTTTGACAAAAGTTGTCAAATATAGTTAATTTTTTATTATTAAGAAAAATATGTCTATGCGTAGTTTTTAAGACAAATAAAATTTCTTGGTTCTTAAAAAAATAATTTTATAACTCTAAAAAGGATAATATCTATTTTATGCTGCAGTAACAATTATTTGATGCAATAACTTTCTCTTAATGTGTTGTTGATAAATTTTATGAATTTTATGATGTGCGCCATAAATCATGATTGCACATACTGAATTCACATTATTGTTTATTATTTTTACGAGTTTTAGAATACTTTTTTTGTTCTTTAAGATAATGCTTAACTCTAAATTCATTTGAATTTCCTGAAATTTTAGTAACAAGGGAAGAGCGCGGACTTGGGAACATCGATTTCGAAAAGACTTATATATGTTAAAGTACTTCACTAGAAGAGTACTTGAGTATAAGGATAGGACGCAATATTCAATTGTTTTCGAAAACAATCGGTTTAAAGTTTATAGCATTCCTTATATGCCGGCCGCGTTAAACTCATTGTCGCCGAGATCGGATAGCTCGGGCATTCGGCCCTGGACTACCAATCTGTCGATCCGGGTTCGATTCCTATCTATTATACCTTTTTTAATCTAGAAAATATTTATTATATTATTATATTAAATACGTATTATATTATTATATAAAATTAATTTAATTAACAACGACGGTCGGGGTAACACCGTGTGGAGGTCGCGTTATCCCGGCGAACACTCGGGATGACGATATGGAGAAGAGTCGCGGTCTTCTCGAGGATCGACGCGCTATCGCGTTTGGGAACGGGATCGCGTCGAGTGTCTCGAGACTTTACGAGACAGGTGCGAGAATAGAGTCGACCCTACGGTTATCGGAACGATAAATTCTCTGATCTCTCGAATAGCGCAATTGGAGGGTGCGAGAATCGCTTTGAATCGACGTTTCGGTTACGTGGGTGCAGAATACGACAGTTCAAAGGGGTTCGAATGGATATCGAGATGGCTCTCGCAAAACGCGTACAAACGGGTGCGGGTAAACATCGAGTTCGTCGAACGCCGACGGTTTCTCGAGGACGCGAGAGACATGGTGCTCGAGCGAGTGCGCGTCAATCTCGATATACGCACGTATTTGAAATCACTGGATTCGAGCGTCTTAACAATTTATCTATCAACGTATTTGCCATTCGAGAGAAAAGGGAGAGGAACGGTATCATGGTCGTTCCCTTGTTGCTCACGGGGAACAAGAGGTCTACGCGAATTTGCTCTATCTGTCGAACGAGTGGCGCGGCGATAACGTCAGTCACTTCGTATGGATAAAGCACCTGTCTCGATTGTTGAGATCCCAAATAAACAAGCATAAGAATAGAAAGTATATATGCGATCGGTAAATATAAGAGAGACTATGCTCGTCGCTAGATAAATTTCATATTAATCTTAGATCGGTTTTTTTCTCAGATATCTGCATTACTTTTACTCGAACGAGAAATTAGTCGCGCATAGCGTCAAGTGCGGAAGAGCGAATGACTACGCTGTTATTCTTCCGAGCGAGGACGACAAATGGCTTTCTTTCCACAATCACGACAGGAAGGAAAGACTCTGATTCGTCGTGTACGCCGATCTGGAGTGCGTTTTAAAAAAGGGAGATCGATGATGCGCGGGGAATCTCGACAATAGATTCGCCTATCAACATCACAAGGCGTTCAACGTGGAATATTATTTGCGTAGCTCGTACAACGGAATGGCATCCGCATATAGATCTCGTCGCGGCGACGATTGCGTCTCGTGGTTCGACGAGCTGCGCGTGTCGCGAGAGAAGAGTTCTCTCCGCGAGCGTACTGATGTCGGAATTCACGTCGGACGAACGGAGCGCTTTTCAAAGGACGACCTGCTGCCATGTTTGCGGAAGGATCTTTAAATCGCATGACATTCGCGTGCGCGATCATTGTCATCTTATCGGATGTTACAGAGGTCCCGCGCATGTGAGTTGTAATTTGAGCTATCAGAACGCGTTTGTCATTCCTATATTCTTTTACAATCTATCGGATTACGACGCACATTTTATTATTAGGGATGTAGCGAACGCTTTTGAGAGTAGAGTCGACTTGTTACCGCTAAGGAGAATTATATCGTGTTTTCGAAAATCGGTAACGATTCGGCATATGGCAAATGGAAAAATTGCATTAAGCTACTTTTCGTAGATTCGTTTAAATTTCTCAATGCCAGTGTCGAGAAATTAGCTTCGTATTTAGATCGGGAAAAATTAAGGATCGCGCGATTTCTCCGGTCTCGTCGCGGAGGATTTTGAGTTGCTCATGCGCAATGGTATTTCCGAATATGTCGACAATGTTGATAAACTATTAGAGATAGAGTTATTACCGATCGAAAACTTCCACAGTTCCTTAATTGGCGAAACTGTGAGCACTACCGATTGCGAGCACGCGCGAAGTGTATGGGAGCGTTCTCGCGTCAGAACTTTCGGTGAGTACAGCGATTTATACTTAAAAACGGATGTGCTTCTCTTGGCGGACATTTTCGAAAATTTTCGGAACACCTGTATGGAGAGTTACGGTTTGGATCCCACGCATTATTTCACGTTACCGGGATACACGTTATCGGGTATGTTATGTTAAAATACATGAACGTTCAATTCGATCTGCTTACCGATATTGATATGGTGTTGTTCATAGAGCGCGGCATACGCGGCAGTTTGAGTCAATGCTCGAATAAATACGCGCGAGCTAACAACCAATACGAATCGTCGTATGACCTATCTCGACTGTTATCGTATCTCATGTACGACGTGAACAATCTCTACGGTTGAGCCATGTGCGAGCCCTTATCATATGCGGAATTTCGGTGAATCGAGGATGTCAAGAATCTCGACGTTATGTCCGTGCCACCTCCGATATTGGTTATATCCTAGAGGTCGATCTTGAGTATCGGCGATATCTTCATGACGGTCACGCGGATCTTCCGTTCTGTCCGACGCGCAAGAAACCCCCGGGAAAGCGAAACGAAAAGCTACTCGCCACGCTCTACGACAAGTCGCGTTACGTGACGCATTATCGTAATCTTCAGCAGTGCGTGCAACACGATTTATGCGTAACAAGGTTTATCGTGCGTTGCAGTTTGCGCAGTTTCCTTGGCTACACGCGTACATCAAGCTTAATATGGAACGGAAAACTCGCGCGAGCAACGAGTTCGAGAGCAATCTATACAAACTGATGAACGCGGTTTTCGGCAAGATTATGGAGAAGACTACGTGCGCGATCACGTAGACGTGAGGCTCGTGACGGGAGATATGGCGCGGAGGCGCTGATCGCGAAACTGAACTTTCAGCAGGAACATCTTCGACTTTGAAAATCTCATGGCCGTCGAGTTGCGCAAATTCGAAGTTTAACAAACCGATCTACGTCGATATGTGCATTCTAGAAATATCCAAAACACGTTTGTACGAATTTCATTACGATTATATGATTCCGCTTTATATCTAAATGCAAAATCATGTATACGGACACCGATAGTTTGATATATCTTCTGGAATGCGAAAACGTTTATGAAAATATAAAGCGGGATATCGCGAGATTCGACACCAGCGATTACCTCAACAACGCGTACGACATACCGCGCACAAGAAGATTCTCGATTTGAAGGATGAGAACAACAGAGCGATCATAACGGAGTTCATAGGACTCAGAGCGAAAATGTACGCTCTGAAAGTTATGGAAAAGAGCGATACGAAGAGGATAAAGAGCGTCAAAAGGAGTATCGTCGCGAAAACGGTAACGTTCGAGGACTTCGTGCGGTGCTTAAACGAATCGTTGCAGCAATCACAACGTCAGGAGTGCGTACGCTCGATGCTGCACGAAGTTTACACCGTGTCTGAACTAAAGCTAGCCTTGAGTCCGTACGACGATAAGCGATACATAATATCCGACTCCACTAATATATTACCGTGGGGTCATTATAAGATACCGTTATTAGATACTTTCTTTACCAATGTAGTAAGTATAAGTAATCATTTCAAGTAAGATATCTTTATACTCTTTTATTCATTATATTACAATACAGCCGTTTTATGTATTCAAGAATTATGTGTATTGTCCATTCCTAACCACTTGACGAAAACCCTCCTTTCTACGTAGCAGCTTCTCTATGAGATAGATGTCGGAATTGGAAACTCGCAGTAAATGTTCGTAAAATCCTCCGACCACTGAATCTCCGCGGTAGTCTTTCAAATACGTTACGGGATTCGTGCGTTGCACCTTAGCGGAAAACTTCGGTCATCCAGTTAGGCGTATATTCTTTCTCGAATATCGTTTTGAACTTGTAACAGAGCATCTTTCGGATGCTCTGTTACTAGCCCGCGCAAATGCGGCCCGCGCCATCCGAGGCCGCCCGAACACTCCCGACCGCGACCGACCGACACACGCGCGCCGACGAGCTGTCACGCAGCGACAACGTGACAGCTATTGTTACATTAACAAACGCTAACAAATTAAACGGTGACACGTGGCGCGGATAGGGGTATAAATACCCGACGAATTTTAAGACGAGAGACCAGTCCTATCCGCTCCTCCGACCTGTCCAACACCGACAACCGTTCCAACCAGAACAGCGAGAGAAGATTCTCTCAGCAAATACCGAGCGTTCTCCGTATTCCTGTTCTATCCTTTCTCGAGAATTCGGAGTGTTCTCAGCTTTCTCGCCCTCGCAACGAATACCGAGCGTTCTCGATATTCTTGCATCTCCCGTCTGGGGAAAATCGGAGGGTTCTCAGGTTTTCCTCCTTCCGACAATACCGAGAGTTCTCAGTATTGTCACTCCATCTCATCTCGAAAGTCGGAGCGTTCTCGGACTTTCCCGCGACGTCCGCCCCACGTGTCACAGCTAGCGTCAACGGTTGCCTAGCAACGCACACGCGCGGGCCCGGTTGCCTGGCAACGCGCACACCGATACGAACCCGGCATCCGACGAGCGAACACCGAGCGCACGTCCCCGCGTCCGTGCCTAGCGAGAAAAATCCGAGCGCGCAGAGACGTACCGTTACAAACTTGCTGATTTGTACCGGATCGTTCACATCGCATCTCGCGGGGGATCATCTTGAGATCTTCAAATGACTTCAATGACTGTATACCGTGGAGAGGAGTCTCTTAGCGGGAGTTACGTCCGCCAGTCGCATTCTGATCCTTCGATGCACACGGTTGTTATAGTCCGAGATTAAACGCGATAGAGCGTCGAGCCATCTGTATGATCCGTTGAGTGTGAAGAATTTCACATGTCGTTCTTGAGCGTGCGATTGAACCGTCCCACCACTACCGCCTTCATCACCGAATACGTCACGTAGTGACATATATCGTCCCTGTTCGTAACCGCTTTTACGGCGACGTTGTAGAACTCCTTGCCTTTGTCCGTTTGTAGATTTTGCGGATGTCGAGCGTCGTCGCGAAATATCTTAGACAACGCCGTGGCTACCTCGCTTCCGCTCTTGCTCTTCAGCGGCACCGCCCACGTGTACTTGCTCAACACGTCGATAACCGTCACTATGTAGTTGTAACCCTTGTTTAGTCGCGCGTGCGGACGCATCTCGACCATATTGGCCTATCACAAGTGGTCGTAACCGCGCACCATGACGCGACGACGCGGGAAGTTTCTTCGCGCGAGTGCGTGAAGCTTCTTGACGAGTCTTTTTTTCTCGACGCTCATCGTTGATTCACGCGGAGGCGCGATTCGCGTTAGTTTTATTCGTTTCACGCATTCACTCTTCTGCCGTTCCAAACGTTAATTGCGTATTTCATGATATTCGGGATATGGTTTTTAGCGCGACTAGTAATTCGTTTATCGTTTAACTAGTCACCATTTTATCACGTTTAACGAGGCCAGCGTCTTGTCCAGCGCCTCTCTCGTTATCGTTTTATTCGTCAGTTCTCTCGCAATTCTCATCAGATCGATCATGCTACGCGTGAGATTCTCCACGTCCCTCGAGATCCTCTCGCGACTCGTCGAGCTCGTTTCGCAGGAATTCCTCTAGATTTCGCAGGAATTCCTCTAGGTTTTGTTCGTTTCTCCTGAGCGTCGCCGAACGTCTCGACGATCTTTGGATCTCGCTCAGGTCTTTAGCTCGCAGTTCGTTTCGTCTCTCGCAGTTCGTTTCGTCTCTCGAAAGCGCGTTTCATCGCGTCTTTCATCTCCTATTCATTTATCGATATCGACGGGACCTTCTTCTTCTCTTCGATCTGTTGCAACGCGTTGAGCTCTTTTCACAGGGATTCCTCTAGGTTCCGCGTTCGTTTCTCCTGAACGTTGCCAAGTGTTTTGACGACTCTTTGAATCTCGCTCAGGTTTCTTGTTCGCAGTTCATCCCGTTTCTCGAGTGCTCGTTTCTATCGCCTCTCTCGTCTACCTATTCGTTTATCGTGATCGACGAGTGAGGCCTCCCTCTTCTTTTCGAAGTGTTTTTTTTTCGCAGAACATCCACTTCGGTTTTTACGTAATATTGTAGGAAAATATTCTGAATCCGCTTGTCCATATCTTCCAGCTGTTTTCGTAGCTCATTCGTTAGAGCTTTCGACTCCTCGCTTCTTATGCGAAACGCGTCGTCGACGTAACCATTGGTCGTCATCGATCGATGTGTCCAAATGCCGTATCTTGCGTCGTAATCGTCCGGATTCAGGCAGAGCGCGTTGCGACGCACGTTCACTCGTAGAGACTCGATCGTCGGACGATCGTCGACGCCACGCTACCTTTCCAGAGACTTCTCGAACTTGTTCACGGACTTCAAGCTTTCACGGGTGTTGAATCTACCACGTGCGATAATTTGTTCGTAATTTCGGCGATCTGCGTATCGTACTTTAGAAACAATTTGGCTACACGCGCCATAGATTCCTCCAATTCGCCGATCGACTTGGACCTCTCGTTTGTCTCCGGCAGCAACGCTCGGATACTCACTAAGAGTTCATCCGCACAGCTTCTCGTCTCGGAAATCCTCGTCTCCGCGTCTCGAAACGCGCTATTCACGTAGCTCTTCCTCACGGCGTCAGTATCGGTTCTCGGTGCGGCCTAACGCCGTATGGTTCTCTCTCTCGCGTCATAGTAATCGTCGCTCAGACAAAGCGCGTTGTTATGCATGTAATGACGCAGCGACTCGATCGACGGTCGCGAGTGTAGCCTGTCGCCTCCGCCGAACTCCATTGATCTTCCGAACTTGTTCACCAACATACCGACCGCCGCGAGTGCGCGCCACGTTTTTATTCGATCGCGTTGATCTCGCGAAGCTCCTCGACAGAATTTCGTTGTCGTGAGCGTCGTTGCCCGTTCGACGAGAAGCATCGAGCAATCAAAGGCGATCGATTAGCTCGTTGGGATTGTCCCGGTGAACGTATTCGATTCTATTATCTCATACCCGCATAGCGGATGGGGTCCCTCTTCTCGTCGCCTTATCAATACCGGCACCAATTTTGTCTTTATCGAGCAAAAGCGGCGCGATGATGTGCTTGAAGCCTTTGTTCCCTAGAATGAGCATAAGCGCGTTGTGATCACGTCAATGGGCATTCATAGTCAACAGTATACTCTTGTACGTTTGCTTGTCGTTCTTCGTGTACATGACGTTGTCAGGGAGTCTCTTGAAGATCAACGTAATAAGCTTGTATAAGCCCGGAGTACCTATGTCGCTCACGATCACGCTGTCGTCGGCGGCCACGTCGAATCGTTTGTCGCCGAGCATCGTGCCGCTCTCGTCGAAGTACACCTCGTAAACATGGTCGATCTCGCTCTGTCTGTCTTCGCTTAGAAGCGCGCCCATATACTTGCGACCTAACGGTCCTCATTGCGCGTTCGAAATCGATTCCGATTCGTTTCTAGTTGCGGGATTAGCCGTCGTGATCGAGGGCGATCTCGTCAAAAAGCATCACTTCGTCGGTCTCGACGGTGGCTCGTCGTTGGTCTCGCGACGGTGGCTCGTCGTTGGTTTCCCCTTAGCACCGACGGATGCCATCAGGTCGATTCCTTTGGTCGACTCGTCTCGCGCAGTGTTCTCGGCGATTCAACGGCTGAACGATCGCTTCTCAAGCGCGATCTTCTCCTCTCACCGCTTTATGCTTTTTATAGAGTCCTGAGTTTTCGCGATCTCTCGCGCCGTCCATACTCGTCAACATCCTCGTCGCACAACTGATTGCTCTATACCACGGCAAAATTACCTCTGTATCTATCGTTTCTTAATTCGCTGTCCTTATCGATGACTACGAAATCGTATTTGCGTTTTCAACACGCGCAACAATGAACGGTGGGCATCTGCACGGTGGGCATCTGCACTATGCTCTATGAGCTGAGCGCGATAGACAGATATCTGAACACCGCTATCTTTAAGAAACAAAGGATTGACGAGAGCAAGAGGGAGAGATTGACGAGCGACGATAACGAAAGCGACGATAACGAAAGCGACGACGTCGTTTACGACGAGAGAGACGAGAGGGTTAAACGATCTCTGATCATTCGCGCCAACGAGAACACCATGAGAGGCGAGATTAGGTGTGCGTATCGAGTCAACATCGCGAAACCGAACAACATCGGTTCGCTCCTGGATTTTCGTCACGATCGAACAAATGGCACACGTCCGACGGACCCATGAATATAATGAGCGTGAACATCTGGGTGGAGTGTAATATCACTGTGGGTGCGTACAGCAACGACAAACCGGTCGTAGGAATTCGAGAGAATATATGTATATATGTATATTGTAATATGCGTATATATATATGTATCATTGTATTGTTGACATGTTATTCTAAACACGTTATTTGCGATAAATATCATCACATGCCTCGATCGAAGGGATAAGATGCCTATCTGGTAAGCAGGAGATCCAGGTTCGATTCCTGGCTAAGGTGGTATTTTTTCGCAAAATAATTACGAGTTTTCACGACTGATTCGTGGTCGGGCCCCGCCGTGACACACATCCTCCTTTCTTATTTGGGCCTTCTTTTTGACCGCCGCGTTTTTTTGCCAGATTCTTTTATTTTGAGCGAAATCGCATCGATTGAATCCAAATTTGTCAAAATCAGAGATGATGGAGGTATTCTAAATAATTACCCTTTTTACATTTTATTTTTCACCTTTTGTTTTTTACATTTGTTACATAACCAAACAAATCGTGCGGTTTTGTCATCACATGTCCTTTCGTAACTAAATAAATGGTGCGCATTAACAGTGTCCAAATGAACGGTGGGCATCTGCACGGTGTCCAAATGAACGGTGGGTATCTGAACGGTGTCCAACTGAATGGTGGGAATCTGCACGGTGTCCAAATGAGCAATGCGCATTTGCAACTTTTAATAACGGTATTCATTTGTACGGTGTCATATTGAACCGTGTTCAAAAAATTGTGTCCATTTGAAACATGTCCATTTGCGACGTGTCCAATTAAACTATGTCTAAATGAATGCCACTGATCACTTACTTCTCGCGGAACGTCACCGATATCACGCTTCGAATCGTGGATCAAGACGGACCGATCGACTTTCGCGGAGAGGAGATACTGTGCGACTTCATATAAGACGACGAAGGCAGTAGAGAGAGATGCGCGAGAGCGAAAGATGCTCATTCTGAACGAGTGATACGCGAGAGGAGATGCAAACGCTACGTCCGCGATCCTACTGCGGAACGACGCGACGAGGAAGGTGCGCGAGGGAAGGACGAACGAGTTGAACGCCGCGAACGTCTTAAGATCTTTCGTCGTAAAGAATCGACATGGCTCGCGACATTTTAAGTATCGGAGGTGCCCCGATCTTTGACGATCATATCGTGAGGATAAAGACCCACACTTAAAATCCGTACGCTAACACCACGTTTGGATACAGCGACGAGATACGAATATCTATACAACAGCAGGATCTATACATGTTGCCGTGCGAAGGTTTTCTGTACATCGAGGAAAAGTTCGCGACGAGAGAGGGTGCGAAGGAAGATACGATGAAAGAAGGTACGAAAGCGGAGCTGGTGAACAATTGCGTCGCGTTTATGTTCGATCCGATGGCGAACTCAATGGCGTGGAAATCGATAAGAGCAGAAACGTCAAAATATAATAACAATCTTGATGAAAAAACTACGTATCGTTGAGCTACGAGAGAGATTGAGCTTTATAGAACTCTAGATGGGAGATCTCTTAGACGATTTCAATTGCGTGCCTCTTAACGTACTCCTCGATTTTTGCGAGAATTACCAGCGCATAGTGATAAACATGCGACACGAATTTATTCTGATACGTGCTCGCAACGATAACAATTGCATTGTGGCGCATCCGGATCAGATACCAAAGATCACACTGTTGAGGGTACAATGCCGCACGTAATATTGAACGACGTCAACAAATTGTCGCTTCTGCGAACGTTGGAGAGCGAACGATATCTGAGCATGGATTTTTGTTCGTGGGATCTGTACGAATTTCCCCTATTGCAAAGTAGATCAAGCATTCGTGGGCAGTAAAAGCGGCGACGCAATTAGAGAAATCGCAAAACGTGATCTTCGCGCTACAGACCGAAAGGAAAAACATATCGTCGGAAGATGTTTCTAAATTCAATAATTGCAAGCTGACTAATGAAAAAATCTATTTAAATTCTGAGTTCTATCTCTATGACGATATGAACCTAGATTTTGAACATAACAAGTTCGCCATGCTGTACGACATGTATCTGAAATTTCGAAAGAGATATTACGGGTGCGAGATCTGCGAATCCATGACTAGCATAAGATTTCTGCAATATGGTCCGCTCGTAATCGATTACTCCCGTCAAAAGGAATCGATCAAGAGCGCCACCGTCGACGTTCGCGTAGAATTCGAATGCAAGGAGGACGTTCCGGCTAACAACGGCTTATTGTCTCATTATTCACGATAGAGTGATAGAGGACAACCTGCTGACGAACGTCGTGCGTAAACTCACATAAAACAGGAAACCGCGGTTTTTCTTTGGTATGCGGTATCGATTTCCTTCTCAACGATAACGAACGTATAAAAAAGAACGGAGCGCGAAGGTATCAAGTTTCCCCGTCTCGCGACGATGTCAAACGTACCGGTCTTCATCGATCTGCAAGGTTTTACCGTTCGAAAGAAGTTAAAGAGGTGGCGATATTGAGGAATGGAAAGGAGCTGACTCATCGAGTGTTTCGAGAAACGAGCCTGGAATCTTCTTACAAAGGAGAAATCTGGGGCGTGCTGGGTAACCGCCAATCATCACGGCCTTCAGTGGAGTGACAGCAACGTCGCCTAAATTCTCGGAACCCATGATTCAAAGCGGCCCATGATTCGTGCGACCGATTGCGAATCACGTCTAGGAGAGTATACGTCAAAGGTTTGGAGAAGAAGAAGTGGTTGGAGGAAATTCTCGGCGACGCCATCGCGGATCACGCCGTGATCGTCAAGACTATCGACGCAGATTTCAAGGATATAGGGCGTTTAAACATTCTGGACGACGTTCGCGCCTTTCACTGCGAGCGCCACGCGAAGAATTGCGCCATGGAAAACGTGTGCAAGTTGTAGGACTAGTGATCGAAGCGACAAGAATGTGTCATGGAACTGTAACGTTGCGTCAACGATTTATCTGAATATATCATGTTATGTATTATGTTATATCATATTATATCAAATTATATATATACATCAGATTATATATATCATTATATCATAAAATTATTAATTATATCAAAATATTAACTGTATTAGAATTTTATTAGTTGTATGAGATTATCGAACCTACAAATGCATGGGAAAACCGGGAAATAGATATAGAAATAAAAAAACATTTGTATTCAATATCTCTCCTTTTATTTTATCTCAATCTTACATTCTAAAGAACAGAGCAACGAGTTCACAATCGATAATGTTGTTACGATCGAAAGCCTCGCTATCGCGTATGACTCTCGAGACGTTTTCGATGTTCTGAACGGTAGATGCGATATCCTTGAAACACGCTAATTTTGCGTCGATCTTTCCTAGTATCTTGGTCAACGAGATAACGAGTCGGTTAATGCAATGCTCGAGCTCGAATATTCACCGTTTCCTTCGACATGGCTAAGCGAGCCGCAGGCGTTTCCAGGCATAATATCGTTTTCAGGTTGTTGATTCTTCCGAAACGCACGGTTATATTTCCGATGTGCGATGGGAAAGGACGGTTCTCCGTTGATATTCTGCAGATACTTCGAGAAAACGTGTCATTGCTCGAGAAGCTCTCTGCACGTATCGAGTGACATCGAGATCTCCTTGCCATGACTATCTCCCAGAATAATGTTCACGCGTGAGGAACGTTCAAGAATGACGCATACGTCGAGGAACTTATATCCCGTTTTAGTCAAGGGATATCTTTATTCTAGAATTCTGACTGGACTAATCGTACTATCGACGTTGTTATAACTCAACGCGACCGTCCTGTTATCGTCGAGCGTTCTTTTTCTCTTCCTCGCGTCGTCGCTCTTGTCGACTCGATGCGTCTCGGAACCTTGCGAGTGTTCGTACATCTTTACGACTGGAGAGATCGCACGATACTGATCGTTCATTTTGCTCGTAATCATATCCTTCGCTGTATACAATATATTTATGAAAATTCCCATTCTTCCCTCTCCTCGTCTAACTCCTCGGTCGAAAATACGTTCTTCATCTGAGCAAATCTTTTCAGAAGAACACGCAACTGTTTTAACAATCCGTCCAAACGACACACGATATTAAAAATCTCCGCGTCGAATTTATCGGCCATAGTTACACTTCTGATAAACTTGTTGTACTTGAAGTACTGTCGTTTAATGATAAAGTACAGATTACTGTACGATATATCGAATGGCGGATGTTACGGCGGATGGAATTCCCGGAAATATCGTGTGCAACGAGTTATGTCTGATGACTATCATTGAGCAATCGTCGATCTCGGCCACGATCTCGTTGTAAATCGCGAACGTTAGTCCTGCATTGGTATTAACTGCAGCGTTGATTCTCGCGTTAGGAGGAAGATTCATATCCTTCAGTTTCTTCGGCCAACTTGGTATCAGCTCGAAACTCGGATATTCCATGTAAACTGTATCGTCTACGAATAATACGAGTTAGCCCGAGAGTCGTCAATACGCCCCCGTCAAACGCGTAAAATTGTCGAGAAGGAAACGTAGATAGTTAGTAACAACGATCTGCTGTAAAATTTTTCATTTACGCTGACCGACCATAAGTGGCGTCGATATGCCACGTCTACATTCTGTCTTCTAATACCAACACCGCGTCGACGTGTCGCAACATCATAAATCCACATTCGTCGAGTCGTTTATCGCGCGATCGTGGTCGTCGCTACGATCGTCATCGCTGGTATCGATCTCGAGACTTCGCTCTTGTTCTTTAAACCTGTATAAATTCTGAATGGCGAAAAAATCCGGCTTGCTCAAATGCATGGGAAAGGTCTTAGAGGGAACGAAGGCGTACATTATCGAATTTTTCTGAGAACTGATGTAATCCTAAAGCGTGACTGATCTCATGCGTCAACAGTAGATGAGTTGAAGCGTGTCGGTGGGATTAGCGATCAGCTCGATGCCATTTCTCTGAGTTATCTATGTGCACTTCGGACGATCCCGACGGAAGGAAAGCGTGAGCTAGTACGTTACTGGATCCGTCCAGCAATAATGGACATATTCGGCTACCGCGATGTCGAGAATCTACGAATGTGTAAAAGCTTTCCTGAAATGATAGCACGATATCATTGATATTCAGGATTCATCGAATCGCGCTCGAACGTCAACGACGAATTTGCCGCCCACATCTCGATGACTCGTAGGACGCTCTCGCTCGCCAGGTGAAAGTTCCAAGTGAAGTGCGTCTTCGCTCATTTCCTCGGGAACTTGTCTAAGGCGGAATTCGATATATTTGATGCCACATCGCGGTTTACGCATCTGTTTCAACGTAGCGTCGTTAAGAACCCCATTACCGGGTATACGATAATACTCCTGAAAAAGCACGATTGCGCGTCTCAGAGCCAACGTCGCATTATCGGCCGATATCGTTGCTATCGATGACGAAATCCCGAATCGCCACGCGATTACAGCGATCCCGCGCGCGAGCGTCATTGCGAAACGGAAGTAGAACTGATACTGCGTGTCGCCGACAAATTCGAAAAAATGGGAAGCGTCCCATTTGACCACGTTAATATTGACCAGAGTCCCAATTGACCACGTTGCAATTGGTTACGTTGCGATTGACCACGTTGATATTGACCACGTTGCAATTGATCACCGTCCCGATTGACCAAGTCCCGTTTGGCCACAATCCCGTTTGATCATCGTCCCGATTGACCACAGTCCCGATTGATCACCGTTCCAATTGATCGTTTTGAAATTGATAATAGTCATCAAAATTTTGTATGATATATTTTGTATATATATATATATTCATACAAAATTTTGATTAACTTATTAATTGTTTTAATAATACAAACTTAATGACAATTATATAATGCATCTGATATATTTCATAACCTCTGGAAAGCTAATCTTTCTTTACATATTATCAAGATTTAATTATTATAATATGTATAATTGCAATATGTAAAATTTGGAAGAACACGAATATCCCGTGTACTGCAGCAGACTACACATATTACTTGATATAAAATAAAAAATGCTATTAAACGCAGTGATAAGAACAGTACATTGAATATTATCAATTTCAAAACGGTCAATCGAGACAATGGTCAATCGGGATGGTGGTCAATCGGGACGATGGTCAATTGAGACAGTGGTCAATCAGGACAGTGGTCAAACAGGATTGTGGCCAAACGGGACGATGGTCAATCGAAACGGTGATCAATTGCAACGTGATCAATATCAACGTGATCAATTGCAATATGGCCAATCGCAACGTGGTCAAATGGGACTAATGTGGTCAATATTAACATGGTCAAATGGGTGCCATTCGAAAAAAATGTACGAGTCGCTCGATCGATGTCGCCATCGGTACGCGTCGCGAGAAGTGGAGTCCGCCGCTATAAGAGAGAGAGAGAGAGAGAGACGCCCGTACATACTACTATCGAACGAAAAAAAGATAAGACTTATCTTTAAAAGTTTTATTTTTTTATTTGATCGAGCTTTCGTGTTATCAGAAAGAAAGAAGAATACGCGTACGTCGTCGCGACGAAACTCTACGCGAAATCTTATTTTTTTTCGCCGGAAGTCCAACCGCGACTAAGCTCGATCTTTTTAATAACAAAAAACAATGCAGATTCGGTCTTTTGTTCCTCTCGCGCTTTATTCGCGAAGAAAAAAGGAAGAGACGCGTCCATCGCTGCGAGGAGACTCGATGCAAATGCGAACCGGAAGTTCAATCGCAATTATAATAAATTAATTTTTATTTTTTTATTTTTTTCTTAAAGCGAATTAAGAAAAGATTTCACTATTGATAAATTGTTTTATACAATAAGACTGA
Source organism: Pogonomyrmex californicus (assembly GCA_024349325.1). Lineage (NCBI taxonomy): Eukaryota > Metazoa > Arthropoda > Insecta > Hymenoptera > Formicidae > Pogonomyrmex > Pogonomyrmex californicus. The sequence continues at coordinate 23,887 of JAECZD010000049.1, forward strand.
CTTCTATTCTCTATTTTAATAACAAAAAACAACGCAAATTTGATCTTTTGTTCCTGTCGCGCTTTATTCGTGTTATTGAAGAGAAAAGGAAGAGATGCGTTCGTCGTCGCGAAAAAACTCTATGCAAATGCGAACCGGAAGTTCAACCGCGATTATAATAGATTAATTTTTATTTTTTCTATTTTTTCTTAAAGCGAATTAAGGAAAGATGTTATTGTTGATAAATTGTTTTACATTATATTCTTGAAAAAATATATAATTAAAAACTTAATTATTATAAAAATATATTTTCTTTACAATATATTCTTAAAAAATACATTTTTTAAAATACGATATAAGATATAAACTAACATAAAATATAGGAATATGAAAAAAATATGGAATATAAAATATACGAAATATAAAATATGAATATAATATGGAATATAAAATATGAAATATCAATAGAATATCAAATATAAAATATGGAATATCAAAATGTGAAATATAAAAGTATATAAAACTATAGAATATAAAAATATGGAATATATAAAAGTATGCAATAATTATTTTTAACATTCTGGCGATTCCAGAAAGGATTCCATTCCAAACAGAGATCTCAAATAAAATATATCCCTTATAAAAAAATTATTTTCACAGATTTTTCCATTTTTATCTTCTACCTATATGTCGAACAAGTACTGACGATGGTATATTCGTTTCGCGCGTGGACATGACGTCAGAGGAGAGCCCAGGCCCGCCGCCGCCGCCGCCGCCGCCGCCGCCGTGTCCGCCATGTTCTCATCTTTTCTTTTCTTTCTATTATATATCTACTATCTCTCGTTGCGGCTGTCTCTTATTACGAATCTTATTTTTTTTGGCTAATTATTTTTATGATGGGAGGAAAGGAATAAAAGATACATATTGTGTATTATATATGTTTATTTTTAAACAAATTGAACACATTTGCTGCCGCCGCCTTTTTTCTAGGAAGAGTCGCGAAAAGATGGCTCTTCGTGGAAATCGACGTGTCGCAACGTGTTAAGAAAGAGAAGCGCCGGTACTCCGGCTGCTATAAACAAATTGCGAACTTGGTTGCAAATGACGCTCCGGTTTAAACAAAGGGACAAAGAAATTGTCGATGATATATAATAGATCATTGGGCGCACGAGATCACAGTAAGTGGAATGAATGTGAGAGAAAGCCAGTGCGATTGCATACAAAAAAACGTGAAGTATAAAGTTGCATGTATTAATTGACAGATGTTACTTATAACTTTGCTTTACTCCTGTCTGCTAATTATTCATTTGCGGAAGTATTATCATATTGAAAGACAAGATCAGTTATGAGTATATTATAAGAATGATGAGGTGTATATACATGATGACTCATAATTTTTGAATATTTTTTGTATAGTGAGGATACTGCTAAAGAGAGAAAAGAAATTTTACAATGATCTTTTTATTGAGAGAAATCGTGACACGCAGTTATTGTGAACACTGTGGCGCTGAATTAATAAATGACGAGATGTGCAGGTGTCGACCAATCGAAGAGTTAACGAATTCTCCGTTACGAAACGTGACAGCCTATCCACCGGTGAACATAACGGATTATTTTTTGAAGAGACATTACATCCCAAATCTCCACAATTTTGTAAAGAACGCAATCTCCGATTCCCCCACTTCTTGATTCCTCCCAAAAAATTTCTGGAGACATGCGTATATCATCATTACAGAGGCGTACAATATATCATTGTCAATGGGCAAAGGATACCAATGGGCAAGGGATATCGCTGACTCTATGATAGCAATTTCTGAAGAAGCTGAACGTGTTATAGCGGTCAAGAAAAAGGCAAAAGATCAGAGGTATTCAATTGCATAGAGCATTTCGCGACCACTATATCGGCCATGTTCAAATAGAAGAACAAAGAAGAAGCGCGCCATTACAAATTACTAGATAATCAGTTGTATTAAAAAATGTAAAGTGTCATGTAAAAAAATGAATAAAAAAAAGTTTCACTTTTTAAATTGTGATGCGATTTTTTTGTCATCTGCATGACCGACACACTGACCTACATTCCGGCCCAACGCGCGATGAGTCACCCTAGCAAGATAAACTTTTCGCAGCGCTAAGAAGCGGTACGTCGATCGCTAGAATATTATCAATAGAAAGGAATAAAAAAAATCATTTCATATATTATATTTATTTATTTTATTTATGATTATCTGACCACCAATTTAAACAATTTAAACAATTTAAATACATTTTGTAAAACGTAATTAGTATAGTGATATCCGCATCACATAGTATTATCAGCGTCCAGATTGTTCAGAGAATCTACGTCTTCGTAATCCGCATAGGTCTCGATGTACACGCGCTCTCGCTCATCGTCTAGTAGCAAATTCCACAACCATTGTCGTTTTTCATGTCCCTTGACATATACGAGAACATCGTCGTCATCATTGTCGTCATCATCATCATCTTTCGTTCCGTGCACAGCCTTTGCAATCAAACTCTTAACTTTGCTGTATGGAACCGTTCCGTCGTTTCATCGCAGTCTATGGTGATGAAACGATGTATCAGCGTGCGCGAGATTTATCGGCACTGGCGAGGAAATGCCACAGTATAGGACTTGCGAAAATGTAGTGAGAGAGAACGGTCCGTTCTCTGAGAGCAGTAAATTCCTTTACGACTGTCTTCCAACGAGGAAACCTTGCAGGTCGAACGTTGGCACGACCATGACGAGCAATTTTTCGAGACTGCGGTCGATTTCGATGTATCGTAGATTTTGTCTCTCTCATATGCCAGCGATGCTCTTAGGTCTTACATACAACATTGGTCAACGGATTGTACTGAACCAGTGTATAATTAGACAGTACGCGGTGGTATTCATCGATATGTTCTCCTTAGTCTCAAATTCTAATCTCACGTCCACGGTTGCGCTCTTGACCGATTCGTTTTGTCGAGAATAATCGATGATTACGAATGGACCGTTATGTAGAAAAGACGTGACGGTGAGACTCGGTTCGAGATACTCGTGATATAGTAACCCTTGCAGAAACGCGCGTACGTTTTGTACAACACAGATCATCTGTTTTTGTCGAAATCCAGATTCATATCATCGTACGGATAACATTCTGAGTTCAGATAGAGTTTCACATTGGTCAAGTTGCAGTTATCGATTGGCATCCTCAACCATGACGTTTTTTTCCTGTTTGCAGAGCGAAGATGACGTATCGCGGCTTCTTGAGCTGAATAGCAGGAGGAATGCTTGCCCACGAATGCTTGGTTATATGCTGTAACAGCAGAAATTTGTACAGATCCCACGAGCGAAAAGCTCAAGTATCGTCCGCTCTCCAAAGTGCGCAGCATCGATAGTTTTTTTATCTCGCTCAATAACACGTGCGACATTCGCCATTGCATCGCGAATAAATCGATCACGGGATCCAACGTCCATTAGGCAATTGTTATCGTTACGTGATCGTATCAAGATTAACTCGTGACGAGTGTTGATTACCGCGTTTGTAATCCTCGCAGAATTCCAACAGTGAATAGAGAGGTACGCAAAAGTTAAAACATCCATCCGCGCTAGTACGCGCATCCCAGCCGGCATTCCTCAGAATCACGCTTCTGTTGGATGATGTCGTTATGTAGTGTTTGAACATGCTAGTTATATTCACGTTTCTGTTACGATCAATTTCCATGCCATCGAGCTCGTATCGAATCTCATCGAACATGAACGCGAGAACATTATTTCCCAACACCACATCAGATCCTTCGACAATTCTGTCCTTTGTTAGTTTTCCATATAAAAAGCTTTCGTACGGCAATGTGTACAGATCTTGTTGCTGTATGGGTATTCTTATCTCATCGCTGTACCCGAACGTTGTATTGGCGAACGGATTGTACGCGTGAGTCTCAATCTTGACGATGCGATCGTTGAAGATTGGTTCGTCTTCGATGTTTAGGATATCAATCATCTCAAAAGTTGCGCGAATCCTAAAGCTGCAAAAATTTAACGTTCGACGCGTTAAGTTTCTTCCTCTTCTTGATGCAACCGGATGAGCGAGTATTGTCAATCGGTGTTTTTTTTGTAAAAGATGCTTTATCTCTCTATATATGCTTCGCTTCGTTCAACACGGGCATCTCAAATGTTACGCTTGCGTTATCGCTGTCGCTGTCGTACGTGTAATCTGACTGGTGATCTCTTCTCTGAAATCGAGTAATCGTCCATTCTGGTCAACAATGCGTATCGTTAGCTCCGTAATGCTTCGTACGATGATTGGCAGGTAAATGATCTGCATCGGCCTTTCCGATATTTTATATCCTGGCGGCACGCTCGGCGAAAATTCGTGTATCGTGTTCGGCACACTTTTGCCGTTGCTGTACGCGGTCACGTTGCACTCTACACGGATAATGTTTACGTTCATTATGTTGATCGACACGTCCGATTTATGCCACCTTCGCGGTTGCAGTATACAAGAGAAACCCAGCAGCGATGTAATGTTATTGGGCTTGTTAAAGTTTATTTCTATAGGCGCATTTAATCTCACACCTTATTATGTTGTAATTTGCGCAGAGCACTATCGGGTATTCCCCAATCTCGTCATCACCGCGCGCCGTGTCACCAGCGTTCCATCAGGCGCGTCGCGTCGCGGTTGTTTCCGTAAAATCTCACGTCTCAAAAATTCATTTATGCCTGCAGTTCGTACGATCCCTCCCGGGAAAGATAATTTCTGCGTCGTCTTTGCCAAAATAAAATGTATTGTTCGAAGCGTTTACATTCAGTATCGTGTGATAAGTCTCCAAAATTGTTAGACCAAACTCGTAGTCATCGTTGCTCAAATCTATGGCTGGAAAGTAGTTTGCCGCGAGAATGCTGCTCTTCCCGCTCAGCGTAAGCGTCAGCAACATGATGGAAAAAGTTCAACGAATACTGAGACATCGCGGCATTTTGTCGGATTTTATAAATTCTCGCGCGTCGACCGTTTGGAGAAACCACAGGCACAGCTGTCCGCAGATGTTCTGATCGTACGTCTGATAGGACGTACTCTATCGTCGTAACACTGTCTCCAAAATATCGCATTAGTTCCTCGGGCGGTTGAAGATTACCTGTCGAAATACACGATACGAGCGTTTCTCTTTACTACCCAATGAGTATCGGGACCCATTGTATCGTCTAGATTTACCGCTTTCCTTTCGACGCGGTAATTAGTAACGCGTTACGCATGAAAACCTCTGAAGTATGGTACGCGCATACGCCTCGCCAGCTGGTCCAATTGTACATTAGTGGTTACGCCTGTAGGTACTTTTATTGCCTATTTGGCGGTTTTTTGTCTTTTTTTCCTTTTTTCGCTGTTACACCTTGTCCGCGTTTATACGGAACGAGATATAGTCCCTGTCCGCGCGTTTCCATTATGATGTTGCAGTTCGACGAGCTAACGTCGCGCGGCTTTCTTGTTATTTATCGCTTTCGCCACGCTGGTCGCTCCGCCGATCCATGGTGATGCAAAATTGATAACAAAATGGGATGGACGCGGAGGCAATGATCGCGAAACCAAATTTCCACAGCGCAGCGTCTTTGCGGAAAACTTAATCGCCATCGAACTGCGTAAACTCGAGGTGAAATTCGACAAGTCGATTTATGGGTATGTGTATATTCGATATATCGAGAATCTGCTTGTACGAATTTCACCACGAGTACATGTCACCGCTGTATCGCGACAAGTGTAAGATTATGTACATCGATACGGATAGTCTCATATATTACAGTTGCCCATGATGGGATTATAAGCGCTGTGGCCACGTCTTTAAGCATTCGTTGTTAATAGTATACTTTTATACATTTGTTTGTCATCTTCAGTGAATATAGCCTCATCGGGAAGTCTCTTAAAGATCAATTTGTATAATTTTGGTGTACCATTGTATCTCACATTGTCTATGCTTATGGAATCATCTTTGTCAACGTCAAACTTTTTGTCACCGAGAATCGTATCACTTTTGTTGAAATAGATACCGTACACATTATCGATCGCTTTATCTATGTCGTCACTGAGAAGAAGGCTCACGTACTTTCGTCCCAACGGTTCTAGCTAACTATGAAGCATCTCATGGCTTCCTCTTTGCGTTTGCAGAGTTTGTTTGATGGCTGTTTTCGGTGACGGTTCACTGACGTCTTTTGTCTCAAAAATATCTTCGTTTCTCACAAACGACGGTATTTTCGGTAATTCTTTAGATAATTTTTTCAGCGGTTCTTTCGATAGTTTTTTCGGTGTAGATTCGTACGTGAATGAATCTGACGTGGCGTTCAATTGTTTTGTACGTTGCTTTTTAGGTGGCGTTAATTTCAACCATCCAACATCCGTCTAATACGAATCCCTGTTAGTTGTAGTGTTATCATCGTCGTCATCGCTGTCTTCACGTTTCTTTTTCTTAATACCGATATCCTTTGCAACATTGGTTTCTTTTTTAATCGGCTGAGATTCCTCGATGTTTTCAACAATCTGTTTTAGAGGTTCGATGATGGCTTGAAACGTCTTTCCAACGCTACATCAGTTTTTATCAGTTTTCAAAGTGCGATATTTTTTGCGAATCGAATCGCTCGTTTTCGTAATCTGTTTCGCTATTTTTTCGCGATCTTTGATATTATCTATGCTGCCTGCTTGACGTATCAGCATCGATTAATCGCGTTATTGTGCCGCGAACGTGTTAAATTCTTTTCTGTATCGTCCATTGATAAGCGAACTGTCTTTATCTATCACTAGAAATCCATACTCGCGCTACCAACAATCGCGGCATAATGCACAGAATCCATCATACGACATGTCGGTATTCACGTAATCGTTGTGAACATGTTTCAAGTTAGTACTATCCTGTTTGAATAGGATCAGCAGATTTGCATTGTCATGTATCAGATGTTTAGGTATCCTCGCGTACGTCTGACAGAAATAGAAACAATCGACGTTCGAGTGGCGGCCCATTGAGAAGTATTCTCTCACCGCATTTTGCTTATCGCATGTAACGTAATCAACGACAAAGATCGAATTGAGACGTGCCTCGCTCGGTAGAATGACGTCATTGTTGTTGGAGAACGTAAAGTAGCCAATTTCGTCGATCAATCTCAACAATATTTCGAGATATCGATATTTTGGTTGTTGCAATGATTTCGAGTATACGTAAACGTTCTCGAAACGTACACCGTGTAGACTCTCGAGCAAGCTTATGAGAACGTTGGTTTTACCGCAATTCGACGGTCCGCAAATGATGGTGCGTATAGTACTCGGTAACATTTCATCACACTTACGCTCTGTTGATATTCATCATTCGCGCTTTCTCGTCGCAGTTGGCGACGCGTATCGTCTGACAGAAATAGAAACAATCGAGTGATTGCCGCACGAATTTCATGTTCGTACTGCGTTATCTACGATTGGACGCCTATTTATAGGCGCGCGAAACTGCGAATCGCTCAGTTGCAAAAATGTATCTCTGCTCGCATCCCTTCAATATTCGCGACTTGAGCACTGAGCAGTTGTAATATATACCGAAGGTCGTAATACTACGCATGTGTGACGACTATATCGACCACGTGTGGGACAAACTTCCGGAGCATATAAAGACGGATTTAGAGGTTCAAACCTATCGTCGCTGCGTCGAACATTATAATTAACCGTGGCACGCACATCGACGGTTCCGCACCGAAGATAAAGGATTGTAACGTATGTCAGCAGCAGCAACGTCAATCGAACGGCTGCGTTGGAAATCTGCTCAATCGAGCGATAAACGCGTTTCCTTTCAAGTTACATATTCCCGGCTATTAATTTCGCGGGTACTCGGCTGCAAAAGCGATTAGCCAGAGGTGAAACGGGCATAAATCCACTGGATGCGGCGTGCCGTGAACACGACATTGCGTATTCTCAGAGCAACGATCTCACCGACAAACATGCGATGGACAAGATATTCGCTGATAAATCCTAGGACGCGTCATGGCGAGAGATTCAACTCTGAACGAGAAAGCTGCAGCTGCAACCGTTTGGACAGCAATGAAAGCCAAGACCAAGATCGGCATGGGTATGAAAGCAAAGAAAAAAGTCGATAAAAAAAACGAATACTTCCAACGACGAAACGAAGTGGCGCGTTACCAATTCTGTCAATTTTGGGCGCGCTCGGGTCCTTGATCGGCATCCACGTGATTCCAAACATTTTCCATTGTTTTATCGAATACCGCGTTGTTCATCAATTTGTACAAATTTTTCTCAAAATCGTTTTTTGCACACGTTTTAAAGTATGTATTGAGCTCGATGTAATCGCGGAACCAGGCGGATTAAGCAAATTGTAGTACGCGGTGTATCTTTGCTGTTACATCCAGTCTGAGGTAAATATTGTTGTTTGAAAATGGATGGGGCTAGGAAGGACGCTCCAAATACCCTCTCGCAGGTGGGCGCGCTAAGGCGTCCCTACGAGTCGGACACACTGTGCAGGTCCACGAGTGCGAGTCAACATCTTGAAAAAGACGCTATGACTTCGACTGCGTGACGTGCGTCCGTCGGTCCGTAATTTAAGCAAGAGAATTTAATCTCTTTTGCCAGGGACAGGACCATGTGCGAATCTTGGGATAACGGGAAATGAAAGAGGGAGAAATAACTAAAACGATAAATAATTTAAATTTTACATATAATTAATAATTTTAAAAGCGATTACAAGTTTAGCTAACTACAAGATCCGTGTCATTATTTCTTGTGTTGAAGTTCATTTGGTGAAGATATATTTACATTTAATAAAATAATAAAAAAAGGGAAAAGGTGTTACGTACGGGAATTCATATAATATAAATGTTCTAAAAAATTTACGGATGTATTATTTAATTTCCGTGTACAAATTCTATTATATTTGTATATTTGTCTATATTCTAATTATTCTTATCTTACATGGCTTAGTATATTTAATCTATATTTGATATTTTTATCTTACGTTGTTAATCTATTTAAATTTATATTTTGTTATCTGTGTGTGGTTGTTTCGGGGAGGAGGTCGGATTTCTGATGGTGAGGTCTAGGGGAGGAGGGGAAGGAGTCCGGAGTTCGCAGAACTCGTCCAAGGATTTCTGAGTGCGGAAATCTGGATATATCTGGAGATTAGTGTCATGGCACTCTGGGAAGAGTGCGCTGAAATCTGGGGGTGATCCAGATTCGGATGATCTGATCGGGGAATAGGATGGAGGAGATATGCACAAATAATAGGGTCTCTTGTTGGAACAACTCGTGGTTTCTTCAACATGTGTAAAAACCTCGGATGTCCTAGGCGAGGGGTAGTTCTCTGATCGTCGAGCTCGCTTGTTGCGACGATAACGGAGCCTCTTCAGGGCTCGCCTCCGTCTCTGAGCGTCGGAAAGAGAGGATGATGCAGATTTCACTAGAAGAAATGGATTTGGAATATGAAGGAAATATCATTGGTCGTAAACCTTAAGGCTATCTCTGAAATATTTCAGGAAACCGAGAGATCCGACGGAGGAGAGAAATTAAAAAGGGAAAGAGAAAATTGTAAGAGAGGAGAGAAAAAAAAGAATAGATTTCCCGAATTATTCGGTGGCCATGAACCTGCTGAGTGTTCCACAACACATAGGGAGTCAGTGAGGTTCGACGGCCGAAGCAAATAGAGAAGAAGCAGATTTTGCCGAATTACTCGGCAGCCATGAACCTGCTGAGTGCTCCGCAACGCATAGGGAGCCCGAGAGGTTCGACGGCTGAAGCCAACAGAGAAGAAGCAGATTTTGCCGAATTATTCGGCGGCCATGAACCTGCTGAGTGCTCCGCAACGCATAGGGAGCCCGAGAGGTCCAACGGCCCAAGCAAAGAAAGAAAGAGAAAAGAAAAAGAAAAAGGAAGTAGAAGTGTAAGGAGAACGGCAAAGGATAGAAAGGATGTAAGGGAGAAATGAGACAATATAAGGAGAAGAGACCCAAAAACTATTATTAGGGAATTTTACTATGTGTAATCGAACTTACTGTTACTCTGGAATGCCGGAGACTTGGGACCTGCAAGATGATGAAGGCGGAAGCGGTGTCGCCAGGAAACTTGGTCACTTGTACTTGGTGAAATTATTGATTTATTTCGACTGACACCGACTGATTGAATTATTGACAACTGACGGACTGAAACTGTTCTGACCGCGTGAAAAAAGGAAGTAGCAGTGCGTGCTCCGTGCCTTTAAGGGCACTATATATATGTGATTTCGTTGAGGAAAACATCTATACACGTGTTGTTTTTCCGCGATTAGGATAATAGGGATTATCCGCTTAGCCAAATTCTTAGTAACCGACTCCCGGAAGAGATCAGTAGCGTAACCGTCACGATCTAACAGCGTAACAGAACATGTGTCATCCGTTTATCTGCTTAACTAAATTCTAATAACTAATATCCGAAAGAGAAGAATCGTGCAGTCGTCAAGATATAACATCGGTGTACTTCCGCGATTAGGATAATAGGGATTATCCGCTTAGCCGAATTCTAGAAACCAACCCCCGGAAGAGATCAATTGCGTAACCGTCGCGATCTAACAGAGTAACAGAACATGTGTCACTCGTTTATCCGCTTAATTAAATTCTAATAACTGATACCCGAAAGAGAAGAATCGTGCAGTCGTCACGACGTAACATTGCGATACGAAGATCATGGTGCGTACATTGCTGCAGGTTGCGATAATGGATGACATACCGCTTCTTATCATATAACGTCGCGAGAAGTTTATCCTGTCTCGTGCCAGGTGGTTTATCGCGTGTCGGACAGAAAGGTAGGTCAGTGTGTCGGTCGTGCAGATGATGCGGCTATTCGAGAACCTCGAGAATATAACCCGTAGGCGAATCCGGAGCGATTGCGCTCGCGTCAAAGTTTGCGATGTCTTCAACTCATCGAAATTTGGCATATGGTAGCGGTTGACACATTGTCCATCCATACAGATTGTTCACGTTGTAGTACATCAAATACGACGACGGTTTCGAGGGGTCGTACGAACGCATGTACTTGTTATTAGCCTGCGCATATCTGCTGGAACATTGACTGAGGCCACCGCGTATACCGCGCTCGATAAACATAATCATATCGATGTCGGTGAGCAACTCAAATTTTACTCGCGTATGTTTCAGCATGGCGTCCCATGTGAAACTTGACAATGTGTAGTAATGAGCGGGATTGAAACTAACTTTTGATACAACTTTTGCGGAAATTTTCAAAAACATCGGCCAATAACAAGACATTGGTTTTTAAATACAGATCGCTATATTCGGCTAGGGTTTCAATAGAGAACAGCTGCTAGACATTCGCGTGCGCATAATCGTTCTCTGACACAGTGTCACCCGTCAACGAGCTATAGAATGATTCGCGCGGTGGTAGGCGCGTGTCCTGCAGTTTGTCCGCGCGATCCACGTATTCGTAGGGAAAGATACCTTTATACGTCAACAAGTCAAAATCCACGTTTGATAACGTGGAAAATTCGGAACATAAAATTTTTAATTTCTCTTTTGTTAGAAAAGATGCCAATTTATCGAGGCTGGTATTTAAAAATTTATACGAATTGTTGTGCGGATCGTTTCGAAGGAGGATCGGCCAGGGAGTTGGCGTTATGAAACATTGTCCTTTTTTTCAATAAATTTTATTAAACAGTTATAGTTTGCGCTTATTAGATCGGACCGCGTCAGACGGCAAACAGAATCTTGACGAATCCCGCTCCTAGCACCGGTCTCCCGTTTTTATCCTGTTCCAGGCGGCCGGTTCAAAATGCTTGTCAGCGTTCGCGATATATTTTTGGGTCACGTGGCAGCTTTCCGCGTAAAGACCGTGCAATCCGCTTTAATAATTGAGTGATTTACAAGGATATAAGATTAAGTAGAGTGATTAAGAAATAAATACGATTACAATTTAGCAATCGCTATCGGTTAATAAAAGTGATAATAGTTGGAAGTATCGCTCGCTTGCTGCAATCTGCTTCGTCAGCGGTGGACGCGATTGCATTCTTGGCGCTCGTGACATCTCTCCCCCTTTGATGGAAGGGAACTACAAAGAGTTTCGAGTTCCGTGTATTGGTCGTGGGGATTCGAGAGAATACATGTATATATGTATATTGTAATATACGTATATATATATATGTATCATTGTATTGTTGACGTGTTATTCTAAACACGTTATTTGCGATAAATATCATCACATGCCTCGATAGTCGAAAGAATAAGATACCTGCCCGGTAAGCAGGAGATCCAAGTTCGATTCCTAAAGTGCTATTTTTTCGCAAAATAATTACGAGTTTTCATTGGTTCGTGGTTGGGCTCCGCCGTGACGCACACCCTCCCTTCTTATTTGAGATGTGTGTGTATTCCTTCTTGGCGCTCGCGATATCCTTCTCCCTCCGGTGAAAGATGGCCTTATCTACTAGTTTACATGTACTCTTGTAAATATAGTATAATCGTATGCTTATGTCTAACATAACATCGTCGCGATGCCTCTGTGTAGCTCACTTTCTCACTTTTATTTTTATTTTTACTTGTATGCCATGCTATTAATCCTATTATAATTATTATTACTACACAGGTGCCTGTTCCCATAGGGTATACAAAATATTTATTTTCGAGTAAGTCATTATCGCTCTCTCTTAGGGTTTCCTTTATTTTTTCTAGGCTTACGCTTAATTTGATTAAATCTACGGGGTTTTTAATTATTTAACGTAAGGTATCGGTTTAAGCTACCTTGTTTTTATCAGTGTCTCTATTTTTTATCTCTAGTGTAATATTATATTTGGGAAGGTAGCCTTGGATGTATTTTGTTTCTTCAGTTTTTCGCGCTTTCAATACATTACATTCGGTGTGGTTAATTTACAATTATCTTTTAGTTTTATTTTTCCGGTTTCTTCTAATATAATTTTTTCTTTTAGCTGGTTTTCGCACTTAATGTTAATTTTCTGTTTATATGCCGTGGAGTAGAGCCACGCTTGCTCCTCGATCAATGCTATCCACAGCGGTGTGTTAGATATAATATGATTCTTTTCGCAGTAGTTAAGATGTCCCGATGTGTGTGTATATATTTGCACCTCGCATGGTGCTGTTGTTTCTGCGTAATATGTCGCGAAGTTTTGTTCACATGTGTATATGTTTGTTTCTCGTATGCAGCATTCTAACTCTATCTCTTTCAGTAATTTATAATGGTGATTCTCTTTATTTATAGCTAACAGAAGATGATTTATTTTTATGTAGGTACGTTTGCGTGGTCAGGTAATGATATCGCCTTAATTAATTTACATGTAGGGTATGCTACAATCGGGAATCGCAGGATCATATATACATATGGTCCATCCAAGAACGCGCTGAAAGTAATGTATGTTTATATTGTCCGCCAGTTTTTAGTCTGAATTTTAAAGGGAAAGTGTGACTCCGTGGTTAGCTTTGTAGCCGCTTCTCTGAGGACTGTTATTATGTGTTCGATAGGTAATAATCGCGTCGATATCATTCCGTTCTTCCCGTACGTCAAATAATCTATTATATTTTTCGTGTCTCATTAAATCATTCATTATTGTTGTCAAGATTAATAAATGTTCGTCTATATCTGCCTATAGTGTGAACTTTGCCAATCGTTGCTTTAGTTGTTTTGTAGCGTTCATTATCAAGTTTTAATCTAGCGTATTGTCTAATTCGTTTAGGTGTGCTATTGTGGCGTTGATTACCCTTATTTGGTTTTTTACTGCGTGCTGCAGTGTTTTGCCGTTATTTCATAAGATTTGCAGTTGCTTGTCTATTAGTTTCCGATCGTCGGCGTCCATCGTTCCGAATAGTATTTTGCTGACTGACTCAACCGCGTCTAACAGTCCTCGTCGTCTGTAAGTTGTTTTGTATAGTGTTTCTAATTGCGTCAGCAGCGCGATCAATTTTATTATCTTTTTCTATTATTCTCATAACATTTCTACAGGTTAGCTGTGCGTTGCCTATGATTTTTCCGCATTGTCGTTTCCTCAATATATTCTTGTAATTGCTGGTGTCTGATTTCTAATTCCTTTGCGCCTAGCTTTATCATTAGTTTCCATACCGATTCAGCTTGTTTCATTCGATTTCTTCGTAGTAGATTCCCGGCTGGTGCGGGAACAATTCCCAGTCAAAGACTTGCCGGGAGTCGGATGTCGCTACTGCTCCTGTCGCTACTGCTCCACAGAAAGAGCATCTTGCAAGATTAGGATTCAGATTACTTTTCTGTGAATTCTAACCATGCATTTTTTGTGTGGTACGTTTAATAAATTATTTTATTCAGTCTGCCGTCGACCGTGGCCTATTGTGCGTCGTTTTAGTGCGAGTGGAAGAAAAGAAAAAGTTTTTGAACTAGCAGTGCACTATTTGTGATAGGGAATATGTCCCTTTGATGTGTAGTGGATGTGTGCGGCGGTCGTACCGCCTGGCGGCACAACGTCTGGCAACCAGGATGGCGTCCAGGTGGCCGTCCATGGTTGTCTGGACCGTGGAGTACTGTCCCCGTGCTCCTTCGCGGGCACTGTCCAGGTGTGTCCAAGAGAGGTCTCCGGCGCCTCCTCCGCCCGTCTGTGAGGAGCGCTACCCCCGCGATCCTCTGTGGGTGCAAGTTTGCGTTGCCACCAGGCAACGGTTCGTCGCCGTCCTGCGTGATTGGTGAATCCCATATTTTTTCTTTTTACTAACTCTAATTTATACTGTCTTTATTATTAATGTCTTTATATTAATGCTTTTGCTTTTTGCTTTTCGCGGGTAATTATTTGTATGCGTTGTTTGCTAATCTTCGATGAATAGTTTGAGTCGGTTCGCGTGCACCGTCGTAATTTTTCGTTTCTGTTTAATTTTGTTATTAACATCGGAGGTTTTCTCGATTATTTGATATGGACCTATCCATGGTGCTTCCAATTTCTTCGATTGTCCTCTGCGCACTGCTTCGTTATGCAGGAGGACCTTATCTCCTACTTTGAAGGTTTTAGTGTTCGTATTTTTATCTGCATAGTTTTTTGCCTTTTGTTTTGCTTCGCGGATGTGTTCTTTTGCTACTTTCTGTGTGGCTTGGAGTCGTTCTCTTAGTTCCTGTGCGTAGATATCATATATGTAGTATGGTTTCGGCGGCGTTGTCAAGGTCGTAGGTAATGTTGTTCGTACATCAATTCGAATGGTGTATAGCTCGTTGCTGTATGCGGTGTCGTATTGTACGTGAACATCGTGTATGGGATCCATTCATTCCAATTAGTTTGATCTTCGTTTATATAATGCCTTAAATATTCGGTCAGAGTCCTGTGCGATCTCTTCAGGGCTCCGTTGCTTTCAGGATAATATGCGGTTGTTTGGATTTTTGTTAGTTTTAGGAGAATGCATACATCCCTGAACATTTCACTGACGAAGTTCATTCCTGATCTGTCAGTACTTTCTCTGGTATTCCGAATTCGCATATTATTTTTGTGGTGAACTCTTTGGCAATCGTGCTTGCTTCCTGGTCTGATATCGATATTGCTTTACTAAATTTTGTTAAGTCGTCTTGGAATGTTAGTAGGTATTTATTTCCTTTCATAGTGACCGTGAGTGGTCCTACGATGTCTAGGGCGCATTTTTGAAACACCGTGTTGGTCAATACCAGAGGCATTTTGGTTTTCCTGCAGTTTGTTTTTCTGGCAATATTCGCATTTGGCGATGTATTCTTCTACATCTCATATTAGTCCGTGCCAATTGTGCGTTAGTCGTATTCAAGTTACAGTACGTGTTACGCCTTGGTGTTCTCCGAGAAGGGCTTTATGATATTCATACATTATTTGCTTCTTTTCTTCTTTAATATATTCGCGCTCTTCCTTATCACGTTCAATGCTGTTTATCTATGTGTCGGGCGCGATCGGGTTTCTGCTGAGCGCGTCAGCATTTATATTGCCTTTGTCGGCCTTGTGTACTACCTCATAATTGTACTCTTCTAATTTGGGTCTCCATCTGATTAATCGTGAGCCAGGGTCTATTATACTAAATAGTCAGATCAATGGCTTGTTATCTGTAACTATTTGGAGTCATCGCTCCCCCTTTGTTGCTTATTCTTTTTCATTATTACAGCGGTATTTATTTGTCGTCCTTTTCCGTTATCCTGTCTCATGCGTCTCGGCTGTTCTTTTCTTGGGCGACCGTTCAGTGACCAGCATTCGTCGCGCTTATGGCCTGTCTTTTTGCAATACGAGCAGTATTTCTCGATGTTGTTTACATTCGCTGATCTTTCGGCTTGCGGTAACGGATATCTGTTTGTGTATCGGCTTGAATGACAATCACGCGCCAAATGTCCTAGTCTACCACATTTGTGGCACTCCAATTTTTGATTGTGGTTTCTATTCTGTTCTTGCCTCTTGCTTTCTCGTTATTGTAAATTTTGGTAGGTTGACTACCTTTTAATTTTTCTTCGCGTCTAGATCGCGGTTGTTAAATTTGTATAATTCCTGGAACGTACTATTATTTGTATTTCGTCACGTAATCCTAGTTGGAAATTTTCTAGGGCTAATTTCTGAATCGTATCTAGGATTGCCTTTTGTTGCTCAGCGTGTGCTCACGCTCTTCATAGATTGATAGAGTTCCATCGCTAGTTTGTCAACGCGGAGTCCGTATTTTCGCGCGCTTTCTCTGGGTTTTTGGCGAGTTATGTTAAATTCTCGCTGAATGTGCGTGATGTTACGCTTTGCCAAATAGCACATCTCGATTTCTCGCTTCAATTGCGCGAACATGCGTTTATCCCTCGTTTGGAAATCGTGCATGGCTTTCCCCGTTAGCTTCGTGCACAGGATCACTTTCAATAATGATTTTCGTCGGTAGGATTTATTTCGCTCATTGCGTAAGTGCTCGCGTTTAAAAAATTTTGGACTTGGTTCCGCGACGATCCATCTCCGGGATCATATCGCGCGCTTCCTTTAGTTTCATAAACGTATTCGTGGGATCTCGCGAATTTCGGACGTCGTTCATTGTACGCCCGTGTCATGTCATTTCTATCGGTTCGTCTTTTTCTGCACTCCGATCGTAATTAGCGACTTCTAATTGGCTTATGCGGCCCTGTAGTGCATATCTTCTAGTAACTCAGCCAACATTGCATCTCGCGCGTTGTGCGAAGCTTCTGCTGGATCGGGTTTCCAATGTGCCTGGCTTAAAGTGGTTCTCATTTTTTTTACTTTTACTTTCAATTCTCTACTTATTGCTTGTTGTTCTTCCGCGATCGGTTTTAACGGTGCCCGAGGGCTGACTTGCCATTTCCGCTGGATTTATGTTTCGTGAGGCCGTGTAAAATCCGGATCGAACACGCTATTATCGTAAGACGTCAACGAAAATTCTCCGCGACTAGGATTACTTGCTTTCGTGCCGTCATTGTCAGATCTCGCATCTGTTGGTCGTAGTAGAGCGTCGTCGCGTCTCTCATTACTCGATAGTAGGCTATTGTTTATGTCGTTGAGCGAAAACACGCTTCAATTACAATATTCGGATGTAATTCCGGTTGGCTCGCCAGATTATCGTCGGAATAATAATTACTTAAATAGCGGCGTACGTTATCGCGCGGATCGCGTGAATTTTCCGTCTGCTCGAGGCTCGGGGGGCTCGGGCTGAGCACTCGGCTGACTGTGTAGCCACGACGTGTTTCTTTGGGCGGGAGTTTGGTTAACTTCCTCGTTCGACATCTACCTAGTCGCTTCTCTCGATATTTAATGCGCTCGCCTTAATTTTCTATAACTTATATTACGATCGCAATTCGCATGTTGGTGACGTAGCGCTGGCTGTTGCGGTAGGTCACTGCTTCTCCAGTGTCACTGATACGCTCGTCATTGTAGCTCTATCGGCTCTCTCTCACCGCAGGGATGTCAGCTTCCTTTTCGGCCTTCTCTTTGAATTTTGGTCGTTTGCCTTTTCCAGATGACTGGGTGCTGCTGCTGCGAAACGATCCCACCGCTGCCACCAGTTTTGTTGTGCGGGTCATTTCGGAGGATCGACCAGGGAGTTTCGGAAGTACTTGACACGTTATTCACTTTTCAATAAAATTTATTATTTTAAATGATACAGTTTGTCCTTATTAATTCGGACCGCGATAGACGTGATGGCAAGACAAAATCTCAACGAGTCCTAGTATCGGTCTCTCGTTTTTATCCTGTTCCAGGCGGCCGGTCCTTGCAGCGTAGTCGAAATGCTCGTCAGCGTTCGCAGTATATTTCTGGGTCGCGCAGCGGCTTTCCGTGTAAGAGCCGCGCAACTCGGTTAGCAATTACTTCACGTGGAGCGGTTACAAAATAAATGCACGATTAGCAATGCAGTTTAGCAATCACTATCGCTTGACAAAATAATAATAGTCGGATAAAGTATCGCTTGCCGCAATCCGCTTCGGCTGTGGGCGCGATTGCGTTCTTGGCGCTCGTGATAAAAATAAAACTTGCGCACTACACACTACACACTAAAAGAATAAATAGCTTGCACTGAACACTACGAAACAAGCAAAAAAAAGAAAATTAAAAAAATAAGAGTAACCATATTTCGAGAAGTAAAAGAATATATGCATCAGTCCCAACGTTACAACAGCAAAAATTTTTAAGAAACCTTATTATAATTCCAGAATAACTTTATGGGCCATCATAGGAACTGAAGAAATCCAGGAGAAAACGCCATTTGAAATAAAAAATTTTTTCCATCATCTTGGGATTTCGAAGAAATCGGATTTATAAATCAGGTAAAAACTATATGGAAGTTAGTTGTCAAATTAGATACCACCGCACTAGGAATACGAACACAGCAATTACAAGACTTAGAACAGACGGACTAGCGATGTAAAAGTATTATTGGACCAATCAGATTTACTTGTCAAAATATCCTGCAAATACTGCATAGGGACAACGAGAAACTATTAGTACGCTTATGAAGCGTATATAAAGCCTCTGACAGCAAAAGAAGATTATTAAATGCGATTGGTACGATGAGCAAAACATTATTTGGCACGATGGATGCCGATAACGCACTACATATAAACGAGCAAATGCACGCAAAATTGCGAAACAACCAACAAATCTTAGAACATGCTGCAAGAAACTAGATAAAAATTATCAATGCCACAATAGGCCACATAGATGGTTTAGAAAAAACCATAAGTTATAATGAAGATCAGCTAAAAAATGTAACAGCGCGAATGGAATTGCAATTAGCAAAATACACGCAGTGAGAAGATATGAATGAAAATTTACTAATACTAAAAATAATAACGGACCTGATCAAAGATGTCGAGAACACTATTGATCTATCTATCATTAGCAAAAGACAAAATAGTGCAAACCCGCCTATTACCGCTCGAGAATATAATAAGGGAATTGCGAGAAGCGGCAACACAGCTAACGGAAGAACAATACTTTCCATTTAAAATTAGTATAAGAAATTGACGCACACTATCCAGAAATATGTGACTATAAATGCATACTGCGATAAAATAGATATCTACACGATCTTCCTATTTTTAGTAATCGCTTTCCCGACATTCAAATTAATAAAACCAATACCGTTCCCGATACGCGAATATCTTTTCATTCATACGGGTAAATCACGTCTTAATAGCAGTAGATAAAGAAAACCATCATTATATATTATTGGAAGAGCGTGAACTAAATGCGTGCGTGCAAAATGATCAAACTTACATGTGCGAACGAAATTTTCCCGTCTATCACATAGGTACGGACGCGTCATGCAAATTTATATAAATGCGCCCGAACAATTCCAAAATTGCGAACAAGGACGTATAATTTTCGATACCTCATTATGATTAACGCTAATGGAATCACAAGCGTGGCTATATTCCGCACAAGTAAACCAAAAAATAGAAATTCAATGTGATAAATCGGAAGCAAGAAAACTAGAGATAAATGGTATAGGTAATGGTAAAGTAAAATTAAACGGCGATTGTAAACTAACGACGCCGGAAATAACGATAGTCACGCGACGACAAATAGCGACCCGTTATGTACAAGCACATTTACCGAAATACAATTTAACGTTAACATCGAAAGACATCAAAGATGCAAAACAGTTCTCAGAAAAAATAAAACTACGACTGATAATAAAAGACCCGTTAGAATTAATAAGATTAAGTACAAAAATAGATGAATTAAATAAGCAACTTTATAAGGAGCCGAACGTATTCCAAAACATACATTTTACCTACCCCGTTGATTTCAGCGGAATATTAATAAATATAATTGTAATAGGAATAATAAGTGCAATTATAAGAAAAAAGAAAGCAAAAAATAAAAATAGCGAACTGCGCAGAAGAAACGAAAGTTCACGATTTTAAAATCGGGTTGAAGAATTTTGTAATGCGAAAAACTCTGTTTTTCTTTCCCGGCGAGGGAAGGATGTTGTAGCCCAAATTACTTCCTACATTATTTATGCTATTATTTATCATATTATATCTTATCCTCACGATCATTCTCGAATCTCGGCATAGCCGATGCTATGGAAACATCGGCCGGAAATGCAAGCATGCAAAAGCAAGTCTGCAAATTCCGAAGCAAAGCGCGAACGAGGAATTTGTAAGAGCGCTCCGTTTTGATCATATATGGTCCGATTTAGAATTATAACGCGACACTACTAGAACACTATTATAAAAATCGCTAAATCATCGAGAGCGGGCAGTCACAATACCTAACAGGGCAGTTGTACTTCGTCATGGCCGTCGTTATCAGTAGCGAGATTCACACGAAACATTGTCGTACCAATAAATCAGCTACTTAACAAAAGTGAGTAATAATATTTGGCCGGAAGAACCTTCCACCTACGATCCTGCTCGGAGTTCTAAGGCTCGGCGAACTGACTTTCCCTAATTACAATCTTGTAACCCAATACGGGCTACAACAATGTGTTGCAACGGAGCGATGACAAGGACGCGCGCGGGAGGGCCCGGGTCCGTCGTCGCCGCTGTCCGCTACTGCCGCCGCCGTCACCGCTCCGCCACTGCTATGTTCTCATATCATCTTCTCTTTTTTTCTTTACCTAGTATCTCTGTTCCTCGTTGCGGCTCTCTCTATATCTACTATCTCTCTTTTATTATGAATCTTAAATATAGTAAGATTTTAATATAGTAATTATTATTCTAATATCATAAGGAATGGTGGAGAAAGGAATAAAGAAGGGAAAAAGTAATTTTAATTTAAATCTGAAAGAATGATATATTTTTTTAATATACACATTTAAAACAGTGCACAATATATATTATTTATAGCGTAAGATATTAATTCGCACTCTATGGGTAAGTTTTTACCATAAATCTTGCGCAAAACTTGCACCGCATCGCATTTATCGGCGATACAATTTTGGCGTAAAAAGATTACAAATTGTTTAAATTTTTCATTTACGCTGTGTATATTCGAACATAACCAGATATATATGCATGTTCGATGCAATGTTCCAATTCAAATAAAAAGAGTATGGTTGATGGTTTCATATACCAGCAAGTATCGTGCAATATCAGTTTTACAATATTTTTATTATACATTTTAACGAGTTCTATAACCAAATCCTGAATTGTTAATGATGAAACCACAATCGATTGCATAAATTCAATATCCCCGCATCTTTTAATGAACATCTTCCATGTTGCATGAGGCAATATTATCTGATTATTTCAATTATCGCCAAGAATCAATTCCACATGGGACATTGGTCCCACGTTGATTCCAATATCCAGATATTTATATACTGTAGATGTTAATGCGAATCCTCCTCAAAATACGAGCCATATAACAAGATGATGAATTTTGAGAAGACGTATTGTAAAAAAAAGATTAAGGTAAAAAATAAGCTGTAAAAAAAATTGCCTTAAAAAAATTTTTTTTATGAAGAATAAAAAAAATTTACTGTTGGTTGTATGTTTCAGCCTCCCGAATTGGGATGTAATAATTCATCTTCTCACACATTTTTGAAAATTTTGTAATAAGAGTGTTCGTTTTTTTTCACAGAGTGAAAAACTAATATGCGACTATATAACGTGTTAGAACTCAACGAATGCTGTAGTAACTTTGTTTAGAGTTCTTTATATATTATAAAGTTCTTTATATATTCCCATCAATTTCTTTTTACTGGATATCAATTTCAATGTTATCTTCAAAAACATGTTTATTCATTATGGATATGTCTAAAAAGAGCCGTGAAAAGATGGCTCTTCGTAGAAATTGATGATTGTACGTGTCATGACGTATTAAGAGAAGTGTCGATACTTCGGCTGCTATTTATTTTGGATAATTTTTATAATTTATTTTTTTTAGACAAAGGGCATGGAAAAAACACGAAAGCCGATAATTCGGCTGCTATAAACAAATTGTGATTCGGAAGGCATATGATAATGTTTCCGGTTTAGATAAATTTAGATAAATTAGATTGAATACTTAGAGCGAGTGGAACGAGCTGCTGAAGCAGTGCAGCTGAGTCGTTATCTTGGTGGAAAGTTTTGCGTGGTTGCAATGATGCGATGAGTGCGTCGAACAATGCATCGAAGAATTTAGCCGTGTTAAGCGTTCTCGACTCACCGTCGGAAACAAACAATTTGTGATGGCGAGAATCGCGCGTCTCGCGGATGGAAAGGTACAATTAGTACGTGCACGTCGGTGGCGAGTACGTGAGCACTAGTAAAGATAATGAATCTCTTGTTTGGCGAGAGATCGATACCACCTTCGAAAGCCGTATATTGATTGGTGATTAACGTGGATTATATAGAGCCGCAACGATTTTTGGAAGACGCTGATGTGTAATGCTCCAGCGAGTGCGAAACGCTATAGAAAGACACGGTAGTGTGAAAGTGAACACCGCATTCAACGGAGTTTGTGACGGGCCATAAAGGCGCCAATAAAAGTGTCAATATAAGAAACTATGAACTCTTTCAAGTGTCAAATGTGGAGGAATGGTACGAGCAGCATGTCATCGAACATCGTTTGAAGAATTCCAAGAACGTGACAGTGGATGGGTGCTGTCGCGAATTCTCAATCTCACTGTAAACGTAAACAAATATAATCCTCTACACGCGAGATGTCGGTGGTCGCTGTCTTGCATTCGGCTGAAAGGCATAAAGATCGGGAATCGTCGTATCCACATTACACGTCAGTCTTGAATCTTCAAGATATTGTTTCCAATGATATTGGATCAAATAAAAACAATTCAAAATTCAGAACTCCATCTCCATTAATGTTTATGGCATCGAGAGAAAGGAGATTTTCCCGATATGGCTGACAAATAAGAAACTGAAGAAAATTTACACGTAAATTTACTGTACGTTCAAGATCCGCGCGATGACAACGCGGAGCGTTGCGTTGTACTTTGCGTACATCAAGAACCTGTCCCGCCTCGTGAGTTCGCAAATAAACAGAAAGTAATGCAAGAAATTCTTTTGCGACCGGTACATTTTAACAAAAAAAATTATATAATATTATATAATTGTTTATTAAATACTAAAAAAATCATGTTTTCCTTTTTTTTTTGCACATGTCTACACTATTTCAGTTCATCTGAAAAATTGCAGTCGCATACAATGGATTGCGAACAGATGAACGATTGCACCATCCGATTGCCGAGCGGAGACGATAAGTGATTCACATTTAAGGACCACATGAATAAGGACTTCCATTCATCACGCGAACTTGGAGTGCGTACGAAACCGAAGAAGGAAGACGTCGTACACCTATCAGCAGCATGAGATATTTAGCGTCGGATATTACGTACAATGTTCATACGATGATGCGTTATCGTCGCGGCGAAGACTGCATTGTGTGGTTCATTCGACAACTCGAAGACTTAGCATATCGAGTAAAAATTTTGTTATCCGCACATCGAGTAAAAATTTTGTTATCCGCAAATGTCCCCATGGAAAAGTTATCGAGAGAACAGTGGGAGGCTTACCATGGTGCGACGCGTTGTCATACTTGCGAGAAAGCATTTGCGTCGATGACACGCGGGTACGTGATCATTGCCACCTTACCGGTCGTTACCGTGGTCCGCGCATTCAAATTGCAATTTAAATTATAAAGATTCATATTGCATTCCCGTAGTACAACTTATTCGGTTATTCGGTTTCACAACTTATTCGGTTATGACGCGCACTTTGTCATCACGGAAATAGCTACGTTCGAAGGCAGGGTCGACGTGTTGCCGATAACAAAAGAAAAATACATTTCATTTACTAAAAAATACCGCCGAGAAATCAGATTCGCGAAATTGCGTACGACTACGGTTCATCGGTTCAACAAATCGACAGTACAAATTTTTAAGTACTAGTCTCGATAAATTAGCATTTTTTCTAACGAAAATTAAAAATTTTACGTTCCGAATTTTTAACATTATTACGAGGATTTTAATTTGTTGGCATAAAGGTATCTTTCCCTACGAATACGTGGATCGTGCGGACAAACTGCAGGACACACGCTTACCACCGCGCGAATCATTCTATAGGTCATTGACCGGTGACATGGTGTCGGAGAACGATTACGCGCATGCTGCGAACGTTTGGCAGCGGTTCTTTATTAAAACCCTGGGCAAATATAGTGATTTGTATTTAAAAACTGGTGTCTTGTTATTGGCTGACGTTTTTGGAAATTTCCGCGAAAGTTGTATCGAAAGTTACAGTCTCGATCCATTGCTACCTTTGCCAGGTTTCACGTGAGATGCCATGCTGAAATATATGCGCGTAAAATTTGTTCACCGACATCAATATGGTTATGTTTATCGAGCGCAGTATACGCGGCGGCTTCAGTCAATGTTCCGGCAGATACGCGCAAGCCAATAACAACTACATGCGTTCATACGACCCATCAAAACCATCATCGTACTTGATGTATTACGACGTGAATAATCTATATGGATAGGCAATGTGTCAATCGCTGTCCTATGAATTTCGTTGGGAACGGACGCGGCGCGCGATCGCTTCACCTACGGGTTATATTCTCAAGGTTGATCTCGACTATCTGCGTCATCTGCCCGATCGACACACTGATCTGCCTTTCCGACGCATAATAAATCACCCGGCACGTGGCAGGATAACTTCTCGCGACGCTATACGAGAAGCGGTACGTCATCCACTATCGCAACTTGCAGCAATGTACGCGCCACAGTCTTCGTATCGCAAAGATACGCGTACTACAATTTGCTCAATCCATCTAATTCCGCGATTACATCGAACTCAATACATATTTTGAACGTGCACGAAAAATGATTTAAAAAAAAATTTGTATAAATTGATGAATAACGCAATATTTGGTAAAACAATGAAAAATTCGGAATCACGTGGATGTAAAATTGATAACAAAATGGGATGGACGGTATGATGCAGAGGTAATGATCGCGAAACCAAATTTTCATAGTCGCAGCATCTTTGCGGAAAACTTAATCGCCGTCGAACTGCGTAAACTCGAGGTGAAATTCAACAAGCCGATTTACGTGGGTATGTGTATACTCGACATATCGAAAATCTGCTTGTACGAATTTCACCACGAATACATGTCACCGCTGTATCGCGAGAAATGTAAGATCATGTACACCGACACAGACAATCTCATATACTACATCGAGTGCGACGATGTGTATGAGACGATGAAAGACGCGATTTCGCTAGATTCGACATGAGCGATTATCTGACACGCAATGCGTACGTGATGCCTATAGTGATTAAAAAAATACCTGGCCTAATGAAGAACGAAAATAACAATAATGACGGAATTCGTCGGATTCAGAGCGAAGATGTACACGGTAAGGGTTAATGGTAAAAAGGACACCAAAAAGGCGAAAGATGTAAAGAGTAACATGTAAAGAGTAGCGCGAACAATAACGTTCGACGATTATACGCGGTGATTATACGCTTGAACGAAGAGATCGAAATGACTAGTCGCCAGTCATGTATAAGATCCAAGTTATACCAAGTATATATGATGTCCGAATTGAAAATCGCTCTGAGTCTGTACGATGACAAACGGGTTAAATTTTCGCCAAGGTAATGTCCGGTACATCGTACCGGATTCGACGGAGACATTACCGTGAGAACATTGGCGGATTCCGTTGTAATATACGTATATATATATATATATATATATATATATAATACATACATTTATATAGTATATATATTTTATACATATATAGTTACATATGTAGTTTATACGTATATATGTATATACGTATGACGTACGTATGTATGTATATACAAGATGTCCCAAAACTTTTGCGCAAGATTTATGATAAAGGTTCACTCATAGAGTGCGAATTAATATCTTACGCTATAAATAATATTGTACACTATGTTTTAAATAATAAATAAATATGTATATTAAAAAAAATATATCATTCTTTCAAATTTAAATTAAAATTACTTTTTCCCTCTATTCCTTTCTCCACCATTCCTTATGATATTAGAATAATAATTACTATATTTAAAATCATAAGATTCATAAAAAAAAGAGAGATAGTAGATATGCGAGAGAGAAGCGCAACGGGGAAGAGAGATATTAGATCTTTATCTAATAAAAAAAGAGAAGAAAACATAGCAGTGACGGCGACGGCGGCGGGCAGCGGCGACAACGAACCTGGACTCTCCCGCGCGCGCCCTTGTTATTGCTCCGTCGCAACACATCATCAGCAGTTTTTCCTTTAAATTTTATTTTATAGCAGCTGAATTTATTGGCGGTTTTCTTAACATGTCGCGACACGTACAATCGACAGTGTTTTTTTTTGTCCCATGTCTAAACCGGAAACGTTATCATGTATCGACGCTTCACTTAATTTGTTTATTATTATTATCTAAATTCTATTATCTTATCTTCCTTACTGGACGACACATTTCGAAGGACCATCGACGAAGCATTCCCTCTTCTTTCTCTCCCCGTGCCTATGAGTTTCCCCAATACATCCGCCCCTCCCCCCCTCGGAACTCCTGGGTTAGAATCCGCCTAGTATACTTACTTTTGTTTATAACTTTTGGATTTACTTTTGGTATATTTTTTTGGTATATTTTGGTATATTTTGGTATATTTTTGTTTACAATGTATGATTCATGTTTTAACGATATATCGTATCCGATATCTACTAAAAAAACGTTTTTGGTTTTTTCTTTGAAACCTGGTATCATTAATCCAATTTGTGGTACTCGGAGGTACGTGCCTCCGGATCTTTGGTAATGTTGCTGCGATGATCCTGGTTCTGCCCGATTGCATGCAAAGATTGCGATGCTTGATACCGATGGTTTACTGGTAGATGCTTCTTGACGAAAATTTAACCTTTTTTGTTGGTACAATGCTTTTATCCTGTACTCCTTTTCTTTGTGTGCGCGTCTTTGGCAGTAGGTGCATTCCTTGACTTGATATCTCATATTTGACGGTTTCTGATGTGTCGACTTCACTGCTTTGCATTCTCATTTTTCTTAGCTGAAGTTCTTCTTCAAATGAGCTCAAACGGATGATCATCTATTATTCAGATAACCATCTATTTCTATTTTTATGTTGCGGCAAAATATCTTGATAATCTTTTGCTGAAATAGTTCTTCCTGAATTGATGCGATTCCCGTACTTTGTGAGTTGATTGCAGCTATGATTTCATCGTGTATTTTCAGAAATTGCGTTATAAAGTTGTCAACAATTTTGTCTTGACATTGAATACATGTGTCTCTCTCTATACCAGTGCAGAGAGATCAAGGCTTATTTAAAAAGAAATCTAAGTTTTTCAACAATTGCGGGAGATTTCTTACAGCGTCGGCTCTTACCGTGCCTTTTGCCCTCCTTGAGAGTTTTTGCAAGTTTTTGACGCCGTATAAAAGTAATTCTTGATGATCGGGTGCCAATCGCTTTGTCGCTTTGTTGCTATCTGAACGTAACCTATGAAAGTTTCGACATTGTTTCCATCGAATTGTGGAATTAAATGCAGTGTTTTTTCATTTTTAATTATTGGTTCGTAGTTCTCGACACTTTCTGATCTTTTAGATTCGGTAATGGTTTTGGTAATGTTGATCTCGATTCATTCGCATTCCTTCCATTGTTACGGGGAGTTAGAGGGGCGGATCATTCTTTAATAATTCGTTTATCTGCCCAGTGATTTCTTCTTTGTGGATCAGTGGAAGTTAATATTGCTTGGTATTAACAGACTGATTATCTATCGTATGAACTGCCGCGTTCGTACATCCGAAGTGGTCGGAAGGGAGCTGGAATAGGTCGGTGTTCTTGTCAATAAGTTTACTGACATGTTCCATTTCCACTTGGTTGAGATGTTTCAATTTGAGGAGTTTGCGGCTCGCTAAGATCTTTTCCCGATTAGACCCTACCTTCTCGGTCTGGTTTATGACCGTACAGTTGGAGTGAAACGCTTCTTTAGGGAGGTAAGCACAGAATGTATTTCACGCGCGGAATTGTAAGAAATTTATATTGTCTATGCTGACGCGCCACCGATAAAGCGCCCGTTTTTGTGATGTTAAGGGAGAATTTCATCTTGACAGAAAAGCACAAAACAGAAAAGCAGAAGTCAATCAGAACTCGCGCTAGCAATCGCAGAATGTTCTGTTTTTTTGCTTCTATCTTTCTACAAAAGTTTTGGGACTAAAGAAATTCTAAGAATAAATAATTATTATTTTTTTTAAGTATCATTACTGTGAAAAGAAATTAGTAAGTAGAGAAATTAGTAGTATAAGTAAAACAAATATATCCTTTTAATTTTAATAATAAATTGATTATGTTGATCGATTAAGAATGTAACATCTTTATATTCATAACCTGTAATTATTTTAAGTTCGGTTAAAATATTAAAATATTTTTAAGATATTGTATGTCTCTGCACGGTCAGTAGATGAGCGGTACGGAAGCGGGGACGTAGTTCGGTTATGCTCGTCAAATGCCGGGGTTCGGTTTACAGAAGAATCCGTGATGCTTCAGTTTGATTAGACAATTAATAATAATTTATTTTAATATAATAGATTAACATTACTAGGCGTTGACACAAGTCACTTGTTGTCAGTGGCAGGACGCCGTATATGATCGGTTTACAATTCGTGAGATTCGTGGCGCGGTCGGATATCGAATGTATCATATACGCATACACTTGCGGTATAGCGCGTGGATCTGAGACGCAGCGCGTTGCTAGGCAACTGAGCCCGCGTGTTGCCGAGCGATCGGACGCATGGGTCGCTAGGCAACCCTTGACGCTTTTGCGTGTTTCCGCGTATGTCGAGGGAAAAGTTCGAGAACGCTCCGACTTTTCGTGCGTGAGGAACGGAGAATACCGAGAACACTCGGTATTTCGCCGAAGGAGGGTGAAAAATCCGAGAATGCTCCGACTTCTTCACGTAAGAGAAAGCGAAGATACCGCGAGCGCCCGGTATCTTGCGGAACATTCCGAACACTTTTCGGAAGGAAAGAAGGGAAGAATATTGAGAACGCTCGGTAGTAATACCTCATGTCGATCGGATTGGAATATCGGAACGGACAAGTCGGATGGGGATCCGGGACTGGGAACCTTTTGCCGAGATTCGCTGGGTTTATATACCCATTTTTGCGCTACATGTCAACGCGTGATTTGTTAAAATTATTTAGCAAAATAGCCGTTGACACGTGACAGATTAGTGGTGCGCGTGTATCGCTCGGTTGTGTTCGGGAATGTTCGGGCGGCCCCGGACGATGCGGGCCGTATAGCGCGTGTCTAGAAACGGAGCTTTAAAAAACGCTCCGTTACAATATAAATCCTCTATGCAATTATAAGATTTTAAATTATATTTTTTTATATATACTCAAAGATATATGGATATATTATGTGTGAAGAAAATTCATAATTCGACAGTGACATTCTGCCCTGAGACTCATAGTTATGCACAAGGCAATATTGGTGTCCTATGTAATAGATATCTACATCCAAGTAAATAAAAAGATTAATTTTTGAAATATATAATATAAGCAAATACTCATTTTTTGATGAATATACAATTAATATTCATTAAATTGTTTTTATATTGTAAACATATATACTGATAATAGAAGAGTATAGAAGATAATAGAAGAGACCTTATGATATTCAGAAGAATATGGAGGGGGAAGAAGAATTTATGAGTGAAGTACCTGAGCAAGATGGGAATACAGGCTATATTAATATATATGGAAACATTCAAGATTTTACTAAAGTACTCATTGGCGAAATACAGAAACGTCCTGCATTGTACAATATTAAATCATCAATCCAAAGCAGGAGTCGAGTAATCGTTATTCAATTGTGGCAAGAGATTTTTGAAGTCTGAACAATACAAAGAAATACAATACAAAGAAATACAATAAATACAAAGAAATACAATAAAAGTGTATGAGTAAAAATTATGAACAATTTGCGCTAACGTTTCATTAATGGTCAATAAACCAATTTAGATTATTTTAATAAACTAAGATAATAGTAGACTATGCTAGTTGAAATTTCCTATTTCCTTTAGATTTTATATATATTATATTGTAACAAACTATATATTGAGACAAACTGTAAAAAACTATCACAGGGGGCTTGTTTATCCTGTGTAAGTGTTAAAATTTTTATTTATTATAATTTTATGTAGACTAGATACCAGTCGAAGTGTTAAAGAGACGCTGGAAAATTCAACGTGATCGATATATGAAAATCGGAAGTGAAATGAAAAAAGAATTAGTCAGTGGATCATCTGCGACAGCCAAAAAACATCCTAATTATAAACATTATGAATTAATGTCATTTTTAGATGATAGTATGGAACAACGAAGGTACGTATATCATATTTTGATTAACATGAATTGAAATTAATATTAAAAAATTAATGTTACGATTAGACACTCATTCACATATTCTATAATTTATTTTAAGCATGTGTCGAATGTATGTCTTAATAGAAAATCACAGCCGCTTATTTCCTCATCAAATTATAATACTTCACTATTGAGAACTTCCCACGTTGACAGTCCGCTTTTATCATGTACTACTCAGGTTCAACCTCCGCTTACGTCATCTACATTTGATTTTTCCATCCAATACGTTTTCCCATAAAATATTTTAAAAAATGGAAGAATATTATAACAATAAATATCGTCGGTTTCTGTTTACATTATACTCCTATTTATTGCTGAGACGTCGAAGAATAAAGAGATGTGTTTGGGTTCGAAATATATTCCATGAAATGCAAAGAGACGAAGCTGGTGCACAAAGACTTATTAACGAAATGCGCTTGATGGAACCTGATAAATATTTCAACTATTTACGAATGATACTAGAACAATTTGACTGTTTACTTGGTCTCATTGAGCCATATATAAGCAAATCAGTAACTTTGTTTTGTACACCAGCAAGAACAAGACTTGCTTTGACATTATGATAAGAAAACTTATTAAAGATGTATTAATTATGTATTATCTTATATTTTATTTATAATATTTAATAAATTGTTACATACATAATAAATTGTTACATACAGCTATCTTGTATGCGGGGATGACATGATATCACAAGGGGAATACCAGATGACTGGTTGAGGTATTTTGATGCGCTTTATACAAGCTGTTCTTGAGTGAAAAAAAAAACGATACGTGTCCAGCCGTTCTTGCTAATGGCCCATAGTTTCGAAGAAATTGATTTTTAAAAAATGAGTCTAATCGGCCGATATACAGGCGGGATGCTTTATATGTGTTTGAGATTGAGGGAGAGAACTCATAAATGAGAGTTCTTAGTAAATTAAATAAGTTATAAATTAATTGATCATAATCAATTCTTAAAAAACTGAGATCGAACTTGGTTGCGTATTGCGACTCGCCCGCACATCTCGAGTTTTCATTCGTATTCCGCGCCGTCGGCGGCGACTGTCGCGCCGAGTATTGCGCGCCAATGACCCGTGAACACGGAATCACGTGTTTTCGCGTTGTCGTCGAATCAATGGCGGCATATTTGAAGTCAAGAGGCCAATTAGCACGTGACAGCAACTGTTGTCCTTTTGACTTCTAAATATTATGATGTACAAAAAAGTTCCGAGCTTTTTTTTGTAAAATTCAATCTTTATTCAAAAACAAACAAAAAAATATTAATCAGCGAAATATTCCCCGTTTGCATCAACGACCTTTTGCCATCTTTCGGGTAGCTTGCGAATTTCTTGACGATAGAAGCTCACCGGCTTCGAAGTGATAAAGTCATCAATGCATTTTTGTATCTCTTCAAATCTCACGAAATGTGTATCAGCCAAATGATGCTGCAGCGACCGGAATAGGTAGTAATCGGAAGGCGCCATGTCTGGGCTATACGCCGCGTGCGGGAGAAGTTCCCAGCCTAATGCAAAGATATGGTCCTGAGTCGCTTTCGCAACATGTGGTCGAGCATTGTCATGAAGCAAGATCACTTTACGATATTCTTGGCCAGTAAATGGCCTCTTTTCTTCTAATGCATCGCTCAAATTGGTCAATTGTTGTTGGTAGCGGTCTGCCGTGATTGTTTCACCCGGTTTGTAACATCTCGTAATACAACACATCTTTCCAATTCCACCAGATACAGAGCAAAATCTTCTTGGCGTGGATATTGGGCTTTGGCGTCGATGTCGAAGGTTGACCAGAATCAACCCATGATTTTCTACGTTTAGGGTTATCATAAAGAATCCACTTTTCATCGCCTGTAATGATTTTATGCAGAAAATCTTTTTTCCGAAACTTTGAAAGCAAAGTGAGTGCAGTGTCACGCCGACGATTTTTGTTGTCTTTGGACAATTCATGTGGAACCTTCCTTCTGAAACCTTTCCCATCGTATGTAAACGTACGGAAATGGTGTGCTGCGTGATGCCAAGCTGTTCTGCAAGCTCCTTTTCAGTTTGCGTAGAGTTTATATCCAGTAGTGCTTGCAATTCGTCCGTTTCAATCTTTTGAAGGCGTCCAGCACGCGGTTCATCTTCAAGACTGAAATCTCCTTGGCGAATTTTTGATACCATCTTTTACATGTAGTATGATTTACAGCGTTCTCTCCATATGCAGCACAAATCATTGCAGTGGTTTCAGCAGTATTTTTCTTCAGATGAAACGCGAAGTGGATGGAAAACTATAATAGTTTTTAAATTAATAGCGATTAAAGTCGACTAATCATCAGAGCTAACATTTCGCGCGCTTAGGCATGATGATATAACAAGTGATACAGGTGCTATCACGAGAGTTCTCTTAACGTCAATCGAGATTATTATACAAATATATTGGTATGACACACTACCTATGCGTTGTATTTAATCATAATCATAAAACGGTCCGCCTTTTCATCGGTTCGTGTTCTGCAAGAATATGCTACATACGCGGATACGCTCATCTGTCCAGGTTCGGTATGCAAAAAGCGGCAAGACGAATAAGTTCTCTGATATTAATATATATATTTCATATATGCTGGATGACAAGATTGCTATAATTAATCGTGATGGTGACGATAGTAGCGCGTTTTACAATGATTTAATCAGCGGCGCAGTTGTTGTCCAAAGCAGTGGACGCGGATATTTACAGCGGACGCGGATCGCGGATATTTACAGCGGACGCAGATCGCGGGTCTGTTACGGCGGCGCGGGTCGGTGGCGGCGGTTTGGGTCCCACGACCCGTTCGTTCGGGCTCCAGTGTTGGTTTCGGCGGTGTTGGCTCGGTCGCTGTTCGCTTCCGTGGCTGTAGCGGAGGCGGCGGTGTTAGCAGCGCTTGGTTCTTCTGCTGCTGCTGTCGATCGGACCGCTGTATGCGGGTGCCGATTGCTGGCACGGTACGGCGGTGAATCGACGGTCGTTCGGCGAACACGCCGGTCGGTCTTGCGCTGGTGGCGGTTGTTGCTTCGGTGGTCTGAGCGGACGGCCGTCATAGATTACGCCATGCCTCCTCGATCCCGGGATTCTCGGGATCGTATTCTCAATTGGCGTATCTCAATCTGCCAATATCTTTTCGAGTTCTCTCAACTGGTCGTCCATCCTTGACGGTGTTGTGACGAAAGTGATCGGGCTTGTCTTAAATTTCTTCGTAGCGGTCGTTCTATTAGGTGTACAAAAAAACTTCTGAGCTTTAGATTTCATACAACCGAAATAACAATTTAAATTTTATATATCTTCCCTTTTGTAGTTTTAAAGCGTTGACATTTGGCCTTCTAAAATGCCATACGGTTTGGCGTTTAATGCATATAACCTCAAAAATCAATAGTGTTCACGATGGCAATAACAAAAGAGCATATTCGATTTTTTATCCACTTCGCGTTTCATCTGAAGAAAAATGCTGCTGAAGCCACTGCAATGATTTGTGCTGCATATGGAGAGAACGCTGTAAATCATACTACATGTAAAAGATGGTATCAAAAATTCGCCAAGGAGATTTCAGTCTTGAAGATGAACCGCGTGCTGGACACCTTCAAAAGATTGAAACGGACGAATTGCAAGCACTACTGGATATAAACTCTGCGCAAATTGAAAAGGAGCTTGCAGAACAGCTTGGCGTTACGCAGCAAACCATTTCCGTACGTTTACATACGATGGGAAAGGTTTAGAAGGAAGGTTCCACATGAATTGTCCAAAGACAACAAAAATCGTCGGCGTGACACTGCACTCACTTTACTTTCAAAGTTCCGGAAAAAAGATTTTCTACATAAAATCATTACAGGCGATGAAAAGTGGATTCTTTATGATAACCCTAAACGTAGAAAATCATGGGTTGATTCTGGTCAACCTTCGACATCGACGCCAAAGCCCAATATCCACGCCAAGAAGATTTTGCTCTGTATCTGGTGGGATTGGAAAGATGTGTTGTATCACGAGTTGTTACAACCGGGTGAAACAATCACGGCAGACCGCTACCAACAACAATTGACCAATTTGAGCGATGTATTAGAAGAAAAGAGGCTATTTACTGGCCAAGGACGTCGTGATCTTGCTTCATGACAATGCTCGACCACATGTTGCGAAAGCGACTCAGGATCATATCTTTGCGTTAGGCTGGGAACTTCTCCCGCACGCGGTGTATAGTCCAGACATGGCGCCTTCCGATTACTACCTATTCCAGTCGCTGCATCATTTGGCTGATACACATTTCGTGAGATTTGAAGAGATACGAAAATGCATTGATGACTTTATCGCTTCGAAGCCGGTGAGCTTCTATCATCAAGGAATTCGCAAGCTATCCGAAAGATGGCAAAAGGTCGTTGATGCAAACGGGGAATATTTCGCTGATTAATATTTTTTTGTTTGTTTTTGAATAAAGATTGAATTTTACAAAAAAAAGCTCAGAACTTTTTGTTCACCTAATATATTTATTGTTGATTTTCTTCTCGCGCTGACTCGCTTTCGGAGTCTTTGTTGGTGCGCGTATCCTTAGTCGGATTGGGGCGGACATCACGCACATGTATGTTTCGGTGCTAGCGTCCTCGGGCGTCTCTTAGATCCATGATCACCGGGAATATTAGCTTTCGTACCTCGTACGATCCTTCATAGCGCGGTGCTAATTTGGCGTTAAAGGCTTTGTTGGACAAGAAATGCGTTTTCTTCCAGACTTTCTCGCCGATCTTAGGCTTCCAGTCGCGGTGTCTGAGGTTGTAGTGGTGGGCCTGCCTTTGGAACGTTCTTGCCAAGTTCACCTGTACCACCTTATATGCCTCCTGGAGGTGGCGGTTTGTCGTCTCTGGATATGTGGCGATGGTTGTTCGGTCTGATCCTGTGGCGGTTGGGATGGCGAGTTCTCGGCCGTGATTTATAATAGATAGGCCGGCGTATAACCCGTGGCGTCATATACAGCGGTGTTATAAGCGAACTGTAGTTCGCTTAGATGCTCGTCCTACCGGCGATGATTCATGTCAATGTATTGCGTATCATCGTCTTTACCGTGCGATTCGTGCGTTCCATCGGATTGCATTGCGGTGTATATGCCGGCGTGAATTTTTGCCGGATGTTTAGGCTTGCCAACATCCGTTGCAGCTTTTCAAAGTGTAGTTGCGTCCCGTTGTCTGCTAATACTTCTTCTGGGCAGCCGTGGCGGTAGATGATTGCTTCTGCAAGGCTCGTGGTGACGGCGGCAGCGGTGACTTTGCGTAACGGACGCATCTCCACCCACTTCGTAAAGCGGTTCTGCATATTGAGTAGCCACGTGTGGCCAGTGCTAGATCGGGGTAGCGGTCCCATCAGATCTATCGTGACCTGCTGCCAGGGTCGCTTTACGTCGGTGGCGTGGAGTACCCCGGGCGGTCGTTGTTGCTCGGTTTTGTGTGCGATACAATTTTCATACGTGCGTACGTATCTGGCGATTTCCCGGAACATTCCCGGCCAGTAATACAACTCCGCAATGCGCGCTATTGTTTTTGCGATACCCAGGTGGCCGGCGGTCGGCGCATCATGATATTGTCGCATGATTTCGGTGCGTTGGTCGGACGGTACGCAGATTTTCCACTGTTCAGTGATGGGTGTCTCGCGGAAAGGGCTGTGCAATATATGTCGGCGTAATTGATTGTCGCGTATAATATAATCTGGTGCGGTGTGCGGATTCTACTTGATTCCATATTCGACGGAACCATCGACAAGCTGGCTGTGTAACGGCGGCGAGCTCGGGCTGGCGCGAAAGGGCATCGGCGATTTTATTTAAAACCCTCCTTCGATACTTGATTTCAAAATCGTATTGCTGCAACTCTAGCGACCATCGTCCCAAGCGTCCGGTGGATGATTCTAACTTTTGTAGCCATCGGAGCGCCTGATGGTCGGTTATAATGGTAAACGATACCCCTCAAGGTACCCACGCATTCGTCGGATGCCCCACACGACCGCCAAGCATTCCAGCTCGGTCGCGCTGTAATTACGCTCGGCTCCGTTTAACGCGCGACTTGCATAGGCGATAACGCGCTCGCCCTCGGGGAGGTTTTATGTAAGTACGGCGCCGAGGCCATGCGTGCTGGCGTCTGTGCAAAAATTGCCGGTTAAAATCTGGGCATGCCAGTATCGATGCGGATGTTAGGTATGTTTTCAGCGTGGTGAATGCTGCGTCGGTCTCGTTGTTCCATTCCCAGCGCGCGTTTTTCCGCGTCAGGGCGGTCAACGGATCGCGCGTCTTCTCGGGGTCGGTATGGAGTCCGGTCAACGATGTGGCAAATATTTAATTTGCTCCGTTTTCTCGGGGTTGATAAACTGGCGCACTTTGATGTGATCGTCGACGACGCCATCCCTAAGAACGTCGGACGTTGCGGAGTGTAATCCGAAGGGCATTACCAGGAATTGCATAAAGCCCCGGCCCGGTACCGTAAACGCGGTGACTTCCCGGCTTTTGTTCGTAAGCGGCACTTGCTAGTAGCCGTTCTTTAAATCGAGGAGAAATATTTGGCTCCGCGAAGTTTATCGATCGTTGCGGGCACCTAAGGTAATGGATAGGCGTTGCGGGCGGTTACATCGTTTACCCGGTGGAAGTCGATGCAAAATCGCGGTTTCCCGTCTTTTTTTCGGACGATAACGACGGGAGAACTCCAGGCGCTGTGCGATGGTTCGATTATTTTATTCGCGATCATTTCGTCCACCTCTTTGTTAATGATCTCTTGCATCGCTGGATTGCGGGGTCGATATCGTTATTTTCGGTACCGTACCGGGTAATACTCGGATTTTATGTTCGGTCAGTCGGTCCCTCGATCGTATCGAACGCCACTAGTTCTTCTCGTAAAAATTCACGCAACCGTTCGTTCGGTGTGACCGTGGTTGTTACGACGGTTTCGGCGGCGGCTCTATGCTGCGGCGGTCGGAGAATGATGTCGGTGGTGGCCCAGAGGTCTACTCCGATCAGCATGTCGCTGCGGAGTGATGGTAGAAGGTAAAAGTGATGCCACCGTGATTGCGTGCCGATTTTTACGCGGATTAGCATCGTCCCTTGTGTCTTTACGGATTGTCCATCCGCCAGCACCTGAGTCTGGCAGTTGTTCGATTTAAATTTTAGTCGGCGGGCAATCCGGGCCGTTGCGGCATTGATAAACGATACTTCGGATCCGATGTCGATTAATGCTAACATCGGTACTGTGGCGATGTGAACAGTTAGGTGCAGTCGCGGTAAGTATTCTAAGCGGAGGACCGAAGTGCGGCCGCGACTTCCCCAGCCCGAGCAGTGTTTTCCGGCGGCGGATGGCAATCTCGCGTGTAGACTCCGTCTTTGCCGCACTGTGAGCAGAAACGACGCGAGCCACGACGGCACTCGAAGTGGGTGTACCCGCGCTGCTTGCAACGCCAGTAACATGCCTTCGCGTCGTACTCGGCGGATGCTCGGCCGGCACGGTTTTCTCGTTTTCCATGCGAGTCTTCTGTCGTTGTCATTGGATTTCCTCGTATTCCACGACGCGTTACTGCAATTCACGGAGGGTACGGATATCATTGCAGCGGATATATAATTTATAGTCTGGGTGGAGGTTCTCGTAAAAAAGATCGACTTGCGCGGCGCTGGAGTACCCCCCGGCGCGTCTCATGAGCATTTGTACGTCGGTCACGTATTTTGCATAAGCTTCCCCCGTCCGTTGTATGCGCGCGATTATTTCGTTTTTTGTAAGTGCACGCGATACCAGTTGGGCAGATATTGCGCCCGGAAATCCTTCGTAAAGTCTTCCCAGGACGCCCACAACTCTTGATGGTTTCGGTACCAGAGTAGCTATTTCCACGGAGAATTTCGGGTAGCCCTAGCAGCAGGTGATGACCGGTATAGCCATACGCGGCCCTGCGTTCTTCCACGTGCTCGAGAAATGCCCATAGATCACGTCCGTCAAAATGGCAACCCCATTTCCTAATCTGATTCATGATCTTCGCCGTGGTCTGGCTCTCGAACTCGGCGGGCTCTACGTCACGGATTTCTACTGTTTCGGTATGCTCGCGTTTCGCGAGGCTAGCTCTGGCGATGGCGTGCTGTTCGATGTATTCGCGTAGACGCAGACGCAATTCTTCGAGAGTCCCCTCGGCCGGCAGTCCCCGTGACCTTAACTCCTTTTGGATCTCGGCCTTCGAGAAGTCTTGAATTCTCGACATAATTAACCCGCTGCGAGATCATCGTATCACACAAAATATATAAAAAGAAAATATATTCGTCTTGGTTTAACGGAACGGTCCCTGTTCGGGCGCCATAAAACTTTTCGTCGGTTCATGTTCCGCAAGGATATGCATACGCGGATACGCTTGTCGGTCTGTCCAGGTTCGGTATGCAAAAAATGGCAAGACGAATAAGTTCTCTGATATTAATATATGTATTTCATATATGCTGGATGATAAGATTGCTATAATTAATCGTGATGGCAGCATGTTTTACAATGATTTAGTCAGCGACGCAGTTGTCGTCCAAAGCAGTGGACGCGGGTATTTACAGCGGACGCGGATCGCGGATATTTACAGTGGACGCAGATTGCGGATCTGTTACGGCGGCGCGGATCGCGGGGATTTACAGCGGACGCGGATCGCGGATAGTTGCTCGGAGGCGAAGATGGCGGCGGCGGTCCACCGCGGCGGGTGTTCGGCCGCAGGACGCAACGGTCAGAAACACCTGGCGTGGCGAGCTTGCCGATACGTTGCGTTTAGGCGGAAGTCGGAGGAGATGCTTAGTCAGTAACTCCTGGTTGGGGCAGCGAACACGCTATCTCGAGCGTTCCCGGCAAGCAGATTTGGTGGATCGGATAAGAAGCGGAGAATCGGCTCTGGCCAGTAACTCCTGGCTGAGGCGGCGTACTCGCAACTTCTGCTTGGCGAATTCTCAGTTCGGGATCGGAGTCGGTTTCGCTAAGCAAGCCCGGCGGATGATTCCGAGAATCTGTGTCTGTTTTCTGATCGGGCTTTTTATACCCCGCGGATCGATAATTCGGTGAAATTCGGCGTCTCTTCGGGTCGATCCGCGAGTATTATTTTGCTGAACTAATTTGTGAGAACAAAATAACTTTGTTCGTTGCTTTTGATCTTTGAAACGGCGCGTTCGGATTTCTTCGGGCGCGTGTATCTCCGCCGTGTCGCGCTAAGTAGCGCAGATTCCCCGTACAGCCCGTAGGCCGTACTAATTATTTCGGTAATTTAAAGCGTTTATTGGCGCTTTGCGCCTTTTAAGCGACGGGTGATCGGTCGGCTTTTGTCCGGTAGGATGATGATTCGGACGGAACGATGCGGCGGGGTGCATCGTTACAATCATATAATGAAATGTCAAAATTTGACATATCATACGAGGTTGTTTATGATATATCAAATTTTGGCAATGTATTTATTTTCTATGCTTAGATATGATCTAATTAATAAAATATTTTATTATCATTATATTTCAACGTTATTTATATCGATACTTAACACATGTCGTAATATCTCGTTATTGAATTGATATTGATATTTTGTGATATGTTCCGGTATTAATTGTACGTATGTAATATACAAATAGATTTAGTAAAAAAGCAAAAATAATTTCTCAATAAAAATATAATAGAATATTATATCAATATATTTGTATAATAATCTCGATTGACATTAAGAGGATCCTCGTGGTAGTGCCTTTCACTTGTTATATGATCAGGCCTGAGCGCGCGAAATGTTAGCTCTATGATTAGTTGACTTTAATCGCTATTAATTTAAAAACTATTATAGCCTCGGCATTTTCGTATTAGAATTTTGGTTTTATATTTATTTATTTTTTATGGTATTATTTTAAATCAGGAATATGTCATAAAAATTTCGGTCGCGAGTTGTGGAACATCCGTATACGTACATACGTATAATATACATTTCCTCATAAGATATAGTTTATTTTATAGAATCATATAAAGAATATTAATAGAAATATATTATGTCTCAGAAGAGAAATTCTACGAAAAAATTCTACTTTTAAATGTTATTTAACAAAAATTATAAATAAATAAATTATTATATAAACAATTAAATATTATGAAAGATTCGGATACTACACTGGAAATCCTGTAACTTTCCCTATTACACATACTTATCTAACACCTACGGTTTTAAAGATATTCGAATAATTAGAAACTTGCTTACATACACTTATCTCAAAAACCCAGATCAGCTCAGGAAGCAAATCTCCGTGTATAAACTAATTCAATTTCTAGAAATCTTTAGCCTAGACCTATACTTATAATAGTTGCTTTTATTTTATCATTAACACTAAATCTATGGCTATGAGAAAAATCCTAAATACTAATATGCATGGAAATTTATCCTACAATTTAACCAATTGCAATCGGAGTTATTTTGTACCTAAAAGCATTCAATAAATAATTTATTATAAATGCAAAAAGAGTTATACTGATATATTTTAGATACTAATTAAATATACTAATTATACGATGTAATCGTTATTATTATTAATATTGTAAAGTATATCTAAAAACATTATAAAGACCGATATTTAAAAATGCTTATAATTGAGCAAACGGTATAATTGTTAACTATATAAAAAGAAGTTATCACAAAGTATAAAGTATAAGTACTCTTTGAAAGCAAAAGTAGGTCGATCGAATGTTCGTAAGTATGACTCATGGTCAGTCTGCAAGTGAAAGTAGGCCAGCGTAAATATCAAGGCTGCCATAATATTCTGGAACAACGAGTCATCGCTGACTCACAGCGAATATAGGCCAAGCTAACCGATAGAAAATTATGTCAAGGACAACTAGACGATCTTAAACACGTGAGTTATAGCTGACTCATAAGTGAAAGTAGGCTAACAATAGGCAAATCAATGGTAGGCTGTACTAAGGAAATTTGATAACAGCCTTTATTCAAACCTATAGAATCACCACATTGGAATTTAGATCACCCCTACTTCTATATTTTCGTATAAAACGTATAAAAACGTATAAAAATCCTAAGCAACGATAACTTTCCACATTTGTTTGGGGATAGCTAAGCATTTATTTGGGGGCTAAGCACTTGCTTAGGGATTAACCACTTAATCAGTACCGCTTAGTGCTTGAGCAATTCGCCGTTTAATTCTCACGACTGTAATCGCGTATCGCACTCTATAATAAGACAAATTCTGAAATGAGTCTGCGTAAATATAATTGTAATAATAAATAAATTCCAATTGTGATACCACAAATGAAATATTTATTTATATATATTCCTAATTCCCAAATTCAACCTCTTTCCTGAAAATAAAAGTCACCTCGACATTCCTGTTACCCATTTCCTCCACAATACCTAATTCTGAGGTTTTTACTCTCTTAACCGCACGGGAAAAAACCCCACAAACAACGTGTGAGTGTAGCGGTCGAGGATTTGCTGATTTCAGCTCCGTCCGACCAGGACCTCCCAGAATGTCACGCATTGTTTTCAAAAATGTTTTTGAAGTCTGTCTTGGAAGACAGGCAAACTCGTTTTTCGTAATGTTTTAAGCAAATCATCAAGACAATTTTGTTTTATTTTATATTTAAGAGCCGTAATAAAAATATATCAATATTTTGTTCCATGCTTATTGTTAATTGTTTTAATTATATTTTGCATTACTGTCATTTTCATCAATATACATTTCACTAGAATTACTTACATTCCAAAAAATGTTTTCAGAGTTTGAATAAGATTCTTCATTGATAGGTAAGATATCATCACATTCTTCATGAATTTCACAGTTTATATCGCGTGTATTTTAATCAATTTTTGAAGACTTATGTATATTGTCGACTTTCTGTAAATTATTTGTATTTTATTGAAATTTACGAAAATGTTGCACGCACATTTGCGTTAATAAACATCTTCGTTTTTTAACAATGTCACTCATTATAAAGATATTAATTTACTGTATATAAAATATTGCGTTACCATAAGCGCGTTAATTCTTATATGAAATTAAAAATTAATTGTATGTATCTTTACCGATACTAACCGATTTTCACGGTTAATGTTTACTAATTGTTTTGTCGTCCTTCATATCTTAGCAACGAGTATGTTTCATATTAAAAGATAACGAAAAAAAAAATATATATATATATATATATATAACGTTATGGAAAAAGATAAAAAAGTTAAATGCATGGACAGTATATCTGCATTTGAAAAATTGCATAAAAAACTTAGTTTTAATGCGAAAAATGTTTTACAAAATAATGTTTTACAAAATTAAGATATTTATTATTATTATTACTATTATTATTATTATTGTTGTTGTTGTTGTTGTTGTTGTTGTTGTTGTTGTTGTTGTTGTTGTTGTTATGCATTAAAGTATTTTTTATAGTTATTTGTTCAGGTTCTGGTCAAAGTAATATCAGTTTTTGTCAGGAGCGTGTATTGTCAATATCTATTCAGGCGCTAATAAGATATTAAGTAATCCTTATCAGGCTCATTCTATTACTATTTGTTCAGATCCTGATCAGGATAATATCAGGCAGTTTTTATTAGGGGTGCATTATCAATATCTATTCATGCGCTAATAAGGATGATATTAAGTAATCCTTATCAGGCTCATCCTATTTTTTCAGGTCTT
Source organism: Pogonomyrmex californicus (assembly GCA_024349325.1). Classification (NCBI taxonomy): domain Eukaryota; kingdom Metazoa; phylum Arthropoda; class Insecta; order Hymenoptera; family Formicidae; genus Pogonomyrmex; species Pogonomyrmex californicus. The sequence continues at coordinate 67,280 of JAECZD010000049.1, forward strand.
AATTAGGGCAATATCGGGCACTTCTTATCAGAGATGCATTAGCAATACCTATTCAGGTGCTGATAAGAAGATATTAAATAATTTTTATTAGGAACGCCCTATCAATGCCACCTTAAGCCCTGGTAAAATAATATCAAGCAATCCTTATTAAGTGCATCCCTAGAATTACGTGTTCAGGTCCTGATAACACAAAGAAAAACATTTATAATGTACCCTCCTATTCCTACCTGATTAGGTCCTGATCGTGCATCAGGTATATCTTTTTTTTTTTTATCGTGGGGAAATGCCTTTACGCACTAACCTCCCCCGGACTTGAAACTGTCCAGGGGGAGTGTGGGACTCAGGGGAGACTATACCTCCCCCACTACCCACTAAAACCCCACGGGTGTCCTCTCTGGCGCTATTGTGGGGTGGTCGAGGAACTCCAGCGGAACACTTCTCGACCACCCCGCGCCATGGCCTTTACGGCCCCCTCTCTCTCCCCCCTAGAGGGGGGGAGAGGGCCTCTTTGGAGGCCCTTCAAGAGGGCGAGAGTCTCCGCCCCCAATGGGAACAGATTATCCTCCCTAATAGGGGGGACGAATGAACGTTCCCTGGTAATTCCCTATGGGGGAAAGGGAGGGGGGCTCAATCTCCCCCCTCCCAGCCCCCGTCAGCTTGGCAGGGGCGGTCCCCCGGCCGTCGAGGGGGGAATCGGGCCTCGACTAAGTCTCCCCCCTCTCCTTCCTCTCGGACCTCCTCGTCGTTGGCGGTTATTCGGGAGGGTTGAATTCCCCTCCCGCCGCCTCAGCCGCTCGGCCTCCTCCTTCCGCCGAAGAATCCCTTCGCAGAAGGAGGAGACCGCCTTCCATGCCTCTTCGCCGCCAACCATCTTTTCTACGATGGCCGGCAGCGAGAGGTCTTCGCCGATCACCGCGACCAGGACCCCGCGTTCCCCGCTCCACGCGGGGCACTCCGCCAGGGTGTGTTGCGCGGAGTCCCGGTCGGCCACACAGTGCCAGCATCGGGCCGTGCGCTCCTTCCCGATCCTCTCCAGATACTCACCGAAGCAGCCATGCCCGGTGAGCACCTGAGAGAGGCGGAACGTGAGCCCGCCGTGTGCCCTACCCAGCCACGCCGCCAGGCAGGGCTGGACGGCCGCTGTCGTCCGGACGCCCGCGGCGGAAGGGTCCGCCAGCTGGGCTTTCCAGCGATTTAGGACCCTCCGCCGCTCCTCCTCGCGTATTTGGCCCATGGCTCTAGGGGTCAGTCTCGCTCCCCCCCTGTCGCCGGAGTTCTCATACCCTTCGGTACACTCCGGTATGTAGTTCCGCGAGGAGCTCGATGAGTGGGACCCCTGCCAGGACCGTAGCTGCCGTATGGGACACGGTGCGATATGCTCTGGCGAGCCGGAGGGCGACGCGTCTCTGCGCCCGACGCATCAGGCGCAGGCCTACGGCGTTGGTCGCCAGTTCACCCGCCCACACCGGTGATCCGTAAAGGGCCACCGAATGCACCGTGCCCGCATACAGGCGCTTCACGCGGGCGCCCGGACCACCCAAGTTGGGCAGTAGGCGGGACAAGGCGTTTGCCATCGCCTCCCTGGGGGCCAGGAGCCTGAAATAGCTCCCGAACCTCCAACGGCCATCCAGGGTGAGACCCAAGTATTTTAGATTGGGTCCCACCCCCACGCGGGCTGCACCTACGCGGATCCGGGCGTGTTCCGGAGGGGGGCCCCGAGACCCGTTGTGAATAAACATGGCCTCGGTTTTGTTGGTCGCCACCTCCAGGCCCAGACCCGCGATGCTACGCACGACCCCGGCAACGGCCTCGTTGGCCGTCGCCAGAGTCTCCTCTCAGTTCCTGCCCCCGACGACGAGTAGCGTGTCATCCGCGTAGCAGATGGCACTCGCGCCGGGGGGGAGGGCGGTCCGGAGGACCCTATCGTACGCGAGGTCCCACAGGAGTGGGCCCAGGACTGAGCCCTGCGAGACCCCGCACGTCACGCCCCTTCCGCGCCGGAGTCCGTCCCGCGTGACGAACTCCAGCTTCCTGTCCCGGAAGTAATCCCGAACCACCGAGATTAAATACTCGGGGAGGCCATGCCATTTCATGGCCTCCCCGATCACATCCCAGGGGGCATCAGGTATACCTGATCAAATTTCTGCTCGGGATTGCTAACTTAAAAATATTTAAAAACAATATTAAAGAAATAAACTTTAATCTTAAATAAAAAAACTTTTATACAGGGTGTTCCGCAACATGTGTAACACCGCTCGTGAGAAGGTAGACGAGAGCGAGATAAATGAAAATGTCTTACACCGTTTTGCGATATTCACAATAATAATTTTATTAAATATTAAAGTTGCACGAATAAGAGCGCGCGGGAAGAAAGCGCTCGCCTGAGCTATAGACGGCCCAGCGTGTCGACATTGGCCACCCGGCGCTCGGCGGTGGGTAAGGCGAGGAGAAGGATGAGCCACCGCTCACGCTTCTTATCATGCTAAGAATGCACTCGCATGAATGTTATATACACGATTACAATTATTAAATATTTTATTCTTTATAATATATGTAGCTTTTTTAATATAAGCGTAATATTTATAGCTTTTTTAGTAGCAAAAAATCAAATTAAATAATGTACTAACTTCGCGAATTTAGCATGACCATCTCCCATTCTAAAGTACAAGAATACAATAAATATTATTTTTAACAACAGTTTCAATTAGTACTATTCGCATCCCATTATTATATGTAATTTTAAAAATAAATGTAAACTGTTTGTTTTTCACACTTTTAATCACGGGACGGGAGTCTCGCCCAGACCACGGTACGTGTTAGACGTGTTGTCTTGCGCTCATGTTTATATCCTGAGTCCGCGTGTTGCTGTATAATTCCATTTACTGTTTCTTTTCTAAATCTTCTTTTTAGTGGAATTTAGTGTGACAAGTGTGGTGTAGGGACTTCCCTCACTGCACGTTATACAGGGGGCTTCTTCATTATGATATCCAGAAAAGGTCACATAGCGGTTCTCGCCTACGACATCCAAGGATATTCTGAAGCCAGAATGTAATATCGATCGTCAAGAATCTCAAGTATTTTCCTACTCTCATGTTACACAAAAGGTCATCTTCCCGAAAAAGGAGCAAGCTATAGTTTTAGATGCCATCGAGGAAATTTCCATTAAAGAATATATCCTTGCGGTAGGCAACATCGTCAAACCTAACAACATTAGATTTGCCTCTCGTATTTCCAATAACCGCATCTGCTTCTACCTCGCTGATGTCTTTATTATTCAATCTCTCACGAGAATCAAAACCAATGTAAATATTAAAAGTCATGCTTTAACAATAAGACCATTGATCTTAGAATCCAAACGTGTCCTGCTATCTAATGTTTGTCCTAGTATACCTCACGATGTCATTATCAACAAGCTTACTGACTTAGGTATAAAATGTACATTGGCTGTTTCTTTTATCAAGGCGGGTATTTCTGAATCAGGATTTTCTCACATTCTTAGCTTCAGACGACAAGTATATATCTCCCCCGAAGACATTGATAAATTACCTGATGCTATCTAAATCATTTTTAATAACACGACTTATTGGATATATGTAAAGACTGACAATCCTATTTGTTTTTTATGTAAAAAGGAGGGACATATTGCTAAGAAATGTATGTACTAATCTCAATCAGTTTGAAACTTCAGCGGTAAAAATCGTATCTCCGGAATCCGCAAACTATCCTTCATCGGACAAACAAATTGACGATCTCCCTTCTACGCTTCCCATGGATTCAACTAAAACATCTTTGAAAAAGCCATTGCCTGACAACAGCTCCGGAGCTTCGTGCACCACTCTGGATTCGATCGGTAATGTGCTTACTTCTGTCTGATAGTACTCGTGACAACTTTGCCGAATGAAATTACAAAGTCACAAAAATCTCTTCCAGGCCAGTCAAGAAAAAAATTAAGAAAAAAGCGGAAAGCTCTAATGTTTCTTGTAGTGCTGAGAAAATGAATTCCATGCTTTCACCAGCAAAAGACATTTTAACCCTACAACAGGAAGTGTCTACTATATCTTACGATGGGCTAAAAGATTTTCTCCTTAAATCAATGAACAATAAAGACACTGTCGCGTTGGCTTCACAGTACACCTCAGATTTCTCTGTTATAATCACCTTGTTTAAGAAAATCTATCCAGTGCTCAAAAATAAATCAATCAAGAATAGAATCACAAGGCTGAAAAAAAAACTTGAGAATTACTTAAACTGGACAAACTCTTCAGATGAATTCTCGGAAACCTTAGTCTCAAACTCCGATGAAGCATTAGAAGAGGACCCGGATTGTCTTCTCCCGGCTCAAAGCACTGCGTCTACACATATTACTCAAAATGGCAACCATAACAAGAACATTTAAATGTAATATTTTCTTCTGAAACGCACATGGTCTTTACAAGCATCGTTTTGAGTTTCAAAAATGATGGATTCTGATGGATTCTATGGACATTATCATTGTAGTTGAGACATGGTTAAAACCTGACACTATTCTTGATTTTAAAAACTTCAACACCTATAGATTTGATAGGCTAAGTAGACCGGGAGGAGGTATTGCTATATATATTAACAAATCATTTAAATGTGAAATATTAGAAGATTTTTGTACCTCCAATAATGACTTTGAGGTAGCAAGTGTTCGGATCAATAGCTTTCTCCCACTCTACATCTTTTTGCAGTATACCGTATTTCCGGTTCCATAGTGCCTTATAACTCTTGGGATACATTGTTTGCTAAGCTGTCATCGCAGGGTACTTGTATCATTCTGGGTGACTTTAATGCTCACAACACTTTGTGGAATTGTACACATACTGACTCAAACGGAAATTATCTCGCTGAGACTGCGATTGAGCATAATCTATTTTATGTCAATGATAACACTACCTCTCATGTAGATTTCTACAGAAATAAATTTTCCAACCTGGATTTAATCTTTACCTCGGGAGATATCTTTGATTCTGTGAAAGTTGATATGTTTGATGATTCTTTAGGATCCGATCACTTTCCCTTCACTATTACATATGACTCTCAAAAGCTACTTCATGTCATACATAATAATAGATAATAGAATTGCGACTAAAAAAACTGATTGGAATAGCTTTTATGCTTTTATGGACAATAAATATAGCATCTTTCTTGGCCCTGACTTCGAGCAACTGAGCACTATTGATAAATATAATTTTTTTACAGATATTATTCTAGAAGATATAAAACTTGCTACTCCTTAGAAAGTCACTTATAACACTCAAAGGCGCAGGAATCCGGTTCCTTGGTGGGATAATGACTGTGACAAAGCCATCAGACTCAGAAAAGCTGCTCTAAAAAAATAGAGATTCACTAGATCTATCAACGATTATATATCTTATAAGCGAAACGTTGCTTTAGTTAGGAAACTTATTAAAAAAAAAAATAAGTAATTTTAAGGATTTTGCACAGAGTCTGAACGCCGATTCTAATATCAATTATGTGTGGAAGCGCTTTAAAACACTAAAAAATAAATGGGCTAAAATTAATTCTGATATAAAAACTATTCCAAACTTGCCTCTCAAAATACATAAAGCTTCTCTCAGGGTTGCTCCTCCGATTTGTTCTGTGCCTGAGAATCTTACTGTACCTATTAACAATCATATACTCGATGCCCCATTCACTTTTTCTGAATTCAATCTTGCTCTCAAACGTTGCAAAGTTAATTCGGTGCCAGGTTTGGATGCTATAGAAATCGCCGCTATAGTTGGTCTGTCTCTCAGAATCAAATTAATTCTTTTAGACATCCTTAATAGCCTATATATTAATAAAATCTTCCCCCCATTCGTGGAATAATTATTTTACTTTTTTTATTGCGAAGGGCGATGGACACGGAATTAGGCCTATCTCACTGTCTTCAAACTTATGTAAGCTCTTTAAACGTTTAGTAAAAAATAGATTGCAATGATGGATTGAAACCAGAGGTATTTACCCGTTTTACAGTCTGGCCGTTTCAGAGTTGGTGGATGCTGTTCGGATAATCTGGCAACTCTCTTGCTCTCTGTTGAGAGGGCCTTCATTGAAAGAGAAGATATTGTTGCCTGCTTCCTGGATGTTAGCAATGCATTTGATAATGTTAACACTGATATCCTCCTCTCAAAACTCTCTAATATTTGTGATTCTAACAGAATGTTAGTCTTTATTCGATTTTTAACTTATGAAAGAAACATTTCTTTTAATCACCCTGATTTTGTGCTGTTTACTAGAAAGGCCTTCAAAGGCCTGCCTCAGGATGGAGTTTTCAGTCCACTCCTTTACCTAATTTACGTCAAGGATATTACGTTAAACATTGACAAAAACGTTCATGTTTCTCAATTTGCGGACGATATAGCCCTTTACTGTCAAACCACTAAAGCTAAGTTTGATAAAACTCTTCTTAAAAATTCAATAGAGGAAATTTGTCTTCAATTATCGTTATTAGGCCTCAATCTAGCAATTGAAAAAACATTTTTGATTCACTTCAACAAGAGAGGTATTGCGCCTGGTACTACTACCTTGTCAATTAATCAACATCTTATTTGCTCTCAAAAGTGTGTGTTAAATTTCTCGGTATTGTCTTTGATTATCAGTTGAAATTTGATCAACACATTGTGCGTCTAAAAGATAAATGTCTACGATGCCTCCGTATCTTAAAATATATATGCGGTATAAAATGGGGAACTGATCCTGATATTATCTTACTGTTTTATAAAAGTCTTATTCGTTCCGTTATTGATTACAACTGTTTCATATATTTTCCGTGCTTGTTGTCTCTTGTTAACATGATCGAGAGGATTCAATTTGCTGCCATCAGAGTGGCTTTGGGGTTCAGATGTAGTACCCCTCTAAATGTTATTTTAGGAGAGTCTAAATTGAGCTACATTAAAGATAGAGCGACTTACTTGGGGAGTAAATTTCTATGCAAAACTTTCTCATGCAATATCAACCCTCTTAACGTTTTGATTAATGATCTTACTGTCAATCATAAGCCGGTTTGGATGCGAATGGTGGATAGATCTGGCTCACTTTTTGTTGGTACTATCAACAACACTCTGTGCAAGGTTTCCGATATGCGGTCTTGTCAGAACTAGTCCCCCTTTCTTTGTGAAATACTAAGCTCCTATACTATTAATACCAATACTGAACTAGGCAAATGCCTGGCAATCGCCCCCAGATCCTAACTTATTATTCCTGGAACACCTTAATTGTAGAAACAATCCCGCCATTTCTATTTTTACTGATGGAAGCAAGATAGATCCTGTGGGTAATGTAGGTGCGGCATTTCACTTGCCAGAACTGGGCACCTCCAAATCTGTTGGCATTAATAAAAATGCATCTATCTATACCGCTGAATGCATTGCAATTAAGCTGACTTTAGAGTCGGTTAGTAATATTTATGACCGAAATATTTATATTTATACTGACTCTCTTAGTGTGGTCTCAGCTTTACAATCTCTTCTCTTGGGTGCTCATACTAACCCCTATTTAGTGGACATACTTATCCTTCTGGAGGATAGAGTTATAGCTAGCTCTGCGGCTATTTCTAGAATTCACTTCTTCTGGATCCCATCGCATATAGGTATTCTCGGCAACGAGATGGCAGACAGATTGGTCAAAGAGGGTACTCATTATAAGCCATCTCCGCTTTTATTCATCCCCTTCACGGATCTATTTACTTTATTCTTGCCATCAGACCAGGAATTGTACTATTAAAAAGATTAAAAATCTAGTCCAATCCAAGGGTACTAATTATTTCAATATTTATTACTGCGAGAGCCCTAAGCCCTGGTTTTCCAAAAAACATCTGTCTAGAGATTTCATTATCTGGATTAACCGATGCAGGTCCAATCATTATCATTTGAGGTCCTCCCTAGCTCGCATCGGATTGGTTAATGATTCTACTTGTACCTGCAGATTTCCGGATCAAACTCTTGATCACATTATTTGGTAGTGTCCAAAATTTGACGAGACCAGAATTTCTCTTATCGAAGGTCTTGCTGAGTTAGACTTTTTCCCGCCCTTCGTGATGAGTAGTTTTCTATCCGACCTCCTTCTAGCGCCACTCAAATTTACATATTTTATATTTATTAACTATTATATTTATTAACATATATTTATTAACTTTGTTAAACAGATAGATATTTGTATTTATATTTTTTCCCCTTTACTGCTTATTCAAACAATGTTAAATTAAGTTTTTCATATATTTACTTCTTTGTATTTATTTATGTATATATGTACATGTATATCTGTTTGCTCCAATCTTCATATTTGGCTTGTATGTATCTACTGCTTTGTACTCACTTATGTATTTATATGTAAGTTTATATTTTTTTGCTGATAACCCTCTGTGGGTTTAGCAGCATAATAAATAAAAAAAAAGAAATCACAGGACGATTGGAGAAAAAGTGTCATGCTGATTATTTATCACAGTTCTAACAGAACTTTTCGCTCTACAATCATCCTTTATTTTGCACATAAAAGCAATCATGATCAAATATTCATGATTATAAAGTATGGTTAAAAAAAATTTATGGAAAAATAAACTTTAGTGTCGCACAATTATAAAATGAAATATAAAACATTTCGTGTTTTTTTGGTAACTGTACTTCAATATTTTTATACAAAGAATAATGAGATGAACCAATTGGTGCAAAAAAGACATAAAATTGCTTTACATAAAAATTATTTGCAAAATCTAACTACATTCTTTATGATTATGATCTAACTATTTCTTTTAATCACGCAGGATTCAGAGATTAAAAAGTTATTAAAAAATATGCGATCGCTGGAACTCTTCTTAAAACGTGAGTATGAAATTCTGCTAGAACTACCGAGAATTGTCGCTAGAATTGCTATAAATAATCAGCATACTATTCTTCCGAGTGTTGTACCGTGTTTAATATGGAAAGTGTAAAAAAGTGGTAATTGTTTAAATTTTTTTCTTGAAATTACACATGGTAAGAATCGAATATTAATGTTATTCGAGTATTAACTACAATTGTCGTTTAAAATGATAATATTTACTCAATTCTTGTACTTTAGAGGGAAAGATATTAAGCTACATTCGCGAAATTAGTACGTTATTTAATTTGATTTTTTGTTATTAAAAAAGCTATAAATATTACGCTATTAAAAAAACTATACATATTATAAAGAATAAAATATTTAATAATTGTAATCGTATATAACGTTGATGCAAAAAGCGGTGACTCATCCTTCCTCTCGTCTTTTGTGCTATTTATCATTATGTAATTTCGTAGAATGTTCTAATATACTATACTAATATGTGAAAATAACTATAATACTTAATGTAATATATATATTGACAAAGTAGCTCATTCAAAATGTATATTGTAAATCAAGAAATATTTATTTTTACGTAATATAAAATGAATAGAAACAGTAAAGATGTAAGAAACAGTAAAAAAGTAAAAACCATTAACCTATACCTATACTAATATGTGAAAATATAATACTTAATATAATATAATATATATATATATATATATATATATATATATATATATATATATATATATGTGTATATGAAAAGGAGGTTTTCAGGACTTTTCCAAACATTCTAATTTTATTGTATAGATGTTGAATACGTTTTACGCAGATAACAAAGCCACCAAAAAAATTTGAATACGATAGTTATTTCTCAAAATAAGAAATAACTATCGTATTCAAATTTTTTTGATGGCTTTGTTATCTGCGTAAAACGTATTCAACATCTATACAATAAAATTAGGATGTTTGGAAAAGTCCTGAAAACCTCCTCTTCATATACACATATATATATCATGTGGCAGTTCTCAGGACTAATAAAATTTTCCATGTACACAAGTAAAAAAATTATTTTTATTAGCTATCTCAATTAGATGTAATATGTATAAGTAGTAAAGCATTAGATATATGTTTATGTAAATTAAAATTTAAAAGAATTATAAAATTTCTTGTATGTCCCGAAAACTGTCTTTCATTAGATTAATATGTTCACAAAAAGGCATTTTACAGACCTATATAGTTATTCGTCAAAAAACAAAATTTTTCTACATTTTATGCTTTTTCATAAAGAAATAATAAAAGAAATAATATTAATATCATGAATTAATATTGTTATGTAGTATAATAATTATGCAGAATACTGATATTGTATAAAAATTACATCATCTGAAAACTGCCTTTCAAATGAATATCGGGTTAATGATTTGGCAGTTACCAGTCCCATAAATTTTCTAAATAGATCATACAGGATTGATCTATTTCGTATATTATTATCATATAAAGTAATAATATATTAACATTATTCTATATATTAAAATTATTCTATATATTAAAATTTGATTAATTATAATATAACAGTATAATACGTATTTATAATTAACACATTTTTATAATTTATAAAACATTTACAACTTTTTATCAAAAACATAAAGTTAACTTTTAATAAATACTTAACAGAAAATAAATAAAATCATACACTGATTATTAACGATTATTAATGATTATTAACGATTTATTAATGATTATTAATAATATTATTTAATCAATAAAGATATTGATAGATTTTATTATATTATAAGTGAAAACTTCAAAAGCAATCTCAGTAAAAAACAAAATTTTATGAAATTTTAATCAAGATTTAAAATTTTAATCAAGGGTTAAAATGGCAATATTCTATGGTAACTTGAAAAATAATTCAAACATACAAGTCTTAAAGATATCAAGAACAGTGATATCAAAAAAAAAAGAAAGATACTACAAAGATGTCTTTATCATTATATAAGAAACCGTCTTCAATTTATAATTTGAATTATGTTAACATCACACGTAAATACCTTTGAGTACTAAACAATGCAATTATTTATCTTTAAATACAAGATTATTATTAGTTGTGTTACCTTTTTCTATATTTTAATAATAGATATCGATGTTCAAAGACATATACAATCATAATTATATATGCAAATCAAATTTTTTAAATTGAATAAAATAGCTGGATTTATGTTACGTTTTATAAAACTATAAGTAATATTTGTCTGTGATTGATAATTTACGTCTTCACGTAGATTATGTTGCAATAAATTGATGAAGGTGAACTTATTTCATAGTTTGTTAGCAATACTTTGAGTTAGAAGATTCGATATTTTAATTTATCAATTTCTATCTTTTGTATGAAGTACTTGAAAGTTATGTGTCATTTGAAAATACATACATACATTTAATACGTTTTGGAATTGTTTAGCATTTTAACAATTAAATGCATATTCACAAGTAATGCATATATTTACATATTTTAAATTATATTTAAATTACATATGTCTCATATAAGATATATAGACTATAGCATGTATTCATTCAATAGATAATAATATTGAAACATATGGATAAATGTATATATTTTCAGAATGAAACATAATTTTCAAACACCTTATGTTAAAAATATAATAATAATATTATTATTATAATAAAGATAAACAAAACTAATAATTTTGTATTCATAGATGAATATTAGTATCACGTAATATTATAATAACTCAGAGTCTACATGTTAATAGCATTTTAAGTCATAATAATATATATATACCAGGTGTATGCATAAGTTTTTTCCGGTTTAACTAAGAGATGTCGCCAGCGAAAAGTACGCAGCGTATTAATTTGACACATACATCATTTTGTTCGTCTGACATTTAAAACTACAAACACACACAAGTTGAGTCCGCCAAAAACTAGCGTCTTTGTTTTATCGTTCAGTGATCATGTCGAGTTTTGTGCCTGAAAAAGAACATTTGCGGCACGCATTGCTTTTTTTATTTAATCAAAAGAAAAAGGCTGTTGAAAGTCATCGTTTGCTGGTAGAAACATACGGTGAACACGCTCCATCGATTATAACATGTGAGACATGGTTTCGACAATTTAAAAGTGGTGATTTCAATGTGAAAGACAGTGAGCGCTCTGGTAGATCACAAAAATGCGAAGACGAGCAATTGCAGGAGTTATTGGATGATGACTCAACTCAAACTCAACGGCAAATAGCAGAAGCATTACATGTATCACAAGAAACAATCAGCAGACGTTTACGAGCAATGGGAAAGATCAATAAACTCGGTAAATAGGTCCCACACGATTTGAATGAACGTCAAATGGAAAATCGCAAAGTCACTTGTGCAATGCTGCTTTAACGCCACGAAAGGAAATCATTTTTGTATCGAATTGTGACGGGTGACGAAAAATGGATTTATTTTGAAAACCCGAAGCGGAAAAAATCGTGGCTTTCACTTGCCGAAGCCGGTCCATCAACACCAAGGCCAAATCGCTTCGGCAAGAAGACCATGCTCTGTGTCTGGTGGGACCAGAGCGGTATTGTGTATTATGAACTCTTGAAGCCCGGCGAAACCGTTAATACACAACGCTATCGCCAACAAATAATTAATTTAAATCACGCATTAATCGAAAGACGACCGGAATGGGCCAGAAGACATGGCAAAGTGATTTTATTACACGACAATGCGCCGTCTCACACAGCAAAACCAGTGAAAGACACCTTGAAATCGCTTGGACGGGACGTCCTTCCGCACCCGCCGTACTCCCCAGACCTGGCGCCATCTGACTATCACCTCTTCGCATCAATGGGGCACGCGCTCGCAGAGCAGCACTTCAGCAATTTCGAGGAAGTTGGAAAATGGCTCGACGAATGATTTGCCGCAAAAGACAAGCAGTTTTTCTGGCATGGTATTCATAAATTACCTGAAAGATGGGCGAAATGTGTAGAAGCCGATGGCCAATATTTTGAATAAAAAAAAAATTAATTTCCCTTGAAAATTACGTGTCTTTTTTTACTAAAAAACCGGAAAAAACTTATGCATACACCTGGTAAGGTCATTTTTCGTCATTCAGTACTAAATAATGACGTAAAATAAACAACATTTATTACGAAATATTATCGTCATAAGTATATCGTCATTTAATCATCATTTTTTAGACATTTTTAATGAATAAATAATGAAACATTATTAATTTTTATTTTTCTTAATTAACTATAATATATAAATAAGAAAAATATTTCCCATATTTAATACAATTATTAACAAAATCATAAACAAGTAAATAAAATATATACAACAATTTTCATAAGAAAAATGATTCTCATTAAACATAATACAGGCTCATATTAATTCGCCTCTATATATGTAATTAAATTATCTACAAGAATTGAGACTATTTACAAGAGACTATTTATACGACAATATAGTTTATTACCTAGATCTATCATATTTTAAGCTGAAATCCTGTAATTACTTATTTCATCATTTCAGTAGCAGGTTTCATCCCAATACAGAGATTAAGCGACATCGAGCAGGCTCTCCAAGTGGATGGGTGACCGATTTTAGAAACATGCGATAATACGAGATAAAAGATGTTTCACCATTTTCTCTCATTTTTTTCATTTTTTAATTTTTTTTTACTTATTGTCCGTAAAGGATGTCACGTATAGATTTTCAGTACAAGCAGTCAATATCGGAACGCGATCGTTTTTAGAATGTCCCTGAAGTCATCCTGCAGTTATCTTAAAGTCGTCTTAAGAAAGTCCTCAGGATAGCCTGAGGCTGAGTGAACGTCTCGAGGACGTAATGAGGTGCTTATTTGCCTGAAACGTACAAGGGTAGTCTGAAAAGTTTTGAGCTTAACATAGAAACAAGTATTATTTTCGGTCAAATATAGTTTTATTTTTCAACATAATCTCCTTTTAAGTCGATACACTTTTCCCATCGATACTCTAACCTCTTTAACCCCTCCAAATAGTAGTTGGCATCTTGCTCTGCAAAATAGGCGTTTACGTATGCGATGACCTCCTCGTTCGATGAAAATCTCTGTCCTCCAAGCGAAACTTTAAGCTTAGGAAACAGGAAAAAGTCGCTGGGGGCCAGATCTGGTGAATACGGTGGGTGATCAACCAATTCGAAGTGCAGTTCGTGAATTTTGGCCATGGCGACCGCCAAAGTGTGAGCAGGTGCGTTGTCTTGATGGAACAGCACTTTCTTCTTCTTCAAATGCGGCCATTTTTTTGTAATTTCTGCCTTCAGCTTATCAAGTAATGATGCGTAATACGCTCCCGTTATTGTTTTACCTTTTTCAAGATAATCGATGCACACAATTCCGTGACTATCCCAAAAAACAGTCGCCATTACCTTCCCAGCTGATGGAACCGTCTTCACTTTTTCGGAGCAGGTTCACCCTTTGCAGTCCACTGTTTTGACTGTTCTTTTGTCTCTGGAGTGTAGTGGTGGATCCAAGTTTCATCTACAGTTATGAATCGACGCAAAAAATCTGACTCGTTTCGCTTGAACCGCTCCAACAGGACCTTGGAAATGTTCATTCGAATTCGTTTTTGGTCCAAAGTGAGCAAGCGCGGCACCCAACGCGCGGATAGCTTGCGCATATCTAATTCTTCAGTTAATATATGACAAACGCGTTCTTTCGATATGCCCATAGCCTCTGCTATCTCTCTAACCTTGATTCGACGGTCGTCCAGTACTATTTGGTGAACATTTTCGATGTTATCAGCGGTGGTCGCAATTTTTGGTCGTCCCGAACGCTCATCATTAGCCAAGCTGGTACGACCACGTTTAAATTCAGCTGCCCATCTTTTTACGGTGGCAAATGATAGGGCAGAGTCCCCGTAAACAGCATCCAACTCGATTTTAATTTGCGCAGGCGTATTGCCTTTCAAATGTAAGAATTTAATCACGGCACGATATTCAATTTTTTCCATTTTTACAAAAACACTGACATCGACTGACATAAACGACTATCAAACAACAACTGAGCGTCCAAAATGGCTGAAATTTTCACAAAAGTCTTTCAAAGCATATACTATTGTAGTACTAGAATGGTTTTGACGAGTAACGTCATCTTCATGTTAAAGCTCAAAACTTTTCAGACTACCCTCGTAGAATGCAATAGCGGAAGTAATCAATTGAAGTTTTAAACCTATGCTGCATAGAAAAATTTAATCAACTAGTTGGAAATTATTTATTTGAATATTAAATTAAGCCACAGCCTTTCATTTAACATGACATTATCTCTATTGATGCAATCTAATTTTCTTACTAACTTCCTTTTGTCTTTAATGGACAAAATTAATGATACTTCTACCTTGACAGAGATGAGATAATCGAGATAGTAGCGAATACATCCTTTGATGTGTGTAAATAAATACGCTCTCGTTAGTACATAAATAATCGCGAGTTTCGTATAATCAATCCTTTCATCTCCACGTTAACATTATTATAGCCTGCCAACGCTCATTTAGAGTAAGTTCTTCGTTAGTGAACATTGATTAAACAGAACTTCACTCTGAAAATAATTTCAAAAATAGAAATATTAATTCAGAATAAAAATGCAAAAGATCAAGATCATATTCACATTACTTTGTATTTGTAGTTAATATAAATTACTCTATCGCTTATATATACTAATATATCTATTTTTAGTATTTTAATAAAACCTTTAAAAATATAAAATATATAATTGCTTATTATTTTATACAATTACATACAATATTATCATAAATAGTATTATCAGTTAACATATAATTAGTTTTTACTAAGTGGCAACTACGTATTAAACATAATACTATAAATATGTACAATGATAGCCTATTGCGATTTACTCGAGACTACTCTGTATTTGATTGTTTGATCAAAATGAGCGATAACTCAATGCACGGATAATGGGGGTGGCTTTGACTGATGCAAGTGATTTCGTTAACAAAAGTAACAGAAGTAGTTTTCGCGGAGCAAAGTGTAAAAGAATCGCGCATAAGATCACGCTGCGGGATTACCAAACCGATTCCTATTGGCTAATGCCAAGCAAGAGTCGTGATTGTTTAAAGATCATAGGTCGCTTCACCTACCCCTTCACCTCCACTTCACCTCGTGATCTCCCACGCGAGCTCGCGAGATAGTAATCGCTACCCTTCTCTAGGCTTGGCATTGGGGATTGCCCTGGTTCGCACATTCCAGTATATCGAGCCAATTGTACAAAAATTCAGCCAAACATGTGAACAAAGGTTCAGCTTGGTATATCTGCAAAAAGATTAACTGCATGTTTACAAAAAAATAAGCATTAAGTGCTTCTCCTGGGGAATTAAATTTTCGAAAAAAAGAGCACTTGTGTATTAAAAAAAATAATATTTAATAATAGTTTTAAAATATAGTTTCAAATAGTTTTGTATACTTTGTATACTATACATAAACTAATATTCTCCAACTTTCTAACTCCCAATTACCATTTGACAACTATCAAACTCTTACACGTCTCAATTTTTAATTAAAGTTTATATTACTTGGAAAATCAGTAAAATTAAGAGATAACGAGGGACAAATATCTACTATATGTTTTTCTTGTTTCTAATTTATCTCTTTAATAATCTATTCGAGAATCGAGTGATATATCCCTGTCTCGCGATATAATTGCACATTCGAGACAGGAAGGTAGAAAAGAAGGATAAACTAAAACGAGTGTAAAGTCATAATGCCATTCATTAGACGGAGGACAACCGGCAGCAATTAACTTTCACCGAGGGTTTTTTTATCATACCGCAGTATTATTAGATAAGCGGTCAACTCTCAACGAACACGAGGGTGAAAATGTTTTGTCGCGCAGATGCGGTAATCCAAATTTAGTACGATATAATTTAGTACGACATATAGCAGATTAGAGCGACTATACTATTTTTTTATTATATCCATGATCCATAACATAATGCATGAGAGACGAAAAAAGACCACTTTAATGAGACATAAAGACATAATCGCATTTTATTCTTATTGTCATAAACAATCAGAATCGAAAAAATACAGATCTCATAAAAAATCGAATTTTAATTTAAAATTAAGATTTAAAATTAAAATTTATATACCAAAAGTTAAATTTTATTATGAAATATTGGATCTAATCAAATTATCAAGAAACAATAATATATTTTGTGACGTGACGTCTTGAGATCGCTCGTCACAAGAAGCGACTGCTCCGATTCGAAGCATTATTGGGTCCTGCGTCCACTCGTTTGAGAGGAGAGAATGCGAGCGAAGCATAGGTGACGCGAGCCACCCATGTATAATAATTTCGTGAATCTCTTTGTTTCTCGTTCGTGTTATTATCGTTTTTGCTCTATATGTGCACTTCATTATACTAAATTGGCGAGATTGACTACCATAAGACTCATGTGCGACCGCATACCTCCCGTCGACCAACGGCGACTGGGTTCGAAGAGGATGTCGCCACCAGAAGTGAGAACTAAAACAGGTCATATCATCCCAAATAATCGCCGATTTTTTATACGCAAAGTTCCCGTTGCCTTAAGTAACATCGTTACAGGAACAGTGATGCCGATCATAGAAACGCAGGGACGAAGGAGCGGTCAAGAGGGGAGGCGCCACTCCTCGCGAGATTGCGAGGAGACCCTGCATCAAGAAAGGCTAGTTGAAGAGAATTAAAGGATACGTAATCGAGCCGGGGGAGATAGCCATCTCTCACCGGAAGAATTCGGGGGCTCGAGCAATGCTTGATGCAATCTTTCCTATCGCGCACCAGGAGGATTATTTGTATATTTGCCAGTAGCGTTGGAGGATGTCACCGCTGCAGTCTGACTTGCATCCATCGAGAGACTAGAACCATCATCTCTCTGGAGTATCGGTCGTGAGAATTCGAGAGAATATACATGTATATATGTATATTGTGATATATGTGATATGTATATATGTGTATCATTGTATTGTTGACATGTATTCTAAACATGTTATTTGCGATAAATATCACATGCTTCGATAGTCGAAAGGATAAGATGCCTGCTCGGTAAGCAGGAGATCCAGGTTCGATTCCTGGCTGAGGTGGTATTTTTTCGCAAAATAATTACGAGTTTTCACGACTGATTCGTGATCGGGCGTCGTGACGCACACCTTCCCTTCTTATTTGGTTAGTGAACGAATCCTCAAGGATCAGAGGTCCAGCTAAGAATAAAAGATCGCTGCTTCAAATCTCCCGTGGGATCGGAAAAGGCGCGGGCCATCTAGGGCCCGCACGCGGAGAAGATTTATCGGCAAATCGTGGCGTGGCACTAATTCATGCAAAGAGAGGGGATGACGACCATGGTTGTGTCGCCAAGATTCAGAAGAATTTTCACTTCCGTCTTAGTGGTGACCACGTTTGAATGCAGGAGCCAGTTGCCGAAAAGGAGAGAACAAGGAGCGAATCGAAGGAGTGAGGAAGTGTCGTCTTATGAGGCGAACCTTGTCAAATTGTAAAGTCGTCAATTTCACCAATAAATCGGAGGAATCGTGCGAGGGCTGGCTCGTATAATTCCGAAGGGAAAGCGTTCCCCGTGACCGCGAGGATTGTTGTGTAATTACGCTCGTCATTTTGCCCGGTAAACCGGTGTCGTTCCTCGCGATATCGATTCCTAGGATTATCGAGTCTCTCGAAGCGTTTTTCTCTCGCCCTTGGCCTTTCGGAAAGTCTAAATAAACTTCATTTTCTAATTCATATATGATTGCCGCGCGTAACATTGTGCCGTAAGAGTAAGATGTGTCGTTTTGCGTTGTCGTGTCGAGTTACGTAATGTAAACAGTTTAAAGTTGTTTAATGTGAGTTTCGAATACCGTCAGGCGAAAGCACCGTTTCCGAAATATCTTTGCCGCGTATCTTTCTGACTGATATATCATACCGTCGTTATATTTTGCTTAGTTTATAAATTTCTTTGTGTGGTTCTTTGTCATTGCAAGATTCGAGATACGTTGAAATGTTACCGCATCTTGAAGAGACAATTGAGATAAGTAAGTGTAATTATTCAGGTTGAAATTAAATCCATTCTCATTGTTAATGTCATTAATTCTTGTTGCATAATTTTTTTATTTATTCCTTCTCTCTCGTGCTTTGTCTCGTGAACCTCCCCCCTCCCTACCATCTATAATCAAGCTGCGACCATTACTAACGTCCACGAATCTTGATTAAATTGTATAAAATCAATTTTGCAATCTTCTCAGTGTAATTGAATGGCACGTGCCTGGCGCTCAACCTGCCGTTAAAGTACATTCGCAAGACCTCAGAGGCGGCGGTCACAATTTCAAGATGTAACACAAAATATATAAATAAATGAGAGAAAAATCAAATAAAAGCCAATACTGTTAATATGTAATGTAATATTTTGTTTTGTGATATATCTTTTTTAACTCAACAATTTACACGCTGATTGTTTGAAACATAGTTACAAATTAAAAGTGAGATCCTAATTTATAATTATTGATTAATAATCAATTTTAATATCCCTAATATTAATAAGCATCTTAAAATATTTTATACGAGAAATTGTATTTTACATATAAAAGTTGATATTAATATAATAAATAATTAAGGAAGAATAAACAGGAATGTCAGGTATAAAAAAAAATGCATAGTAACGTTATGATATATAGCTTACAAATTCTTTAAAATTATGCCTTTTACCGTGCATTGTGTAATTATTATTTAATAATTACCACGAGGGATCACGATCATAATGTCAAATTTTTCATTGGAATATACAACAATCAATATCCTTCGCGGCTTGCGTTATTCGAACCTGTAATTAAATCTGAAGCGTGCTAATTACAATGACGCGTAATAACGCCAGTATCTGTACAGTATTATTATTTGGTAGGGTATTATTGTCTAAAACGCGTATAACGTAATTACTCTAACGCAATTAGGAGTACCGCACATTGAACCTTCTTGTCTCTGAAAACGGACCATTCTCTCGACACAAAGATTGGATTAATATTTTGGGCTGGGCGTCAAACCGAAAATCAATACTACTATCAACCGCAATTATTGAATTCCATGTATGAATAATTGTTGATAAAAAATGAATTAAAATACGGACAGCTTTTTAATAAAAAATACAACTTATAAAACTTTTCCATAAAACTTTTTCCCATATTTTCATACATTATAAAAATAAATAATATTAAGCAAAAATAAATTATTCTAAATTTATTACATTACATTAATGCAATCTTTATGTCTAAATTTTATTCAAAATTATTTGATGGTTAAATTTATCTTCGCGCTGTGTATGGTTTAATTCCATTATAAATCAAAATCATAATAGAAAATTGTTTCTACATGATACAAAATAAGGGAAATTTTGTGAAATTGACTTTTACTTTTATTATATCTGGAAAATCCAAAAAAGAATTGGTATGTAACTTGATATATAATAAATAAAGAACAATATGTGTACGAAATATGTAATTTTCTTTTCTAAAAGACATTTATTTATATTAATATTACAAATACATATTGTTCTGCATCTCTTCCTGTAGAAATAAAACAAATTAAACATCTATATTAACTCTATTATTAAACAACAAAAAAGTATATATCTGAAAATTCCAAACTCAATTTTTGGAGATCTGCAAAATTACAAGAACTAATGATAAATAACTTTACCTGTTTATCATATTTAAAAGACATTAATTATATACACATTGTTCACTGCACTGCAAAGAAAAAGAATAAGATTGAAAACAATTCAGTTTGGAAATTATTAGTGATTAAATAAGAAACAGAATACATATATTTTATTTCAAATTCCAAGATAAAAAATATTATTTTCCATTTTTTCAAAAAAAGGTTTAATTTTCTTAGTTCTTTTGTTCTTTTTCTCCTCTTTTCCTCGAAACCATTTTCTTTATATTGTTTTATCTTTATTTTATGATACAATTTTTGATAAATTTAACCTTGCAAATTATTATAAAGCTAAACAAATTATAAAATTTAAACGAGAACAAGTAAAAACAAAAACAAGTAAATAAAAACAAGTAAATAAAAATGACTTGGACTCATCGCAGCAATTATATTTCACAAGATATTACATGCATGCTATAAGAATGTATAGCATGCATTCTACAAGGATAAATTTACGAATAACATATTAGATGACGATTATATGAATATTCCTTTCAGTTTTAATGTTTCTGACTCTCTCGATTCTCGGGCGACTCATAACTGTTAGACCGCAAAATTGATACGAGAATATCACGTTTCCGTTATTACCAAAACGCAACCCTCCACAAAATATCGTAAAGCATACGTGCACGTGAAAGAAAACCGCAAGATAAAATTACATGTATTAATTTCTTTATAAAAAAAATGTCGATCGTATTATGTAGGACATTCTGAAAATGCGTATTGTTCAAATAATAAAGAAGAACGTTAGAAAAATGACAACTTTTGCAATATGAAAATATTAATTATTTTCATAAGCAATTAAACCTTATCATATTCTTAATTAATAGGATGTTTAATCTAGAAAGTCAAAAAATTATGAAAAGCTGACATATATAAAATTAATTTCAAATTCGTCAAAGGGCAATTCTGGAAAGACAGCAAAATTAAATGTTAATAAATGATTTCAAATACACAGCTGGTACAGATGGAGAGATCAAATTATAAATAATTGAATAAAAAATCGTACAATATAGAATTATAAAATGTTTAACAAATCTGTACTTGTATGATACTATAAAATTTCTAGCTTACAAAAAAAAATGGATTTCAATAAAACAAGTATCGCGAGAATGTTATTATGTGATTGCGATTAAAAATTTCTTATTAGCAGGTAACAAACAACGGAACCATTCGCAAGTCAATTGGACACACTCAAAAGTGAACAGCGACAGGCAAACACGGGCGATTAGTTATTGAAGCGATTAAATGTACTACTGTGATCAAATATAAACGAGATTTTTAAATTTAAACTGCGCGGATTCATCGATTTGGACAAACATTTTTTTGATTAAGTTGGTAGTATTGTCTTTGACATCTGTGTAAAATTTTATGTCATTCTCTTCATTTGTTTAATAGTGAACGCTCGTTTTTGTGAATATCCAAAAGTATTTTTTTCGATTTTTACGATGTGTGATTCTGTTGGGCAAAGAAATTGTATTTTATTTTGTTTGCGGAATGAAATTTCTGCTACTGAAACGTTCAGAATGTTGCAGAAGGCTTTTGGTGACCAGGCTCTATCAAGACCAAGAGTATTTGACTGGTATAAAATGTTGAAAGATAGTCGAGAAAGCGTAGAAAACGAACCACATCAAAGACGACCAAAAACATCAACTGATGAACAACACGTGAAGCAAATCAAGGATTTGGTCCATAATCGCCAATTAACAATTAGAGAACTTGCCGATACTGTAAACGTTTCATTTGGATCAGTCCAGACCAAGAGGCCAGATTTATGGGCAGACAACTCATGGTTTTTGCGCCACGATAATGCGCCATCTCACACTGCACTGGTTCTTCGTGATCATTTCGCCAAAAACTCGACCCATATCGTTCCACAACCACCGTATTCGCCTGATTTAGCACCGTGTGACTTCTGGCTATTCAGTAAACTCAAAAGACCGCTCCGGGGACATCGTTTTGAATCGATTGAGGAGATACAAGCCGAAACGAAGAAGGTTGAAGGCCATTCCGGAAGAAGAGTTTTCATAGTGTTTCTAGAGGATTGGAAAAAGCGTTAGCATAAGTGTATTGCATCGGGAGGGGATTATTTTGAAGGCGACGAATTTGATTTTGAAGGATAAATAAAGATTTTTCACTCTATAACAAAAATCTCGTTTATATTTCATCACAGTAGTATATACCGTCATGTCTGTTTCTCTATCTCGGCCGTGCAAATATGTGCGGGCAAAGCACATCGGAAGCCGCGCTTGAAACAAGAAAACATCAACTATGTCAACGTGACCCGCCCATGATGAACGTCCTTATGCACAACTGGCACAGTGCTCTCGTGGGAAATGTCGATTATACTTGCGTCATGGACGCGCATCGTACGCCAGAGTTTCGGGACGAACGGGGATGGTGGGTCCGTCGTCCTCCTGCCGAATTTGCTGTTTGCGCCGGCACTCTAATTAATTATCCTCTGTCTCCGATAATGTAACACGCAACGCGAGATGCGCTCACATTACGAATATCCGAGATTATGACTGTCGCAACTATCAAGAGTGGAAAATTTTACAGACTGTGTAACCTTCGTAACAAGCCTTGTTCCGACAAAAATTTTTTTCAATCTTACATTTGCAAATGATGAAAAATATTGTTTTAAAATAATCTGAAATCTAAATACATCAATATCCTAATAACACAAAGACGTCCTATTAGATGAGCCCGATATCCTGAAGACTACCTATTATGATCCTGAAACATAAACAAGACATCCACAGGATCCTGTGGATGTCTTGTTTACGAGGGTAGCCTGAAAAGTTTTGAGCCTTAACATGAAGATGACGTTACTCGTCAAAACCATTCTAGTACTACAATAGTATATGCTTTGAAAGACTTTTGTGAAAATTTCAGCCATTTTGGACGCTCAGTTGTTGTTTGACAGTCGTTTATGTCAGTCGATGTCAGTGTTTTTGTAAAAATGGAAAAAATTGAATATCGTGCCGTGATTAAATTCTTACATTTGAAAGGCAATACGCCTGCGCAAATTAAAATCGAGTTGGACGCTGTTTACGGGGACTCTGCCCTATCATTTGCCACCATAAAAAGATGGGCAGCTGAATTTAAACGTGGTCGTACCAGCTTGGCTGATGATGAGCGTTCGGGACGACCGAAAATTGCGCGAAGATAAATTTAACCATCAAATAATTTTGAATAAAATTTAGACATAAAGATTGCATTAATGTAATGTAATAAATTTAGAATAATTTATTTTTGCTTAATATTATTTATTTTTATAATGTATGAAAATATGGGAAAAAGTTTTATGGAAAAGTTTTATAAGTTGTATTTTTTATTAAAAAGCTGTCCGTATTTTAATTCATTTTTTATCAACAATTATTCATACATGGAATTCAATAATTGCGGTTGATAGTAGTATTGATTTTCGGTTTGACGCCCAGCCCAAAATATTAATCCAATCTTTGTGTCGAGAGAATGGTCCGTTTTCAGAGACAAGAAGGTTCAATGTGCGGTACTCCTAATTGCGTTAGAGTAATTACGTTATACGCGTTTTAGACAATAATACCCTACCAAATAATAATACTGTACAGATACTGGCGTTATTACGCGTCATTGTAATTAGCACGCTTCAGATTTAATTACAGGTTCGAATAACGCAAGCCGCGAAGGATATTGATTGTTGTATATTCCAATGAAAAATTTGACATTACGTGATCCCTCGTGGTAATTATTAAATAATAATTACACAATGCACGGTAAAAGGCATAATTTTAAAGAATTTGTAAGCTATATATCATAACGTTACTATGCATTTTTTTTTATACCTGACATTCCTGTTTATTCTTCCTTAATTATTTATTATATTAATATCAACTTTTATATGTAAAATACAATTTCTCGTATAAAATATTTTAAGATGCTTATTAATATTAGGGATATTAAAATTGATTATTAATCAATAATTATAAATTAGGATCTCACTTTTAATTTGTAACTATGTTTCAAACAATCAGCGTGTAAATTGTTGAGTTAAAAAAGATATATCACAAAACAAAATATTACATTACATATTAACAGTATTGGCTTTTATTTGATTTTTCTCTCATTTATTTATATATTTTGTGTTACATCTTGAAATTGTGACCGCCGCCTCTGAGGTCTTGCGAATGTACTTTAACGGCAGGTTGAGCGCCAGGCACGTGCCATTCAATTACACTGAGAAGATTGCAAAATTGATTTTATACAATTTAATCAAGATTCGTGGACGTTAGTAATGGTCGCAGCTTGATTATAGATGGTAGGGAGGGGGGAGGTTCACGAGACAAAGCACGAGAGAGAAGGAATAAATAAAAAAATTATGCAACAAGAATTAATGACATTAACAATGAGAATGGATTTAATTTCAACCTGAATAATTACACTTACTTATCTCAATTGTCTCTTCAAGATGCGGTAACATTTCAACGTATCTCGAATCTTGCAATGACAAAGAACCACACAAAGAAATTTATAAACTAAGCAAAATATAACGACGGTATGATATATCAGTCAGAAAGATACGCGGCAAAGATATTTCGGAAACGGTGCTTTCGCCTGACGGTATTCGAAACTCACATTAAACAACTTTAAACTGTTTACATTACGTAACTCGACACGACAACGCAAAACGACACATCTTACTCTTACGGCACAATGTTACGCGCGGCAATCATATATGAATTAGAAAATGAAGTTTATTTAGACTTTCCGAAAGGCCAAGGGCGAGAGAAAAACGCTTCGAGAGA
Organism: Pogonomyrmex californicus; assembly: GCA_024349325.1. Classification (NCBI taxonomy): domain Eukaryota; kingdom Metazoa; phylum Arthropoda; class Insecta; order Hymenoptera; family Formicidae; genus Pogonomyrmex; species Pogonomyrmex californicus. The sequence goes on from JAECZD010000049.1 coordinate 92,617, forward strand.
CTCGATAATCCTAGGAATCGATATCGCGAGGAACGACACCGGTTTACCGGGCAAAATGACGAGCGTAATTACACAACAATCCTCGCGGTCACGGGGAACGCTTTCCCTTCGGAATTATACGAGCCAGCCCTCGCACGATTCCTCCGATTTATTGGTGAAATTGACGACTTTACAATTTGACAAGGTTCGCCTCATAAGACGACACTTCCTCACTCCTTCGATTCGCTCCTTGTTCTCTCCTTTTCGGCAACTGGCTCCTGCATTCAAACGTGGTCACCACTAAGACGGAAGTGAAAATTCTTCTGAATCTTGGCGACACAACCATGGTCGTCATCCCCTCTCTTTGCATGAATTAGTGCCACGCCACGATTTGCCGATAAATCTTCTCCGCGTGCGGGCCCTAGATGGCCCGCGCCTTTTCCGATCCCACGGGAGATTTGAAGCAGCGATCTTTTATTCTTAGCTGGACCTCTGATCCTTGAGGATTCGTTCACTAACCAAATAAGAAGGGAAGGTGTGCGTCACGACGCCCGATCACGAATCAGTCGTGAAAACTCGTAATTATTTTGCGAAAAAATACCACCTCAGCCAGGAATCGAACCTGGATCTCCTGCTTACCGAGCAGGCATCTTATCCTTTCGACTATCGAAGCATGTGATATTTATCGCAAATAACATGTTTAGAATACATGTCAACAATACAATGATACACATATATACATATCACATATATCACAATATACATATATACATGTATATTCTCTCGAATTCTCACGACCGATACTCCAGAGAGATGATGGTTCTAGTCTCTCGATGGATGCAAGTCAGACTGCAGCGGTGACATCCTCCAACGCTACTGGCAAATATACAAATAATCCTCCTGGTGCGCGATAGGAAAGATTGCATCAAGCATTGCTCGAGCCCCCGAATTCTTCCGGTGAGAGATGGCTATCTCCCCCGGCTCGATTACGTATCCTTTAATTCTCTTCAACTAGCCTTTCTTGATGCAGGGTCTCCTCGCAATCTCGCGAGGAGTGGCGCCTCCCCTCTTGACCGCTCCTTCGTCCCTGCGTTTCTATGATCGGCATCACTGTTCCTGTAACGATGTTACTTAAGGCAACGGGAACTTTGCGTATAAAAAATCGGCGATTATTTGGGATGATATGACCTGTTTTAGTTCTCACTTCTGGTGGCGACATCCTCTTCGAACCCAGTCGCCGTTGGTCGACGGGAGGTATGCGGTCGCACATGAGTCTTATGGTAGTCAATCTCGCCAATTTAGTATAATGAAGTGCACATATAGAGCAAAAACGATAATAACACGAACGAGAAACAAAGAGATTCACGAAATTATTATACATGGGTGGCTCGCGTCACCTATGCTTCGCTCGCATTCTCTCCTCTCAAACGAGTGGACGCAGGACCCAATAATGCTTCGAATCGGAGCAGTCGCTTCTTGTGACGAGCGATCTCAAGACGTCACGTCACAAAATATATTATTGTTTCTTGATAATTTGATTAGATCCAATATTTCATAATAAAATTTAACTTTTGGTATATAAATTTTAATTTTAAATCTTAATTTTAAATTAAAATTCGATTTTTTATGAGATCTGTATTTTTTCGATTCTGATTGTTTATGACAATAAGAATAAAATGCGATTATGTCTTTATGTCTCATTAAAGTGGTCTTTTTTCGTCTCTCATGCATTATGTTATGGATCATGGATATAATAAAAAAATAGTATAGTCGCTCTAATCTGCTATATGTCGTACTAAATTATATCGTACTAAATTTGGATTACCGCATCTGCGCGACAAAACATTTTCACCCTCGTGTTCGTTGAGAGTTGACCGCTTATCTAATAATACTGCGGTATGATAAAAAAACCCTCGGTGAAAGTTAATTGCTGCCGGTTGTCCTCCGTCTAATGAATGGCATTATGACTTTACACTCGTTTTAGTTTATCCTTCTTTTCTACCTTCCTGTCTCGAATGTGCAATTATATCGCGAGACAGGGATATATCACTCGATTCTCGAATAGATTATTAAAGAGATAAATTAGAAACAAGAAAAACATATAGTAGATATTTGTCCCTCGTTATCTCTTAATTTTACTGATTTTCCAAGTAATATAAACTTTAATTAAAAATTGAGACGTGTAAGAGTTTGATAGTTGTCAAATGGTAATTGGGAGTTAGAAAGTTGGAGAATATTAGTTTATGTATAGTATACAAAGTATACAAAACTATTTGAAACTATATTTTAAAACTATTATTAAATATTATTTTTTTTAATACACAAGTGCTCTTTTTTTCGAAAATTTAATTCCCCAGGAGAAGCACTTAATGCTTATTTTTTTGTAAACATGCAGTTAATCTTTTTGCAGATATACCAAGCTGAACCTTTGTTCACATGTTTGGCTGAATTTTTGTACAATTGGCTCGATATACTGGAATGTGCGAACCAGGGCAATCCCCAATGCCAAGCCTAGAGAAGGGTAGCGATTACTATCTCGCGAGCTCGCGTGGGAGATCACGAGGTGAAGTGGAGGTGAAGGGGTAGGTGAAGCGACCTATGATCTTTAAACAATCACGACTCTTGCTTGGCATTAGCCAATAGGAATCGGTTTGGTAATCCCGCAGCGTGATCTTATGCGCGATTCTTTTACACTTTGCTCCGCGAAAACTACTTCTGTTACTTTTGTTAACGAAATCACTTGCATCAGTCAAAGCCACCCCCATTATCCGTGCATTGAGTTATCGCTCATTTTGATCAAACAATCAAATACAGAGTAGTCTCGAGTAAATCGCAATAGGCTATCATTGTACATATTTATAGTATTATGTTTAATACGTAGTTGCCACTTAGTAAAAACTAATTATATGTTAACTGATAATACTATTTATGATAATATTGTATGTAATTGTATAAAATAATAAGCAATTATATATTTTATATTTTTAAAGGTTTTATTAAAATACTAAAAATAGATATATTAGTATATATAAGCGATAGAGTAATTTATATTAACTACAAATACAAAGTAATGTGAATATGATCTTGATCTTTTGCATTTTTATTCTGAATTAATATTTCTATTTTTGAAATTATTTTCAGAGTGAAGTTCTGTTTAATCAATGTTCACTAACGAAGAACTTACTCTAAATGAGCGTTGGCAGGCTATAATAATGTTAACGTGGAGATGAAAGGATTGATTATACGAAACTCGCGATTATTTATGTACTAACGAGAGCGTATTTATTTACACACATCAAAGGATGTATTCGCTACTATCTCGATTATCTCATCTCTGTCAAGGTAGAAGTATCATTAATTTTGTCCATTAAAGACAAAAGGAAGTTAGTAAGAAAATTAGATTGCATCAATAGAGATAATGTCATGTTAAATGAAAGGCTGTGGCTTAATTTAATATTCAAATAAATAATTTCCAACTAGTTGATTAAATTTTTCTATGCAGCATAGGTTTAAAACTTCAATTGATTACTTCCGCTATTGCATTCTACGAGGGTAGTCTGAAAAGTTTTGAGCTTTAACATGAAGATGACGTTACTCGTCAAAACCATTCTAGTACTACAATAGTATATGCTTTGAAAGACTTTTGTGAAAATTTCAGCCATTTTGGACGCTCAGTTGTTGTTTGATAGTCGTTTATGTCAGTCGATGTCAGTGTTTTTGTAAAAATGGAAAAAATTGAATATCGTGCCGTGATTAAATTCTTACATTTGAAAGGCAATACGCCTGCGCAAATTAAAATCGAGTTGGATGCTGTTTACGGGGACTCTGCCCTATCATTTGCCACCGTAAAAAGATGGGCAGCTGAATTTAAACGTGGTCGTACCAGCTTGGCTAATGATGAGCGTTCGGGACGACCAAAAATTGCGACCACCGCTGATAACATCGAAAATGTTCACCAAATAGTACTGGACGACCGTCGAATCAAGGTTAGAGAGATAGCAGAGGCTATGGGCATATCGAAAGAACGCGTTTGTCATATATTAACTGAAGAATTAGATATGCGCAAGCTATCCGCGCGTTGGGTGCCGCGCTTGCTCACTTTGGACCAAAAACGAATTCGAATGAACATTTCCAAGGTCCTGTTGGAGCGGTTCAAGCGAAACGAGTCAGATTTTTTGCGTCGATTCATAACTGTAGATGAAACTTGGATCCACCACTACACTCCAGAGACAAAAGAACAGTCAAAACAGTGGACTGCAAAGGGTGAACCTGCTCCGAAAAAGTGAAGACGGTTCCATCAGCTGGGAAGGTAATGGCGACTGTTTTTTGGGATAGTCACGGAATTGTGTGCATCGATTATCTTGAAAAAGGTAAAACAATAACGGGAGCGTATTACGCATCATTACTTGATAAGCTGAAGGCAGAAATTACAAAAAAATGGCCGCATTTGAAGAAGAAGAAAGTGCTGTTCCATCAAGACAACGCACCTGCTCACACTTTGGCGGTCGCCATGGCCAAAATTCACGAACTGCACTTCGAATTGGTTGATCACCCACCGTATTCACCAGATCTGGCCCCCAGCGACTTTTTCCTGTTTCCTAAGCTTAAAGTTTCGCTTGGAGGACAGAGATTTTCATCGAACGAGGAGGTCATCGCATACGTAAACGCCTATTTTGCAGAGCAAGATGCCAACTACTATTTGGAGGGGTTAAAGAGGTTAGAGTATCGATGGGAAAAGTGTATCGACTTAAAAGGAGATTATGTTGAAAAATAAAACTATATTTGACCGAAAATAATACTTGTTTCTATGTTAAGCTCAAAACTTTTCAGACTACCCTTGTACGTTTCAGGCAAATAAGCACCTCATTACGTCCTCGAGACGTTCACTCAGCCTCAGGCTATCCTGAGGACTTTCTTAAGACGACTTTAAGATAACTGCAGGATGACTTCAGGGACATTCTAAAAACGATCGCGTTCCGATATTGACTGCTTGTACTGAAAATCTATACGTGACATCCTTTACGGACAATAAGTAAAAAAAAATTAAAAAATGAAAAAAATGAGAGAAAATGGTGAAACATCTTTTATCTCGTATTATCGCATGTTTCTAAAATCGGTCACCCATCCACTTGGAGAGCCTGCTCGATGTCGCTTAATCTCTGTATTGGGATGAAACCTGCTACTGAAATGATGAAATAAGTAATTACAGGATTTCAGCTTAAAATATGATAGATCTAGGTAATAAACTATATTGTCGTATAAATAGTCTCTTGTAAATAGTCTCAATTCTTGTAGATAATTTAATTACATATATAGAGGCGAATTAATATGAGCCTGTATTATGTTTAATGAGAATCATTTTTCTTATGAAAATTGTTGTATATATTTTATTTACTTGTTTATGATTTTGTTAATAATTGTATTAAATATGGGAAATATTTTTCTTATTTATATATTATAGTTAATTAAGAAAAATAAAAATTAATAATGTTTCATTATTTATTCATTAAAAATGACTAAAAAATGATGATTAAATGACGATATACTTATGACGATAATATTTCGTAATAAATGTTGTTTATTTTACGTCATTATTTAGTACTGAATGACGAAAAATGACCTTACCAGGTGTATGCATAAGTTTTTTCCGGTTTTTTAGTAAAAAAAGACACGTAATTTTCAAGGGAAATTAATTTTTTTTTTATTCAAAATATTGGCCATCGGCTTCTACACATTTCGCCCATCTTTCAGGTAATTTATGAATACCATGCCAGAAAAACTGCTTGTCTTTTGCGGCAAATCATTCGTCGAGCCATTTTCCAACTTCCTCGAAATTGCTGAAGTGCTGCTCTGCGAGCGCGTGCCCCATTGATGCGAAGAGGTGATAGTCAGATGGCGCCAGGTCTGGGGAGTACGGCGGGTGCGGAAGGACGTCCCGTCCAAGCGATTTCAAGGTGTCTTTCACTGGTTTTGCTGTGTGAGACGGCGCATTGTCGTGTAATAAAATCACTTTGCCATGTCTTCTGGCCCATTCCGGTCGTCTTTCGATTAATGCGTGATTTAAATTAATTATTTGTTGGCGATAGCGTTGTGTATTAACGGTTTCGCCGGGCTTCAAGAGTTCATAATACACAATACCGCTCTGGTCCCACCAGACACAGAGCATGGTCTTCTTGCCGAAGCGATTTGGCCTTGGTGTTGATGGACCGGCTTCGGCAAGTGAAAGCCACGATTTTTTCCGCTTCGGGTTTTCAAAATAAATCCATTTTTCGTCACCCGTCACAATTCGATACAAAAATGATTTCCTTTCGTGGCGTTAAAGCAGCATTGCACAAGTGACTTTGCGATTTTCCATTTGACGTTCATTCAAATCGTGTGGGACCTATTTACCGAGTTTATTGATCTTTCCCATTGCTCGTAAACGTCTGCTGATTGTTTCTTGTGATACATGTAATGCTTCTGCTATTTGCCGTTGAGTTTGAGTTGAGTCATCATCCAATAACTCCTGCAATTGCTCGTCTTCGCATTTTTGTGATCTACCAGAGCGCTCACTGTCTTTCACATTGAAATCACCACTTTTAAATTGTCGAAACCATGTCTCACATGTTATAATCGATGGAGCGTGTTCACCGTATGTTTCTACCAGCAAACGATGACTTTCAACAGCCTTTTTCTTTTGATTAAATAAAAAAAGCAATGCGTGCCGCAAATGTTCTTTTTCAGGCACAAAACTCGACATGATCACTGAACGATAAAACAAAGACGCTAGTTTTTGGCGGACTCAACTTGTGTGTGTTTGTAGTTTTAAATGTCAGACGAACAAAATGATGTATGTGTCAAATTAATACGCTGCGTACTTTTCGCTGGCGACATCTCTTAGTTAAACCGGAAAAAACTTATGCATACACCTGGTAAATCATCATCATAACATGACATCATCTTGCTACTTGGACCAGAATATGTTATTATGGTATTTTCAGAATACGTTTCCGAGATGACGGACCATTCTTTGAAGATTTAGAAGAAGATGAAGAATCCCATCTTATCGACCTAATAACCCTCCTGAGGAATATCAAGAATACTTCCCTCCTTAACGTTCATGTATTAATCTTCCATTATACCATACATTCCCTAATAACACAAGAACGTCCTCAGGACGTCCTTAGGATTGTGTCAGGATTGTATCAAGACAATGTCAGAATTATCAATAATTATTTATTAAAAATGCGTTATACATAAATGAATCAAGCTTTATTAATTATAACTCATTAGTTAATTAAAACATAAAAATTCTCATTTTGAACATATGAAATAAAATATACATATATATAACATAAACTATAAACTCTTTAACGTAAATATTTTTTTAAGATTATTAATTTTTAAAAGAACTTTATATATATACATATAACGCATTTTTAATAAATATTAGGTGTACAAAAAAGTTCTGAGCTTTAGATTTCATACAACCGAAATAACAATTTAAATTTTATATCTTCCCGTCCTTTTGCGGTTTTAAAGCGTTGACATTTGGCCTTCTAAAATGCCGTACGGTTTGGTGTTTGATGCATATAACCTCAAAAATCAGTAGTGTTCACGACGACAATAACAAAAGAACATATTCGATTTTCCATCCACTTCGCGTTTCATCTGAAGGAAAATGCTGCTGAAGCCACTGCAATGATTTGTGCTGCATATGGAGAGAACGCTGTAAGTCATACTACATGTAAAAGATGGTATCAAAAATTTCGTCAAGGAGATTTCAGTCTTGAAGACCGCGTGCTGGACGCCTTCAAAAGATTGAAACGGACGAATTGCAAGCACTGCTGGATATAAACTCTGCGCAAACTGAAAAGGAGCTTGCAGAACAGCTTGGCGTTACGCAGCAAACCATTTCCGTACGTTTACATACGATGGGAAAGGTTCAGAAGGAAGGCAGATGGGTTCCGCATGAATTGTTCGAAGACAACAAAAATCGTCGGCGTGACACTGCACTCACTTTGCTTTCAAAGTTCCGGAAAAAAGATTTTCTGCACAAAATCATTACAGGCGATGAAAAGTGGATTCTTTATGATAACCCTAAACGTAGAAAATCATGGGTTGACCCTGGTCAACCTTCGACATCGACGCCAAAGCCCAATATCCACGCCAAGAAAGTTTTGTTCTGTATCTGGTGGGATTGGAAAGGTGTGTTTGTATTACGAGTTGTTACAACCGGGTGAAACAATCACGGCAGACCGCTACCAACAACAATTGACCAATTTGAACGATGCATTAGAAAAAAAGAGGCCATTTACTGGCCAAGGACGTCGTAAAGTGATCTTGTTTCATGACAATGCTCGACCACATGTTGCGAAAGCGACTCAGGATCATATCTTTGCGTTAGGCTGGGAACTTCTCCCGCACGCGGCGTATAACCCAGACATGGCGCCTTCCGATTACTACCTATTCCGGTCGCTGCAGCATCATTTGGCTGATACACATTTCGTGAGATTTGAAGAGATACGAAAATGCATTGATGACTTTATCACTTCGAAGCCGGTGAGCTTCTATCGTCAAGGAATTCGCAAGCTACCCGAAAGATGGCAAAAGGTCGTTGATGCAAACGGGGAATATTTCTGATTAATATTTTTTTGTTTGTTTTTGAATAAAGATTGAATTTTACAAAAAAAGCTCAGAACTTTTTTGTACACCTAATAATTGTTAATCTTGACATTGTCTTGACACAGTCCTGAAACGTATTCTGAAAATATCATAATAACATATTCTGAATCAATATTGGTTACATTATGGACGTCCACAGGATTACAGACGGATATGTTTAAGACTTTTTCAGGACGTCCCTAAGGATGCTTGTGGGATATTCTGAAGTTATCCTGAAATTATCCTAAAACTGTCCTTAAAAAGTCCTCAGAATAGCCTGAGGCTGAGTGGAGGACGTCCTGAGGACGTCTCCAGGTTGTAATGAGGCGCTTATTTGCTAATCCACAGGACGTTCAGAAATTTTTGTCTAAGTGTAATGTCCTAAACATGTCCTACATATGTCCCGGGATATTCAAGACTTATACAGGATCATCCTGAGGACGTGCTATTAGGGTATCTAAGAGTAAAAATATAAGAATGTGTGTGCGGCGTTAATTAATCATATATAATAATATACAAATCGTTCATCAATAAATAAAATTATAATAGATTTTTTTTCTTCAAATATGTGTAAATTTAATATTTCTTTGAACAGAATATTTGATTAATTAATAAAAATATTTAAATATTTAAAAGCTTAAAAATTCCATAACACACAAAAAATTAACTCATAAAAGTATAAATATATGGTAAAATATATTTTTCAATCAATTAATAGAATTAATAGTTCCTGTTAATAGGTATTGTTAAGAAAAGGCAGCGGATGTTTTAAATTTATTACTGAGAATTTATTTGCAAAAATCGAAAAGAAATAAGATCTATTTGATAACTTCTTGATGTTCTTATTTTCCAACGATAAATGGAGCGTGCAAACGAAACGTATGAAAGTTATATATTGACGCTCAATCACGGAATGAACAAATACTTTTGAGTATCACTCAGTAACACGGAAAGCTAATAAAAGGAGTCGCGCTGTTCCATTATCAAAACTAAAAGCTCATAATCAATCGCTTAAGTATAAATGAATGCAAGATCTCACAAAGCCATTCTTATTGTGTCAACAGATCAAAGCAATCATTTATTAAAGTGAGCAATTATTAAATAATAATTTCACTATTTTTCCTTTGTTTCTAACTTTAAATAATATACTTTCCATATAAAATTGATAATTTTCGAAACATTGATTCTCATTTTTATTTAGCAAAAACGATTTCAATGACGTCTGTATATTATTAGGTGTACAAAAAAGTTCTGAGCTTTAGATTTCATACAACCGAAATAACAATTTAAATTTTATATATCTTTCCGCCTTTTTGCGGTTTTAAAGCGTTGACATTTGACCTTCTAAAATGCCATACGGTTTGGCGTTTGATGCACATAACCTCAAAAATCAGTAGTGTTCACGATGGCAATAACAAACGAGCATATTCGATTTTCCATCCACTTCGCGTTTCATCTGAAGAAAAATGCTGCTGAAGCCACTGCAATGATTTGTGCTGCATATGGAGAGAACGCTGTAAGTCATACTACATGGTATCAAAAGTTTCGCCAAGGAGATTTCAGTCTTGAAGATGAACTGCGTGCTGGACGCCCTTAAAAGATTGAAACGGACGAATTGCAAGCACTGCTGGATATAAACTTTGTGCAAACTGAAAAGGAGCTTGCAGAACAGCTTGGCGTTACGCAGCAAACTATTTCCGTACGTTTACATATGATGGGAAAGGTTCAGAAGGAAGGCAGATGGGTTCCGCATGAATTGTCCGAAGACAACAAAAATCGTCGGCGTGACACTGCACTCACTTTGCTTTCAAAGTTTCGGAAAAAAGATTTTCTGCACAAAATCATTACAGGCGATGAAAAGTGGATTCTTTATGATAACCCTAAACGTAGAAAATCATGGGTTGACCCTAGTCAACCTTCGACATCGACGCCAAAGCCCAATATCCACGCCAAGAAGGTTTTATTCTGTATCTGATGGGATTGGAAAGGTGTGTTTTATTACGAGTTGTTACAATCGGGTGAAACAATCACGGCAGACCGCTCCCAACAACAATTGACCAATTTGAGCATTAGAAGAATGCATTAGAAGAAAAGAGGCCATTTACTGGTCAAGGACGTCGTAAAGTGATTTTGCTTCATGATAATGCTCGACCACATGTTGCGAAAGCGACTCAGGACCATATCTTTGCGTTAGGCTGGGAACTTTTCCCGCACGCGGCTTATAGCCCAGACATGGCGCCTTCTGATTACTACCTATTCCGGTCGCTGCAGCATCAGCCAAAGCTGATACACATTTCGTGAGATTTGAAGAGATACGAAAATGTTGATATTGATGACTTTATAGCTTCGAAGCCGATGAGCTTCTATCGTTAAGAAATTTGCAAGCTACCCAAAAGATGACAAAAGATCGTTGATGCAAACGAGAAATATTTCGCTGATTAATATTTTTTTGTTTGTTTTTGAATAAAGATTGAATTTTACAAAATAAAGCTCAGAACTTTTTTGTACACCTTTTTTGTATATATATATATATTAGGTATATATATATATATATATATATATATATATATATATATATATATACATACGAACGTCGTTCGATAAGTCAGTTAAATTTTTGCGAACCACAATGAACTGTATAGTATATGGCCAGGAAGTAACACTATTTAAACTGCCATATCAAGTTTCAGCCAAAAGCGACGCTTAATTTACATGTGGCAGACATTGGAAGTGAGCGTGGCAGCAGTTGTAAAAATGGAGAAAGACGAATTCCGTGCAGTAATTAAACATTTTTATTTAAAGAAGTGGATTGCTGCGCAGATTAAAGCCGAATTGGACGAAATTCACGGGGACTCTGCACCAGCGTTGAAGACCGTTTATTTTTGGATTAATGAATTCAAAAGAGACCGGACATCAACCAAAGATGAAGCATGTCTCGGACGTCCGTCCAGGTTGAAGTCACTACGCCAGAAATGATTGAAAAAATCCATTTATAGAAGATCGAATGAAGGTGCGTGACATAGCTGAGATTATAGGCATCTCAGTAGATAGGGTGCATAATATCCTGCACAAAGAATTAGAAATAAAAAAGCTTTGTGCACGATGGGTGCCGCTATTGCTGACCATCGATCAAAAATGCATGCAAAAAGACATTTCGCAGCAGTGTTTATTGATGCTTAAGCGCAATCCACAATACTTTTGGCGTCGATTCGTGACCGTAGACGAGACTTGGATCCATCACTATACACCCGAGTCAAAAAAGCAATCGAAGCAATGGACAGCGCTTGGTGAATGTGTTCCGAAAAAAGCGAAGACTGTTTTGTCGGGAAGATAATGGCCACTGTTTTTTGGGATTTCCAAGGAATCATATATATATATATATATATATATATATATATATATATATATATATATATATATCGTCAAGGGTGCATGCTCATGAATCAGGCCGTCAGAACGGAGCATCCGATAGCGTCAGTTATAGAGCGCGGGTGGCAAGGTAATTATTTCCTTGGGGTTGGAGACGTGCGCGCGCCCCATGGGGGTGGTCACGCAGTCGGCTCTAACGACTTTCGGACAGCCAATCAACGCTCTATGCTTCCTGTCTTCGGGGCGATATATGCATGTGAGTATCAACGCGTACGCGGCCATGCCCGAACACGCGTGTGGATGCAACACGCCGCCAATTGCGTGACTGGCCAACTAACTCCAGATACAGTATTGTGACGACACATTAGCTAATCCAGATAGACTTGGACTTGGATTTCCCATAGTTGTTACTGACGCGAACGCTTACTCCCAACACAGCTGCCATTAATATCACCCTCGCGTAGATAGATACGTATTGCTTATCAAGATGAGATGTTGCTTATCGTGATGCGCTGTTTATCCAGATCCGCTACACTGTTTATCTAACAGAATTTCGAATCTGAAGACGATTTGAAAATTTGTAAAAATTATTATTTTTTTAATCTAGAATAGCTCGGAGGCTAAGTTTTAATTTTTAAATTTAATTGTGATAATCGAGATTTAAAGAACAGATAAAGATAAATAAGACTGCATTTTTCAGATTTTTTTTCATATTAATTTTCTCTGAAAACGATGTGTTTTTAATTTTTTATTTTAATTCAGTTTGAATAAATGTTTATTTCAAATTCTTTTACATATAGATACATATCATACTTCTTTACATATATTTATATACTTTTAATTAAAAATTTGGAGCATTAAGCGATCAAGGCAAAATATAACTCACGTTAATTGGAATCAAGAGAACGATCTCTCTCTCTCTCTCTCTCTCTCTCTCTTATTACTTCTCTTCTTTCGCATTATTCTAACATCGTTTTCTCTCTTTTCCGTTCATCGTGTTTGGTTTGCTGTAGTCTTTCCGTACCAACCGTGGTTTCAGCTGTCTAATCTTTCTTACAATCTCGAGAAGAGATGCTCGAGAACTCATGTTTCTCTCGCTTAGGTCCGAACAAGATCTTCTTTCCCTCGACCATCGGGGGATCTGGTCGAATGACTGATGAATTGACCACTAATTACCTTCTCTGTGCCGTACAATACCAGCGTATTAATAACTCGCATTTATAAGCCCATGAAAAATGAACGTTCGCTTTTTTTCGTTCTCGTTCGTTCCTTCGTTCTCTCTTTATTCGATGATCATGGCATGCAAGCACTCATGCGATTGTGTGGACAAATAGATGTATACGCGTAGATATGAAAGCGCAAATGAAAGAGATAGTGTTCAACTGGATTGCCACATATAAGCACAGTAAACATATGGCTCACATTTAAAACGTTATTAAAACGTTATTTATAACAAAATGTTAGCGCGTAATTTTCTCTAGAAATTCTTTAATATGCGTGCGTGCGTGCGCGCGCGCGCGTGTATTTGTATAATATTTGAGCAACTTATACAGGGTGTTTCATTTTAAGTGATATGGTCGATTATTTCGCGAATCGATGATTTTATTGAAAAATTTTTCAAACGAAAGTTACATGATTTGAAAGGGGACATAGGATGGACTTGACCTTGAGTGACCTTGTCAAAATCAGGTCATTAATGTTTTTTTAAATGGAAATATCTTTTTTTTATAATTTTTTATTACATATTTTTGTAGCTTATCTCGAGAGCTTTCCAAAACACTATAATAAAGTTATGTTTCATTGAGTACTTTCCGAGTTATGAAGCTTGAAAGTTACAGTACCGCGGAAAGTATGCAAAAGCAAATCTACAAATTCCAAAGCAGAGCACGAACGAAGAACGCGTACTGTTTTGATCATATATAATCCGACTTAGAATTATAACGCGACGAAACGCGATACTACTAAAATACTAACGGTCGCTAAATCGCCGAGACCGGCAGTCACAATACGTAACAGGGCAGTTGTACTTTGTCACGGGATGATCACTTGCCAGACGTTCTCAGTAATAGCGAGAGTCACACGAAACGTTGTCAAGAAGCCATACTAATAAATTAGTTACTTAATAAAAGTGAGTAATAATATTTAACCATAAGAACCTTCCTACGATCCTGCTCGGAGTTCTAACTCCTAAGGCTCGGCGAACCCGACTTTCCGTAAATACAATCTTGTAATCCAATCCGGACTACAACAGTGTGCTTGTTTTGCTAATTTTCTTGTCATTATATCTTGTTGAAATTATTGAAATCTTAATCCGTTTAAAATTTGAGGTATTTTATCTACTGTAACATAAACTCTTAATCCTGATTTTAAAATTCTTTTTAATCCTGAAATTACTTTTGTTTTGTCTTTATATTTTAATATGGTAGTTAATTCTTCTGTAGTATCACCTTCAACTGCAAAGTTTTCAATAAACCCTTCTTTTAAAAATTCAACAATTCTTACTTTCATTTTTAATGAAGGCATTGAAACAGTTTTGTGAAGACGTTGATTAGCATTTCTAATTCTAGTTAACATATCAGCAAGTATATCAATCATCATAATCATCATTATCTAAATCTCTCTTTCTATCATGAAGCTTTTCTAATCTCAGGAATTTGTCTTTTATATGCTAAATTTCTAAAACATATGTTATATTTATGTAGTACAGCATGTGGTCGATCACATTTTCCACAATGAGTATATACTCATATTTTAAATTTTGGATGATGAGCTTGTTTTACTTTTAATGATTTTTTTTGCCATATTTTCCTCTTACCTCCTATTTTTTAAACGGCATTTCCATTTTTTATAATAATGCAAATGCATCTTTGTCATTGTAACAATAGCAGTTGTAACAATAATAATATCTATTCCACGAATTTTTTTAACTTTATTATAATCAATTTCTGAGAAAATGATTTGTTCTCCTACTCCAAGAGCGAAATTTCCACGATCATCAAAAGAATCTTTTGAAACCCCTCTAAAATAACAAATACGTGGTAAAGCAATATTAATTAGTTTATCTAAGAAATCATATATTTTTTTACCTCTTTAGATAACTTTTGCACTAATTGGCATTCCTTTACATAATTTGAATGAAGCAATTGAAGTAGTAATATAGGACCGGTTCTAACTTAGAAGCGTTGAGGGGGTGCGGGTGTGCGGGGGAACTGTGCGCAACCGAGGAGCTCCGGGGAAGGGGGAGGGGGGGACGGCGCGTGTTGGGCGACCCAGTGCCATTGAATGTAAACAGCGTGCGATTGAATCGATGATTGATGCCTTCAACACCGTAATAAATAATTACGAAAAGATAAATAACGAAGATGATATAAAAAATTGGACAGGGCGCGTGGACATGACGTCAGAGGGGGGGGGGCGTCGCCGCGTCCATCGCCGCCGCCGCCACCGCCGAATTCGTTCACTTTCTAAACGATCGACACGACATTGGAGTATTTTAATTCCCCGACTTTGTTCATTTCGAACAACACACAAACGACACACACAAAATCGACTGAATTCTCCCTGTCAGGTAACATAGGCTGTATCCTCTCTGAGGTAACATGGGCTGAATCCCACTTCTGAGATTGAAAGATATTTATTAGATTCGGAAAAAATTAACGGAGACCGACTGGATTTGAACTCGGGAGCCCTCGTCTACCAATCCGACACTTAGTCTGCACGACCAAGACAGCTCCTCTCTATTAGCTGTTTATATTCCGAATCTTTTATGACCGTTTACGGTCGTCTAATTCTTACAATATAAAATGTAAAAAATATTATAAAATATTATTTAGTAACTTAAATTTAATTTTCTTCGTCTTGTAATATATCTATCTCATCTAACCAATAATATTTTTCATTATTAATTATAAACTCTTTAATACACTCGCGACAATCTGAAGCTATATTATATTCCATTAAAAGTTTATGACAAATAAAACATTTTCTTTTTAATTCATAATTTTCTGGCACTACTTTACATAATGTGTGCCAGTTTGTTATTGCTACTCGAACACGATTAAAGTCTTGCACTTCTGCATGAAAGCAGTCTTCGCATATCCTTCGAAAAAGAGCGTCATCTTCTCTGTAGATGACACTGGCAGAGTTTATAGCTTTTACGCATGTTCCCAGCAGAAGTGGCTCGTAAGTTTCCGGATACTCCTCCGGGATGACTCCGTCTACTGCTTTCACGCTTTCTTAGCTTGTTGGCGGTTTCATCTTTTGATTTTATTTCACAATTAATATTATATTTTATTTAACTCACTTAAATTTTTTTCTTTTATAATATTTACCTTATAAGTTACTCGCACCCACTTAGTATTCAGTCAGTAGAACTTGCACTTAATACTTGATGAATCGAGTCTGAACGTCTACTGACGGTTAAGTACTCCTTCGTCTCAGTCGGTATCGTCTTCAGTCAGTATCATCACTGTCATAATCAGAGTCTTCGAGCACTTCTTTATCCACATACCGCGGGATTAACCCGCGGAGGGGACTTCTAAATAATTGTCCTCCTCTTCTCCCTCTTCCTCCTCTTCCTGTGCCGAAGCCAATGAACGAATATATTCGTACAAGGGTATTGACCACGGCAATTGTGCAACACCAATGAGAGGGTTGTTGTCAATATAATAAATAAGTTGTTCCTCCACATATACCACAAAGTTACCACGGTACTCTGCCCCGTTGAATCTTGCGCAGATAATGACGCGTGGTAATGCCATTGCGAAGACGTTGCACTCAAAGTTCTTCACGCAAAAGCAATTGTTTTTCGCGCACCAATGATTCTTCGCGTACAAAATTATTATCGAGGCCAAGAAGACGTTTCAATGATATGCCTCCACAAGACTCATTGCATGAGACTGAACGCGGCGTGTCAAGAGAAGCGCCGATACTCCGGCTGCTATAAACAAATCGAGGAGACCTATGATGATGATGATGTTCCGATTTAGACAAAGAAATTGTCGATGATATATAATGGGTCATGGGGTGTGCAGGATCACAGTAGATGGATTTTTAAATCGTAATTCAATGTCTTTGTCATGTCCATGACCGACACACTGACCTACATTCCTGCTCGACGCGCGCGAGTTACTTCGGCAAGATAAACTTCTCGGCATTATATGATAAGAAGCGGTACGTCGATCGTTAGAATTATCAACGCATGGGAAAGAAATAAAAAACATAATTCGTATATCATATTTATTTTATTCATGGTTATCTGACCACCAATTAAATAATTTGAATACATTTTGTAATGCAATTAGTATAGTGATATCCGCATCGCATAGTATTATCAGCGTCCAGATTGTTTAGAGAATCTACGTCTTCGTAATCCAGAGTCTCGATGTACACGCGCTCATCGTCCAGAAGCAAATTCCACAGCCATTGTCGTTTTTCATGTCCCTTGACATATACGACAGTATCGCTGGCATCGTCGTCGTCGTCGTCGTCGTCGTCTTCTTCCGTTCCATGCACAGCCTTTGTAATCAAACTCTTAGCTTTGCTGTATGAAATCGTTCCGTCGTCCCATTGCAGTCTATGGTGATGAGGTATCACCCAGCGCGAGACTTGTCGGCACTTGCGAGGAAATGCCATGGTATAGGGCTTGCGAAAATGTAGTGAGAGAGAACGGGTGAGAAAGATCCGTTTTCTGAGAGCGGCAAACTCCTTTACAACAAACTGTCCTCCAACGAGAAAACCTTGCAGGTCTACGAACGTTGGCACGACGATGACGAGCAATTTTTCAAGACTGCGGTCGATTTCGATGTATCGTAGATTTTATTGTCTCTCTCTCTCTCTCTCTCTCTCTCTCTCTCTCTCTCTCTCTCTCTCATGTGCCAGCGATGCTCTTAGATGATCTTGCGTACAACATTGATCAACGGATTGTAGTGAACCACGCGATCGTGTATAATGAGACAGTACGCGGTGGTATTCATCGGTACGTTCCACTTAGTCTTAAATTCCAATCTCACGTTCACGGTTGCGCTCTTGACCGATTCGTTTTGTCGAGAACAATTGATGATTATGAATGGACCGTTATGTAGAAAAGACGTGACGGTGAGACTCGGCTCGAGATACTCGTATCCGTAGTAACCCTTGCAGAAACGCGCGTACGTTTCATACAACACGGACCATCTGTTTTTGTCGAAATCAAGATTCATATCGTCGTACGGATAACATTCCGAGTTCAGATAGAGTTTAACGTTGGTTAAGTTGCAGTCGTCGAATCGGCTCGTGTCCTCAGCCATGACATTTTTGCGACCTGTTTGCAGAG
Source organism: Pogonomyrmex californicus (assembly GCA_024349325.1). Taxonomy (NCBI): domain Eukaryota; kingdom Metazoa; phylum Arthropoda; class Insecta; order Hymenoptera; family Formicidae; genus Pogonomyrmex; species Pogonomyrmex californicus. Next base: position 110,921 of record JAECZD010000049.1, read on the forward strand.
CAAAGATGACGTATCGCGGTTTCTCGAGCTGAGTAGCGGTCTTGATGGCCCACGAATGCTTGGTTGTACGCTATAACAGCGGAAACTCGTACAGATCCCACGAGCGAAAAGCCATGCTCAAGTATCGTCCGCTCTCCAAAGTGCGCAGCATCGATAGTTTTTTTTATCTCGCTCAATAACACGTGCGGCATTCGCCATTGTATCTTGAATAAGTCAACCACGGGATCCAACGCCGAATTTCCCATCAGGCAATTGTTGTCGTTACGCGATCGTATCAAGATCAACTCGTGACGTTGATTATCACGCGTCTGTAATCCTCGCAAAATCCCAACAGTGCGTAGAGAAGTACGCAAAAGTAAAAATATCCATCTGCGCTAGTATGCGCATCCCAGCCGGCAATTCCTCAGAATCACGCTTCTGTCGGATGATGTTACGTAATGTTTGAGCGTGCTGGTTATGCCCACGTTTCTGTTACGATCAATCTCCACACCATCAAGCTCGTATCGAATCTCATCGAACAGGAATGCGACAAAATTATTTCCCAACACCACATCAGATCCTTCAACAACTCTGTTCTTCGTTAGTTTTCCCTCGATATATAGAAAACTTTCGTACGGCAATGTGTACAGATCCTGTTGCTGTATGGGTATTCTTATCTCATCGCTGTACCCGAACGTCGTATTGGCGAACGGGTTGTACGCATGAGTCTCAATCTTAACGATGCGATCATCGAAGATTGGCTCGTCTTCGATGTTTAGGATATCAGTCATTTCACAAGTTGCGCACCGCGAATCCTAAAGCTTGTAAAAATTTAACGTTCAACGCGTTAAGTTTCTTCCTCTTCCTGACGCAGCCGGATGAGCGAATATTGTCGATCGATGTTTTCTTTGTAAAAGATGCGTTATCTCTCTGCGTATGCTTCGCTTCGTTCAACACGAACATCTCAAATGTCACGCTCGCGTTATCGCTGTCGCCGTCGTACATGCAATCTGACGGTGAACTCTTCTCCTCTGAAATCGAGCAATCGTCCGTTCTGGTCAACAATGCATATCGTTAGTTCCGTAATGCTCCGTACGATGACTGGCAGGTAAATGATCTGCATCGGCCTTTCCGATATCTTATATCCTGGCGGCACGCTCGGCGAAAATTCGTGTATCGTGTGCACACTTTTGTCGTTGCTGTATGCGCCCGCGGTCACGTTGCACTCTACACGGATAATGTTTACGTTCATTATGTTGATCGACACATCCGATTCATGCCACCTTCGCGGTTGTTGTATACGCCTCGAGAAACCCAGCAGCGATCCAATGTTATGAGACTTGTTAAAGTTTATTCTGTAGGCGCATTTAATCTCACACCTCATCGTGTTGTAATTTGTGCGGAGCACTATCGGGTATTCTCCAATCTCGTCATCGCCGCGCGCGGTGTCATCAGTGTTACTCTCGGACACGTCGCGTCGCGGACGTTTCCGTAAAATCTCACGTTTCAAAAATTCATTTATGGCATGCAGTTCATACGACCCCTCGGGAATCATAATTTCTGCATCGTCTTTGCCAAAATAAAATGTGTTGTTCGAAGCGTTTACATTCGGTATCGTGTGATAAGTCTCCAAAATTGTTAGATCAAGCTCGTAATCATCATTGCTCAAATCTATGACTGGAGAGTAATTTGTCGCGAGAACGCTGCTCTTCCCGCTCAGCATAAGCGTCAGCGACATGAAAAAAGCGTTCGGCGAATACTGAGACGCCGCGACATTTTGTCGGACTTTATAAATTCACGCGCGTCGACCATTTTGAAGAAGAAACCACAAGCACAGCTGTCCGCAGACGCTCTAATCGTACGTCTGATAGAACGTTTGATTGTACTCTATCGTAGCATCGTCTCCGAAATATCGTATCAGTTCCTTGGTCGAAGATTACCAAAATTGTCAAAGTACACAACGCGATTGTTTCTCTTTGCGTACGCTACCCAATGAGTACCGGGGCCCGTCATGTCGTCCAGATTTACGATACCATTTTCGTTTCGACGCGCGCCACTAATCGGTAATGCGTCACGCATGAAAACACCTCTAAAGTATGATACGCGCATACGCTTCGCCAGCTGATCCAATTGTACGTTGGTGGTTACACCCGTAGATATTTTTATTGTCTCTTTGGCGTTTTTTTTTCTTTTTTTCTTTTTTTCGCTGTTACGCCTCATCCGTCTTTGTACGGGGCGAGATACAGTCCTCGTCCGTATTTGTACGGAGCGAGATACAGTCCCTGTCCGCGCGTTTCCATCGCGCGACATTGCAGTTCCTCGAGTTGACGTTGCGCGACTTTCTTGTCGTTTACCGCTTTCGCCACGCTGGCCGCTCCGTCGATTAAGGACCTGAGAGCGCCCAAAATTGACAAAATCGGTAACACACCACCTCGTTTCGCCGTTGGAAGTATTCGTTTCTTTTTTTTGCCGGCTTTTTTCTTCGTCTTCATATCAATGCCGATCTTGGTCTTGGCTTTCATCGCTGCCCAAATGGCTGCAGCTGCAGCTTTCTCGCCCAGAGCTGAATCTCTCGCGATGAAGCGTCCTAAGGCTTTATCGGCGAGTACCTTGTCCGCCGCGTGTCTGTCAGTGAGATCATTGCTCTGAGAATATGCAATGTCGTGTTCACGGCACGCCGCGTCCAGTGGATTTATGCCCGTTTCACCTCTGGCTAATCGCTTTTTCAGCCGAGTACCCGGATCGCAAAACTGATAGCCAGGGATATGTAGTTCGAAAGGAAGCGCGTTTATCGCTCGATTGAGCAGACCTCCAATGTAGCCTTCGTTTGACGCTGCTGCTGGCATAGGCCACAATCCTTTATCTTCGGTGCAGGACCGTCTATATGATCTCGATCCCACGATTGATTATAATGCTCGACGCAGCGACGATAGGTTTGAACCTCCAAATCCGCCTTTATATACTCCGGAAACTTGTCCCACACGTGATCGATATAATTACCGCACACGCGTAACAGTACGACCTTTGGTATATATTGTAACTGCTCAGTGCTCAAATCCCGAATATCGGAGGGATGCGACAGCGCGAGATACATTTTTGCTACTGAGCGATTCGTGGTTTCGCGCGCCTATAAATAGGCGTTCGATCGAAGCCTAGATAACGCAGTGCGAACATGAAATTTGTACGGCAGCCGCTAACGATACGCGTCGCGAACTGTGACGAGAGAGCGCGAATGATGGGAGACATCGCGACGGAGCGCAAGCACGGTAAAATGTTACCGAGTACTATACGCGCCATCATTTGCGGGCCGTCGAATTGTGGTAAAACCAACGTTCTCATAAGCTTGCTCGAGAGTCCGCACGGTATACGTTTCGAAAACGTGTACGTATACTCGAAATCGCTGCAACAACCGAAATATCGATACTTGGAAATTTTACTAACATCGATAGAAGAAATTGGCTACTTTACGTTCTCCAACAACAGTGACGTCATTCCACCGAGCGAGGCACGTCCCAATTCGATCTTCGTCTTCGACGACGTTGCGTGCATAAGCAAGATGCTGTGAGAGAATACTTTTCGATGGGCCGCCACTCGAACGTTGATTGCTTCTATCTCTGTCAGACATACGCGAGGATACCTAAACATCTGATACGCGACAAAGCGAACCTGCTGATTCTGTTCAAACAGGATGGCACCAACTTGAAACATGTTTACAACGATCACGTGAATACCGCCATGTCATACGATGAATTCTGTGCGTTATGTCGCGATTGTTGGCAGCGCGAGTATGGATTTCTAGTGATAGATAAGGACAGTCCGCTTATCAATGGGCGATACAGAAAGGAATTTAATACGTTTGCGGTACCGTAACGTGGTTAATCGATGTCGATACGTCAAGCAGGCAACATGGATAACACCAAAGATCGCGAGAAAATAGCGAAACAGATTGCGAAAACGAGCGATTCGATTCGCAAAAAATATCGCGCTTTAAAAATTGGTAAAATAGCTGAAGACACAGCGTTGGAGAAACGCTTCAAGCCCATCGTCGAACCTCTAAAAGATTGTTGAGAAAACCGAGGAATCTCAATCGATTGAAAGAGAAGCAAAGGATCTCGGTATTAAGAAAAAACAAAAACGTGAAGACAACGATGACGACAACGATAACGATATTACTACTACTGACAAGGATTCATATTGGACGGATGTTGGATGGTTGAAATTAACGCCGCAGTCTAAAAAACGACGTACAACGAAAGAATTGAAAGCCGCGTCAGATTCACTCGTGTTCGAGTCTACACCGATACAACCATCGAAAGATCCACCGAAAGAATCACCGCTGTTCCTGCAAAAGGAAGATGTTTACGAAACAAAAGACGTCAGTGAACCGTCATTCGAAACAACCATCAAACAGAGTCTGCAAACGTAACAAGGTCGAGAGGCGTTGCATAATCAGCTGGGACCATTAGGGCAAAAGTACGTAAGCCCTCTCCTCGATGATAATGGAAAAAACGACACATTTGATCGCGTATACGGTGTTTATTTTGATAAAACCAATGGTGCGATGCTTGGTGACAAGAAATTTGACGTTGACAAAAATGACTCCATAATCATAGACAATTTGAGATACAATGGTACACTAGGATTGTACGAATTGATCTTCAAGAGACTTCCCGATGACGTGGTTTTTACCGAGGATGACAAACAAATGTATAAAAGTATATTGTTAACAACAAATGTTCATAGACGTGGTCATCCCATAATCCCATCAAGGGCAATAGGGGATCCAAGTATATTAACATCATCGCTCCGCTCGTATCTACGTATGGAAGTAGCGGGCGTAAAAAGGGTGCAGGCGTGAACAATATACCAACCGCCATGAAGTTAAACGACAACAAGATCGATTACGTGCATTGGGACGATCCCAACGAACTGGTGGATCGACTCCGATTGCTCGACGCTTCGCACCGAGCTGGTAACAACGCTCACGACAACGAAATGCTGTCGATCATCGAGAAACTTCGCGAAGCCGGCATTATTATAAATTAATCGACGTATCGACGAAACGAGCCAGTCGATTAACGTCAGTGAGGAAAAAAACAATTTTAAATTGTATATCTTATTTACTATTAAACATCGTCAAAACATGCGATCCGATGGACGTGAAAAAATGTTAGCTCCGAGAGGCGACGACTCATTGAGGAATTGCACGCTCCGGCGAGGAGAAATTTTCCATTAAGACGTGTCATAATTCGGGGATACGACGATCTGTGGCAGGCTGACATCGTCTCAGTTTCAACAGAGGTCATCACTACATACTCACCGTCATCGATGCGTTGAGCAAGTACGCCTGGGCCGTACCGCTCAAGAGCAAGGTCGGAAGCGAGACGGCTAACGCTATCGCTAAGATAATTCGAGAGAGCGGAAGATGCCCGAGAAACTTGCAAACAGATATGGGAAAGGAATTTTACAATGCCGATGTGCAAAAACTCTTGAAAAAACACAACGTTAATCATTATTCCACGTATACGGTGTTGAAGGCATCGATCGTCGAGCGATTCAATCGCACGCTTAAGAACGACATGTGGAAGATGTTTACGCTCAACGGCACTTACAAGTGGGTCGACCGCGTCTCGTGTCAGATTACAACGCGCGTAAGTATCGCACTATCGGCATGTGACCCGTTCACGTAATTCCCGCGATCGCCAAAAGACTCTTGGATACGGTATACAGCGCGATAAAGATTGCAGGTCCAGCAAAATTCAAAGTAGGCGAATCGGTACGCGTGAGCAAGTACAAGACAATTTTCGAAAAAGGTTACACGCCAAATTGGATCACCGACGTGTTTAAGATCGTTAAAGTGCAGCGTACTAATCCCGTAACTTATCTGCTCGAGGACTATCGCGGAAAATCGGTCGCGGGCGTGTTCTACGAGCACGAATTACATCGCGCGACTCATCCGGACGTGTATCTCGTGGAGAAAGTATTACGCAGGAAGGGAGACAAGGTTTACGTCAAGTGGCTGGGATTCGATAGATCGCATAACTCATGGATAAATAAAAGCAGTGTGATTTAATTCATTTTTCTTATTTTTATAATGTATTAAAAAAATAAATATACATGTATACAAAGTATACATGTATATTTATACATAATTTATACATGTATACAAAGAGTTTTTATTATTTTTTTCTTTCATTACATTTTTTAAACTATACATGTATGCAATTTATGAGAACACATGTAAAACTACATGTATTATAAACAATATATGTATTAAGCCGAGTATACATTAAATAAATCGAAGAGAGAATTAAAGCTAATTCCTCAGCAAGCAGGATCTTGCTATTATAAATTTTATATATAAAATAAAATTGAACAGCTAAATTTTATTGTAAAACTACATATAAAAACTACAAAAAATACATACATCTATACTACATATATAACAGTATCGTATAAAACTACAAGAACATACATACGTTCATACATACATACATAGATATGATACATAGGTACGTACATACATATATACGTGCATATATGCATACATATAAACTATATAAAAAATATAAAAATATATGTACATTGTATAAACATGTATATACATATATTACAATGGAATCCGCCAATGTCCCCACGGTAACGTCTCCGTCGAATCCGGTACGATGTATCGTTTGTCGTCGTACGGACTCAGAGCGATTTTCGACTCGGACACCGTATATACTTGGTGTAACTTGGATCTTGTACACGACTGGTGACGAGTCATTTCGATCTCTTCATTCAAGCACCGCGTATAATCGTCGAACGTTATTGTTCGCGTTACGACGTTATTCTTTACACCTTTCGCCTTTTTAATATCTTTTCTGCCGTCCACCCTCACCGCGTACATCTTCGCTCTGAGTCCGACGAATTCCGTCATTATCGCACTGTTATTCTCATCCTTCATTAGACCGGGTACTTTTTTATTCACGAGAGGCATCCCGTACGCGTTGTCCGGTGGATAATCGTATCGAATCTAGCGATATCGCGTTTCATCGTCTCATACACATCGTCACAATCGATGTTGTATACGAGGCTGTCCGTGTCGGTGTACATTATTTTACATTTCTCGCGATACAGCGGTGACATGTATTTGTGGTGAAATTCGTACAAGCAGATTTTCGATATGTCGAGTATACACATACCCACGTAAATCGGCTTGTTGAATTTTACCTCGAGTTTACGCAGTTCGACGGCGATTAAGTTTTTCGCAAAGATGCTGCGGCTGTGGAAATTTGGTTTCGCGATCATTGCCTCCGCGCCATATCCGTCCCATTTGGTCAAAAGTTTAACGTCGACGTGATTGCGCACATTTTCCATTGTTTTACCGAATACCGCGTTGTTCATTAATTTGTACAAATTTTTCTCAAAATCATTTTTCGCGTACGTTCTAAAGTGTGTATTGAGTTCGATGTAATCGCGGAGCCAGGCGGATTGAGCAAATTGTAGTACGCGATGTATCTTTGCGATACGAAGACCATGGCGCGTACATTGCTGCAGGTTGCGATAATGGATGACATACCGCTTTTTATCGTATAACGTCGCGAGAAGTTTATCCTGCCGCGTGCCGAGTGATTTATCGCGCGTCGGACAGAAAGATAGGTCAGTGTGTCGATCGTGCAAATGATACGGATACTCGAGATCGACCTCGAGAATATAACCCGTAGACGAATCCGGAGCGATGGCGCTCGCATCTGTCACGTCAAGCGCGTAGACATACCATACTTTAAGAAATTTTCAAAATAACAATTTCAATATATAAAATTTTAATTATTACGTTCAATTCCATTTATTTCAGCGTATATATCAGAAAATATTAAAAATAAAAAGACGTGATGCGTCCCTGGATAAAGAACGTCCCTATCACGGGAGCCGCTGGTACCCCCCACATGACCACCGGGGCCCTACCATCAGTGCCTCCCACGCAAGCGCCGCCGCTCCCACCAGAGCGTCGCCGCACTTCGAGCCGCCGAAAACGAAGGAGTTCAGTGCAGAGGCTCCTTCGTTCAGTTCACATCAAGTCTCCAGCCGGGAAGGTTCCTGGCTCGTGAACACATCCTCTCTTAGGATCGGATGCGAGTACTTTAAGTTCAATTCAACTCTCGGCACGTTAGCGTGTTAAACCGAAAGCTTTTCTTCATTTCAATTCTAATCGTAAGAATCATTCTTCAATTCTATTTATAAGACTAGTGCGGTTAAGTCATTAATATTGTAATGTTCCATTATACTATTCACTTTTAATTTCAAATATACAAAGTGAAAATTAAACCGCGAGTGATTATTAGCGAATCACACCTATCCTATCCTAGCGAAACGAGTGAAACGACCGAGTTCGCGAGGATAAAGAGATCTTTCAAACCACATTGAATAAATTAAAGAACCTGAATGAAAACATATTAGTTCGTTGTATCGATCCTCTGGATTGACGCTGTTACGTGTTTGACATGTCGGCGCCTCGACGAGGAACTATGACGATCTATCTATTCTAAATTCCAAATTCAAATTATATTTTAGTTATCAAGGTTTCGTGTACTCGTGCATGCACCAAACGTGCGGCGCTCCTGAGAGTCGCCCGCGAGGCACAACACCTTGTCGGAATCGTGGATAGTGCGTAAAATAAACGCAAATTAATACGGAATATTGTGTTCTCATGATGCATTGAGTTGCGGCGCTCCTGAGAGTCGCCCGTGAGACATAACATACCGCAGATAACGCTATCACTTGCGTCACCAAGCGCATTCCTCTGTGCGAGAGCACAGCTTAGAGTCACGAAATAAAATTCATAATGAATTATTACAGTAAGATCTCTTTGCGATGCCACTGAAACATAGTCACCGTTCAGGCCGAAAGCAATCACTGAAAAAACTCTTTAATAAATTGAACAACCGACTTCCTCGACATTTACAAAATCTGCTCGGTGTCGAGTCAGCCTACGACAAAAACTACGAACTATTATTCTCCGGAAGCTTTTGGTCACCAAGGCCGCCTCCAACGTGGAAGCTGACCCCCATCACCTTCCGTACCCCGAGATTGCTGCCGCTGCGGATGCTCATCACGGATCCACGAAAGAAGAGATATATGGAAATCAGGAGCGAAATTCTCTACAACTACTACTAAAGGTAGGACAGATATTATTGCTGCATGCACTTGAATTTAGAAAATCACAAATGTGCAGGGGACAACTCGAGAGACCGCGAAAATCGAAAACTTCCCCTGCCGCAATTTACACGCATCGCGTAAATCTTTGTCATTGCATTACTGAATTCGGTTACGGGTTGTTCGGTATCGCCAGTGACTATAATAACGCAGGACTCTTGTGCCATCAGTGCAAGGTAGATTGTGAACAAATTCACCCCGAACAACAATTTCAATTGGTACTAAGACATTTTATTTATATCGGAAATAGTCCAGTGCCGCGAAAGTGCGAGCACTGCCCGACTGAGTTGTCCATTTGTCGCGAAATAAACAATTGTGACGCGTGCGTAGACGCTTTCGTTGCTTTCCTAAACCATTTACGAGAAGAAAATCAAACGTTTGAATCATTGCCAGATCCGACTATTGTAGACGTCGATAACAGCATCGGGACGCATGAAATTATTTTCTCAAGAAGACTTAGTTTCTTCCTACATAATTTACATAGGCAAAATACTCAACGAGACAATTAAAGTCTCCCAACTAAACAGAATCTTTGCCTCGAGATCTCTGTCGTTTAATTAAAATTGCTGCAGAATCTTAATCTAGAACCTTTGCCGCTCGAGGTTCCTTATTATTCCCAAAAAAAAAATTTTATACGATATTTCCCCCATACAGCCCGGTGTGAATACTGTTCGATAGAATCGAATCGAATTTCGCCCGGACGTAACAACGTTGCGTCATTCCGGACGTAACAAACTGGTGACAGCGGTGGGATAGAAAAGGCCACCGTACAAATGAATTTTTCTTCTAAATTCAAGTTCTTCAATATAACGCTTATATTCTTGCATGTCCACTAACTGCATGAAAATAAAAATTCGAGCTCTCTGAAAACCGATTACGCATGTTACTCCTACAAATTGTAAGAGTTTAAATCATTAAAATTTTAATTAATCCACAAGGCTCTGCTTGGCGGGAAAACTGCCCGGAGACCTTACAGACGTTGAGTTCCCGCTCGTTGGGAAATTGTTGAACCTGCAAAGAAAAACTCTTCGCGTAAATTTCTCCTTTAAAATCTCAAAACCTAAAATCTCTCATGCAGAGAACGCCTGTCGCAATGAATACGCAATCGAATAAACGGTCTCCCCTCGAGGAAGACGTTGAACATGGATGCATGGCATCCGCGGAACGCTCTGAAACGGACGATAGAAACGATTTAAAAGCAGAAATGAACGCTTTTCGCAAAGAACGAGAAATAATGCGTGACGTCATTGAAATGATCGCGACATTGCGTAACGAAGTAGCAGAATTGCGAAACGTTACCGACCACCGCAACGAACAAATATCAGAAGTCCCATTTCTGGACAACCTTTTCTAAACCCGCGAATCTCATATCCCGATGTGAGTGAGGCCGCGTCAGATTTACCACCAGCACCAAGAATCTCGTATCGCGAAGTGTGACGTCCTGGGAGGTCCTGGTAGACCGGACGGAGCCGAAATCAACAGATCCTCGACAGCTACACTCACACGTTATTTGTGAGATTCTTTTCCATGCGGTTAAGAGGGTAAAACCTCAGGATTAGATACTGCGAAGGAAGTAGGTAACAGGAATGTCGAAATGACTTTTATTTTCAGGAAAGAGTTCGATTTTGAGAATAAGGAATAATATAATATCACGCTTGTAGTATTTGAATTGGGATTTATTCACTGTTATAAATAATATATATATATATATATATATATATATATATATATATATATATATATATATAGCAAGTGCGAGTGGAAGTACAAGTGCAAAAATGTACGTGCGCGTACAAGTGTGAATGCGAATGTGAATAAAATGCAAATATGTAAGTGTAAGTGCGTATCGTAAGTGTGAATAGCAAGTGCGAATTGGGAAATGCGAAGTGCGCGTTGGTATCGTCGCTTGAGGTTTTTATATGTTGCCAAAACATGGAAGTAGGGGTGACCTAGATTCCAATGTTATGATTCTACAGGTCTGAATAAAACCTTTCATTATGAGTCAGCTATGATTCACGCATTTAAGACCTTCTAATTGTTCTTGACATAGTTTTCTATTGGTCGACTTAGCCTACATTTGCTGTACCATGAGTCAGCGATGACTCGTGGTACTAAAATATTATGGCGCCCTTGACATTTAACGTTGGCCTACTTTCGCTTACAACTGATCATGAGTCACACTTGTGACTAAATATTATGGCGGCCTTGACATTTAACGTTGGCTTATTTTCGCTTACAGACTGACCATGAGTCACACTTGTGACTAAGTATTATGGCGGCCTTGACATTTAACGTTGGCTTATTTTCGCTTACAGACTGACCATGAGTCACACTTGTGACTAAGTATTATGGCGGCCTTGACATTTAACGTTGGCTTATTTTCGCTTACAGACTGACCATGAGTCACACTTGTGACTAAGTATTATGGCGGCCTTGACATTTAACGTTGGCTTATTTTCGCTTACGAACTGACCATGAGTCACACTTGTGACTATTCGATCGATCTATTTTTATTTTCAAAGAGTTATACTTCGTTATAATAATTCCTTTTCATACAATTTGCTCGAATTTAAGCTTTTATAATAAATATTAATCATTGCAATATCGTTTTAGATATACTTTACAATTTTTATAATAATAATGATTACATCGTATAATTAGTATATCTAAAATATGTCAGTATAACTCTTTTTACATTTGTAATACATTATTTATTAAATGTTTTCAGGTACAAAATGGCTCTGATTGTGATTGGTTGAATCGTTAGGGTAGTTTTCCATGCATATTAATAATCAAAATTTTGTCATAGCCATAGGATTAGTGTTAATGAAAAAAGGGAAGTAACAATTATAAATATAAGTCTAGGATGAAGGTTTCTAGAAGTTGAACTGGTTTATATACGGAGATTTGCCTGCTGAACTGATTTGAGTTTTTGAGGTAAGTGTATGTAAACAAGTTTATAATTGTTTAAATATCTTCTAAACGGTGCGAGTTAGGTAGGTAATGTGTAAAGAGGTAAGTTGCGGGATTTCCTGTGTGTTGTCCAAATCTTTTATAATAATTATTTGTTAATATAATAATTTATTTATTTATAAATTTTATTAAACGAAATTTAAATCGTAGAATTTCTTTTCTGAGATAAAATATGTTTCTATCGGGGTTGTTTATATAATTCCATAAAGAAAACTATATCTTATAAGGAATAAGGTATAATGTACGTATATATGTATATATGTGTGTGTGTGTGTGCTTTCATATACCCTTAATTTTGTTTATATCTTGAGAATTAAGAATCGTAGCCACAAACTGTATTTATGTTTTCGAAAGGATTTTTGGTGGAGAATGTATTTATACAGGAAAAATATATCCATATAAGGACATCAACAAAATTTATCCTTGAAATAAGAATATGTTTCAGATGAACTGTTGAATAAATGTTTCGTCATGGATTTTGTTATATTGTCATTACGACTTTTATTCCTTATTCACATCCTTTCTATTATTATTGATTTTGTTATTAATTTTTATATTTATTATTAAAATGGAACAAAAGTGAAAGGTTTGATATACAAAAGTTTCTTAATTTTTGAAGTTATAATTGACTATATAAAGAAATTTATTGGTATTTTGTTATTTATATAATTATATGATTTTGTTTATTAATTGTTAATAAAAATATTACAATGTACCGATAATTGTTTTGTTATAGTTTTTGTGCATTACGTGAGCGAGGTTATATTTCCTACATTTGTTTTTTATTCATTATTTACTATTTTATATTAATTTGTTAAGATTTTGTTGTTAACATTGAAATGCTTAGATAAGGATGCAATATTAGGCTTTATTTTCTTTGTTACTTTACTGAATAGTCTGGAGAAGTGATTTTGGTATGTTCTGTTTTTTGTTAGTGAGGTTCTAGGGAAAATTTACTAGGAGCATTAAGGCTGTAGTAACGCGATAAGGTTATAGTGAGGAGCGGCCATTTTGTATAAATCTTTAAATAATTTTAAGCGGTATATTCTTTTATTATGTGTATACCAAAGGCTTGACGGTGCTGTCTCCTAACACAGTCAGTCATAAATAATTAAAAATTTTTGAAAAATTTACACTGAACATGATTAGAGGTACTCTCGGCGCTGGGACGTGACAGAAGCGACCGAGTTCGTCCCATATTATGACGGTTATAACATATCACTGAATAAATTCATAAGCGCTTGTAGACAAGCACGAGATATACTACCACCAAATTACGAACGACCTCTTACACGACTATTAATTGCAAAATTAAGAGGCAGAGCTCACTCTGCAGTAGCAGACGAACCATGCGAATCAGTAACGCAGCTAACTGACTTATTAGTGAGTGCATTCGGCTCCGTAAAGAGCGTCGCTCAATATCGAGGAGAATTGACCGCGATCCACATAAAGGCGCGAGAACATATTTTAGATTACATAGATCGAATAAAAGAACTCAGATCCGCAGTAATAGACGGCGAAAGAAGAGCGCGAGATAGATTAGATAGAGAAATAACAAATGAAATAGATATCCTGACGGCGGAATGCTTTTGCAACGGGTTGCTGACTGTTTATCGCCTCCAATTGAAACCCGAACATTATCTTAATCCCTTCGAGACGTTCACTGCCGCGAAATTGATAGCCAAAAGAGAAGAACTAGAAAAACAATGGTTGGAAGTTAGATCCGAAAGAAATGCCGAGAGATACCCGATGTCGCGTAACGCCACACGATATTGTATGGCACAATCGACGCCACAACAGGTGACGTCGCCCAAGAAATATCAGCCGATATCTAGTCGAGACACTCGCTATCAAAATAATTATCGCGAATCGACTCGGGTTCCCTTTCAGTCGCCGCGAGACGCAAACAGATACCGCGAGCCGCCGCGAGATAAATATGAGATTAGATATCGCGACGAACGCAGCCGCACAGATAATCAAAGAACACCACATAGCCATAATACAAACCCGCGACACGAACCGCGTGAGAAAATACCCGATAAAACTATTGCGCAGACAAAAGAAATTAATTATGAAGCAGCATTGAAATGGTGCCGTTATTGCAAAGCGCGCGGGCACGAAATAGAAGAATGTAAGAAAAGAGAATATTATAACAAACCAATAATCCGTTCGGGAAACGCGAAAGATCCGCTCCGAAAACCGGACGCGACACGGGCGGATCCCCAGTACGCCACGCGTCCAGTAAATACGATAACCAATGCAGAAAAAACGAATCAACCAAGCACAAGCAATACAACATCGCAACCTTAAATCCAAGAGAATTTAATCAGGCGCCTACCGCCACGTTAACGATAAAAGGCTTAACACCGGACGTAAAATTTATGATCGACACGGGTGCCGCTCCAAACCTAATAAAGGAAAGAAATATTCTTTCTCACACTTCAATATCTAAAGATGACATGTTATATCTCAGTGGAATCACACAGGGAAAGATCGCGACCCTAGGGTCTATGCAATTAGACTTTCTTGGATATAAAATCAAAATGCACGTTGTGCCTAATAACTTCCCAATCGTGCAGGAAGGAATCTTAGGATCGGACTTCCTCTGCGACAATGCAACAATAGACTTTCCTAGGAAGCTCCTATTGTGGCAGGGAATAGAAATTCCGTTCGCTCAACACGACTCAATCGTCGTTCCTGCTAGATCGCGAACTACCTTCTATATCAACATCAAAAATCCTGAAGTCAAAACGGGATATATACCGCGACTAGAAATTCATAAGGATATATATGTGGGCGAAGCCCTCGTTGAAAACCGCGACGGAAAAGCATATTTGCAAATAATTAACGCCGGAGAAATAGATCGGGAAGTAGTAGTACCGACTGTCCAAATGCAGGAAGTCGAACTCATTGAAAGTAAATCTTGCCACAACTCCAGTCCTCTTCCATTTATCCCCAACGCTTCGTCAGTGAACTTAGTGTCACAAACGAACGCCCAGGAAAGAATAACTCGAATTCGTGAACTGCTACGCCTGGATCATTTAAATAAAGAGGAACAACACCAGGTGTTGAAGGCTTATTAGAAAAGAATAGCGATCTATTCCATCTTCCGGACGATAAATTAAAATATACCAATGCAAGTGCGCATAAAATAATCACGCGGGATGAAAAACCCGTCAATACAAAACAATATCGTTTTCCACCAATTCATAAGGAAGAGATCACGCGACAAGTCAATGAACTAATAGAAAACGAAGTAATAGAACCTTCAAAATCTCCATATAATTCTCCCTTATGGATTGTACCAAAAAAGCGAGATTCCAAAGGAAACAAGCGATGGCGTATGGTAATTGACTATCGTTCTCTTAATGAAAAAACGATAGGCGATGCATACCCATTACCAAATATCACGGAAATACTAGACCAGTTAGGTAGTGCAAAATATTTTAGTATTTTCGATTTAGCGTCAGGATTTCATCAGATACCAATGCACGAGCCTGATGCACACAAAACTGCTTTTTCTACACCATTCGGGCACTACCAATTCAAACGCATGCCTTTTGGGCTAAAGAACGCGCCCGCTACATTCCAACGGCTCATGGATCAGGTATTAACTGGCTTACAAGGCAACGAGTTATTCGTCTACCTAGACGATATTGTAATCTATGCGAGCTCATTAAAGGAGCACAATGATAAATTTACTAAGCTAGCAACATGCCTTAGGAATGCTAATCTTAAATTACAGCCTGATAAGTGTGAATTCTTGCGCAAGGAAGTCACATACCTGGGTCACGTAATAGGCGAACGAGGTGTTCAGCCAGACCCTGAAAAGATGAAAGCTGTGCAAGCCTTCCCAGCTCCAAAGAACCAGAAAAATATTAAGCAATTTCTCGGCCTAGCCGGATACTACCGGAAATTTATACCCGACTTCTCTAAAATCGCGAGGCCGCTGGCGGCACTTCTAAAAAAAGAGAGCAATTTTATATGGGAAGAAGAACAACAGCAAGCTTTTACTTCATTAAAAAATACATTATGTACGGAACCATTACTCCAATACCCAGACTTTACGCGACCATTCATAATCAGTACAGACGCATCTAATTATGCCATAGCAGGCATATTATGTCAGGGAACAATAGGAAAAGACTTACCTATAGCGTACACATCTCGAACACTTAACACTGCCGAACAGAATTACTCGACAATCGAGAAGGAATTACTAGCCATAGTATATAGCGTGAATTATTTTCGCCCATACATATATGGAAGGGAATTTACCTTAGTGACCGACCATAAGCCTCTAACGTGGTTAAACTCGGTAAAAGATCCAACCTCTAGATTGGCACGATGGCGACTTAAATTAGCAGAGTACGAATACGAGGTAGTATACAAAGCTGGAAAAAGCAACGTAAATGCAGATGCCCTTTCCAGAAACCCAATAATCCAGACACTGCCACTAAAACATAGAGAAAAGGCAAATTCCACATCCAGTGACGATACTGATGAGTCACTATATAACGCTCAAGCGGCAGATAAACCGAACAAAGAAAGCATTAAAGACAAAACAGCGATAAGTAATGACGACGGTGACAGTGATGACTCACAATCCGAGACGCGAAATTCCTCAGATGATGATAGCAATAGCTCAGATAACGAATCTTTATTCGAGAGCGCAAATATAATGGTACGACCCCACAGAGACTTCCTAACAGAAATTAACAGTCATTTAGCCCAACGAAAGGGTAATGTAGCAATTTTCGTAACAAACCAAGGAGAACCAATAGATCAAGGAGCGCAAGATTTAGCTAGACACAACTTAATACCCGAGATAAAAGGCGTTGAGATAGGAAAGGCCAAAATAATAGAGAACAAGAAACGATACATTATTGTATTAATATTAGAGAAAGGAGTATCCGAAATCGTCGAACGCGATAACTTGAAACTTGCCATAGGATCTTTACTCAACGCCGCGCGCGAACTAAACTTAGAATCGATATCAATAAGCAAGGGAGCAATAGGAAACATACAGTGGAACACCACATATAAAATATTAAGAGATACGTTTTGGAACGAAATAACAAAGATTATAGTATGCACACATAAGGTCAACACACCGCCACTCGAACAGAGACGTGAAATAATCATTGAAAACCATGCATCCACAATAGGAGGCCACAAAGGAATCACAAAAACATACGAGAGAATTAAAGAAAAATACTACTGGCCACAGATGAAAAGAGACATACAGAATGAAATTAATAATTGCCATGAAAGCCAAATAAATAAATTAGTACGAATAAAACCGCGTCAACCTATGATTCTCACGGACACGCCTGAAAAGGCATTCGATAAAATTTCAATAGATATCATGGGTCCGCTACCTGTGACGAATTCCGGAAATCAGTATATACTCACAATACAAGACTTGCTCACAAAACATTCCACAGCTATCCCTCTAAAAAATCCAGGCGCTATCGATGTGGCAGATGCCTTAACACATGACTTTATCTGCATTTACGGAGCGCCTAAAGCTATCCTGACTGATCAGGGTACGCACTTTTTGAATGCTTAATGAAAAATATAGCTCGAAAATTTAAAATCAAGCAGTTCAAAATCACTGCATATCGTCCACAGTCAAATGGATCGGTGGAACGCTCTCATCATGTACTATGGGAGTATCTGAAGCAATTCGTCAATATGAACAATGAATGGGATAAGTGTCTCAAAATAGCAAATTTCTCTTACAATACCAGTGTACATGAGGGGACGCGCTTTACACCACACGAATTAGTTTACGGAAAACTAGCTCGTACACCTATCGATAAGGATAATTTAGACAACGAACAAAAGCTATGCAAATTATTTAGAAAACTTGTATGACAAAATTTCGCAAGCACAGAGCATAGCTCGCGATAATCTGATTAAAGCTGTTACGTCACAGGCGAGACGTGCTACGCGTGGGGCGAGTCTGCTCGCACTGGGCTGCGTGTTGGTTTTTACGGCTGAATTTGACTGGATTGTTGATATAAATTGCGAGTGTATAGACCGTGTAAAAAGGTCGCTAATCTCCTAGAGAAAATAATATCATGCAATCCTATCTCTGCATCTACGTCAATGACGATAAGATTTGGCAGTGCGTAAAAAGAAGTATTTTCTTCGCGTAAATATTCTAAGAATGCCGCAAATGCTTCGGAGCAGGGATCGCAGTCGGTTACCTCACGCCAGAGAGCTAATTCAGTACCACAAAAATTGCAAAGCCTTTCTTTCCAAGTAGTCCCAACATTAATGTAATGCCTTAAGATAGCTGTGAATTGTAGTTGATCACAATTGAGATTATACTGGGATTTACACTCTAGACATATGAGGTTGGCGGAATTTGTATCGGTAGCTATGCCGACAAGACCATACCCGAATTCGACTACACACCGAGAGATACTTATTTGATGATTAAAGACGGCGGCTGGATGTGTTCTCTTTTGACGTGAGCCTTCCGATCGTCCTCTGCACATAACGCGATTCACAAATAGGAAATGGAAATGCACTTACCTTTCGTTGGCCCGGTTCCTGGATTCAGGCTTTTAATTCTCGCTGTCGGCCTGGCGGGTCTCGGGATGCGCACTAGGATGCGGGGCGTCTGAAGACAACGTTGCTGGATTCGGGGGACTTGGAGCCCACAGGCTATTCTTGAAATGCGCTTCGTATTCTGGTTGATAGATTTCTTCACACCATTACTCAATTCACTCAAATCACCGGTGAGCGCGGATTTAATTTCGTATAGAGTTCGACGAATCGCACGCTGACGTCCGGCGCGGTTTTTGCGTTTATTCGGCATCGAAAGTGACCATGAATGTGTGACCAGGGAAATGTTGCTTCCCTTACAAGTTACGAATAAAAGATTGAGCTTTCTATCGCGGTGAGAACCTGTAACCCTCTGTGGGGAGTAGTGCGGGTGGACGCACAACTTGCTAGCCAAGAGGCGGGACAGGTTGTCAGATATCTTATAATTTGACGACTTAAAATGCGCGAGAAGCGATACCTCTCTTGGGGAGTAGTGCGGGTGGGCGCACAACTTGCTAACCAAGAGAGCAAGCACGGCTTCCCGGGTCGCTTATTATTTTGATTACATTACGCGTGGTCACTCTACCTCGCGAACTCTGTCGATTGTACGTTTCGCTAGGATGGGTGGAAGGATTGGGATTTATTAATTGTTTGACACACACCTATCACCTTTCACTTATATATATTGTAAGGTTAAATTCAAATACAAAATATTCAAATACAAGATTAATTAATACAAAGATTGATTAAATTCTAAAACACGTTTAAAGTTAGATTTGTAAGGGCTTGAATTTGAATTGAGTGACGTTGGATTCACTAGCACTACAATAGAATTGGAATTGATTGGATTCAAGTTACTTCTTAATACTAGAATTGGAATTGAACTTTCTTAATACTAGAATTAGAAGAGGGAGTTCACGGACTGGAGGTCCTCTCCAGTCGGATTCGCGAGATGAACTGACCTACAGTCGGCCGTGCACTGAAGTGCTTCGATTCGGCGGCTCGAAACTGCGGCGACGCTATGGTGGGGTGCGTGCTCGATGTGGGAGGCGCTGGTGGTGGGAGTGCGGCGCTCGCGTGGGAGGCCAGAGGATCGCCATGATGGGGCTCGCGGTAGCCTAGGGACGTACCACGTCTGTTCTTTGCTTCACGTTATAAAGATTTATCATTGTAAAATTGAAAAGAGTAATACCTTTACAATAGGAAATAAAATTATTAATTTATTCTGACGCGACAGACGTGACAATTTTCTCAAGAAGACTTAGTTTTTTTCTACATAATTTACATAGGCAAAATACCCAACGAGACAATTAAAGTCTCCCAATTAAACAGAATCTTTGCCGCTCGAGATCTCTGTCGTTTAATTAAAATCGCTACAAAATTTTAATCCAGAACCTTTGCCGCTCGAGGTTCCTTACTATTCCCAAAATAAAAATTTTTATACGATATTTCCCCCATACAGCCCAGTGTGAATACTGTTCGATAGAATCGAATCAAATTTCGCCCGGACGTAACAACGTTGCGTCATTCCGGACGTAACACAGAGATATCTGCATGAGGACATTGTTTAAAGACTATCAAGTGTAATCAGTGTTAGCGAATAAGAAAGGTACGAATTAAGAATGTCTAATCTTACCGACGCCATGCAGGAAAATGTCGCGCAGTACGCCCGACATTTTTTTTCGAAGGGAGAGACGTCAGGAGAGCCACCGAATATTTTTTTTCCCTCCTGCCGTCACTGTGCGATACGACGCACCTCACCGCTATATACTACGTATTAGATATAAGCCATTAAATAAGTAAACTCCTAACTACATTCAGTAGATTAATAAAATAACTATGAATTATACCATCACCGAATAATTATCACCTCTAAGTATGCTATTAATAGTAATAGCTAAGTGTATCATTAATAATAACTACTATCTTTTACTTAACAATAATTATTACATTATAGATATTAGTTATAATATGTAAGGTGTCACGTCCCAACGCCGAGAAGAGAACCTCTAGTCATGTTCAGTGTAAATTTTTCAAAAATTTTTAATTATCTATGACTGACTGTATTAGGAGACAGCACCGTAAAACCTTTCCTATACATATAATAAAAGAATATACCGCTTAAAATTATTTAAAAGTTTATACAAAATGGCCGCTCCTTACCACAACCTTATGGCGCTACGACAGCCTTAATGTTCCTAGTAAATTTTCCTTAGAACTTCACTAACCAAAACAGAACATACTGAAATCACTTTTTCGGACTGTTCGGTAAAGTAACAAAGAAAATAAAACTTAATATCGCATCCTTATCTAAGCATTTCAATATTAACAACAAAACTTAACTTAATAAATTAATATAAAATAGAAAATAACGAATAAAAAACAAGTGTAGGAAATATAACCTCGCCCACGTAATGCACGAAAACTATAACAAAACAATTATCGATACATTGTAATTAACAATTAAATAAATAAACAAAATCATATAATTATATAAATAACAAAATCATACCAACCAATTTCTTTATATCGTCAAATATGACTTCAGAAACTAAGAAACCTTTGTATATCAAACTTTTCACTTTTGTTCCATTTTAATAAATATAAAAGTTAATAGCAAAATTAATAACAATAGAAAGGATGTGAATAAGGAATAAAAGTCATAATGACAATATAATAAAATCCATGACAAAACATTTATTTAACAGTTCACCTGATACACACCCTTATTTTAAGGAAATTTTGTTGATGTTCTCATATGGATATATTTTCCTTGTATAGATACATTCTCCATCGAAAATCCTTTCGAAAACATAAATATAGTTTGTGGCTACGATTCTTAATTCTCGAGATATAAACAAAATTAAAAGTATATACAAAATTAAAAGTATATACAAGCATATACATATATACGTACATTATACATTTCCTTATAGAATATAGTTTTCTTTATAGAATTATGTAAACAATCACGATAGAAACATATTTTATCTCAGAAGAGAAATTCTACGATTTGAATTTTATTTAATGTAAATTGTAAATAAATAAATTATTATATTAACAAATAATTATTATGAAAGATTTGGACAACACACAGGAAATCCTGCAACTTATCTCATTACACATACCTAACCCGCACCGTTTAGAAGATATTTAAGCAATTATAAACTTGCTTACATACCTCAACTTACCTCAAAATCTCAAATCAGTTCAGCAGGCAAATCTCTATGCATAAACCTTCTAGAAATCTTTCAACTTCTAGAAATCTTCATCCTAGGCACACATTTATATTGTTTTATCATTAACACTAATCCTATGGCTATGATAAAAATCCTGAATATTAATATGCATGGAAAACTACTCTAATAATTTAAACAATCACAATCAGAGCCATTTTGTACCTGAAAATATTTAATAAATAATGTATTACAAATGTAAAAAGAGTTATACTGATATATTTTAGATATACTAGTTATACGATGTAATCGTATTATTATTATTATTATATAAAAATTGTAAAGTATATCTAAAACGATATTGCGACGATTAATATTTATTATAAAAGCTTAAATTCGAGCATATTGTATGTTTGTTAATTATAAGAAAGGAATTATTATAACAAAGTATAACTCTTTGGAAATTAAAATAAGCCACCGTTAAATATCAAGGCCACCATAATACTTAATCACAAGTATGATTCATGGTCAGTTTGGAAATAAAAATACGCCACCGTTAAATGTCAAGGCTGTCATAATACTAAGTCACAAGTGTGACTCAGTTTGTGGTCAGTCTGTAAGCAAAAGTAGGCCATCATTAAATGTCAAGGCCACCATAATACTTAGTCACAAGTGTGACTCGTGATCAGTTTGTAAGCGAAAGTAGCCCAACGTTAAATGTCAAGGCCGCCATAATACTTTAGTACCACAAGTCATCGCTGACTCATAGCAAATGTAGGCCAAGTTGACCAATAGAAAACTATGTCAAGAACAACTAGAAGGTCTTAAACGCGTGAATCATAGCTGACTCATAGTGAAAGTAGACTAACAATAGGCAAACCATGCCAAGGCCATTTGGTAATAGGCTTTATTCCAAGCCTGTAGAATCATAACATTGGAATTTAGGTCACCCCTACTTCCATGTTTTGGCAACATATAAAAACCTCAAACGACGATACCTTTGCGCACTTGCACTCGCACTCGCACTTGCATTTGTTCAGAAATAAACCACTTGATCGGAGATAGCTAAGCATTTGACTAGCACTGCTTAGCGCTTGAGCAACTCGCTCGATTTACAAATAATGTAATTTTTAATCACGAGTCGCATTTCAGAAATAAATTGGGTTTGCGAACAATATTTGCAATAGTAAATAAATCCTGCGTGTAATATCACAAACGTGATATTATATTATATTATTATTACACCCCAAAAATTTCAAACCCTTCCCTAAAAATAAAAGTCACTTCGACATTCCTGTTACCCATTTCCTTCGCAGTATCTAATTTTGAGGTTTTACCCTCTTAACCGCATGGAAAAGAATCCCACAAATAACGTATGAGTGTAGCGGTCGAGGATCTGTTGATTTTGGCTCCGTCCGACCTACCAGGACCTCCCAGGACGTCACAAAGGCTCGCATCTTTATTCCCAAATTATTACTATGACGTTATTGAGCTAGTATTAATTAATAAGATAGTTAGTATTGTTACGTCCTGGGCGGCGACGATTTCGCGATGATGAAACTTCACGTTGCACCGCAAGTGAGGGATTACGTCTATCATTCGGTAACGCTGCCGACGATCGGCAAATCGCAAGCAACGTATCGGGGGAATTTAAAGGGAGGTTAAAGCGAGCGTTACGAGAGACCCGGAAAGTACGCGATATCGCGCGACAGTTAAAACAGTTTCAGAAGATAGCGCGATCCCGGCCGCCTACTGCTCGCGATTAAGCAACGAAAGGGAGAAATTCGTCAAACGGCGCGAGACGATAACATCGGATGCGGCATCGATTAGTGTCGTCTATGAAGTAACCCGCTCTAACGTTTTCGATGGCCTCCCCCTCTTCCTTGAGGACTTGTATGGCAGCGACGAACACGTGTCGCAATATTCTATCTCGCGGACTATGGAGAGGGGAGTGTGGCAACACTCGCAAGAATCTAAGGGTTCGGTAAATCCGAATTGAAGCGAATGAGACAGAGTTAAGCGAAAAGTAAGTGTGCCTTCGGGGAATAATTCCTTACAACGGTAGCAAAGAATATCCGCGCAATTAGGGAAATTACTGTCGGCTGGAGTACTTACGCGGCGGTAACTGAAGGAAGTAGCGCACTTAACTAAACTAACACGACGGAGAAAAACCGCGGCTGGATGGGTACGCGTTATCCGTGGCTTGCGAAAACGAGGAGGGCACATTACGTCAATTGTTTAATAATTGTCGTACGTGTAGAAAACATCTACGCATTTTCTCGATTAATATTTCAGTAATATTTCCAAATCAAGGATTTCGATACGAATCTTAAAAGCGTGCACTTCCCGAGTGAAATCAGTGAGAGCAGCAAAAACTATACCCTCCCAAAAAAAGTCGGTCGTAAAATCCTCCCGACCGGGTCGCTTTCCCAAGTTTTGTGCGATAAGCAGGCACGGACACGTTTAGGCTGATGCAATCGGAAAATTCCTAAGCGCGCAGGGCGTCGTCCGAAAATATGCACATGCGCGTGATTTTTATATTTTATTTAATGAAATAATTGAAAGATATACGTGCGCATTATTTTTATATTTTAATTAATGAAATAATGCACCTACCGTTTCTAGAGGCACTCTACGCAGGTGTTCCTCTAGAGAGATCCGTGGAAACTGGATATCCTTGATATCGCTGGCGGATGATGTCGAGGTCGGCCGTGTGCTCCAGAGCCGGTCGGGCACCAGGAGTTTGTACTCTCCGTCGAACTCGATCTCCTCGCCAATAACTTTGTTATGATTGTAGATGGCTGCCACGTGGAGGTCGTACTCGAGGTGTCGAATAGAGGTCTTACGACCAGCGCGATTCCTTCTGCCCTTCGGCATTCGGATGAGGCTTTGAGTTGTTTAAATATTATGAAGATGGAACAAAGGATTAGCGTTCTGCGGCGAGCTAATTCGCGTTGCGTTTCGGTTTCGCGTAGGAACGATTGAATTTATCGCGAGCAAGAATTTCGATTCTCCGTCGTGGTAAGTGTAGATGGACGCACAACACCTGCTCCCGGAGACGCTCTTGGTAGGCATTCTTGTTATAGTTAACGACGTATGAATTTTTAGGAATTACTTTGTTACGCGTGAAGCCTCACAAACCTCGCGAACACTTCTGATTCCTCGCGGCGTTCAATAGGAAGGATGATGCAATGAATGACACGTTGTGAGTACGCTATACTTACTATATTCAAATACTCAAGAGTCGGATTACACTCGCGCAACACTAGTTAAATTTAGGATAATTCAAAATTTAGGATAATACAAATGATCACTTAAGGTTAGCTTAACTAGATTGAGGCGAGATAGGATTGACTTAAAGTTAGAGTTGGAATTTGAGTTAGGATTAGATTCGGGTTGGCACTCGCACGATGTGTACTAGTCGATGGCGCGTGCAAGAGTGAACATGGCTGCTCGCTGCAGCGCTAGCGTGGGTGGCATTGGTGTGGTGGATGGCTAGGGCCCACATCTGTTTCGGGGAAGTGACGATTTACGCTAAATGTTTGTTTATTTGGGTTTGGCCCTTAATGGGGCGGTATTCCATATCGCTGTCATTCTATCTCATCGCGCTTAGCTATGGTCTTCGCAGCCGCGAACGCTTCGAACGGCAGGTGGAAATGTTCCGGCCTAAGCTGTAAGCGAAGGGGGAACCCTCGCAGAAACATAAAGCGATAAGCTCGTCTATTTCCCGGTTCATCATAGAATCTATGGTGCCGTGGCCGCGGCGTTCTCCGTCCCTTATTGAAGCTCGGCGTTCCTTAACGCGGTCAATGTAATCTAATATGTGTTTTTTCGACCGCAGATGTACAGCGGTCAGTTCTCCGCGGTATTGCGCGATGCTTTTTATAGAGCCGATAGCACTATTTAACAAGTTTGATAGTTGCGTCATCGTGTCACACGGCTCGTCGGCGACCGCAGAATGAGCGTGACCGCGCAGCTTAGCTATCAACAGCGTGAGGGGTTTCTCGAAATGAGGGGGCAGGATATCGCGCGCTTGTCTACACGCCCCAAGAAACTTTGATAAGGAGATGTTGTAAAATCCGTCGAAAAATGGCACGAACATCAAGTTCAACATCAAGCCATCAAGGCTTCGCAATAGATTATTTTCGGTGCGGGGGGGAGTTCCGTGCCCGACTCGTTCAATTCGCCGAAGAGTGCCGGAGTTTCCGTAAACCGTTGTCCAGCGGAAAGGCTCGGACTTCGCGGGAGGTCACGCCGTGTTTCAATTTTGTGTCGTATATTGTTTAGCTCGGCGCGCATGGCAGCGAGCATATTATTCATCTCGCGCACGGCGGCTCGACTTTGCTCTGCTTCGGCGCGATCTCTCCGCAGCGCGGCGTTTTCCGCTCGAATTTCTTCTTTTTTTCTTTGTAGCGCGTCGGCGACGGTTTATAATTGCTTGGCGCGTTTAGCCATATTGGCTTGCATTATATCGAATTTGTTATCAATGTATTTGGATTTAGGGGCGCTCGGCCTGTCTGCCCATCTCCGCGTCGTCGTTTGCAAGCTTTCCCTTTTGGGCGTGCGTGATCATCTCGGTTTCTCTTTCGCCTCTTACCGGCGTATGAAGCATATGAGCCTGTTATCACGCGAGTGTGACGCGGGTCGGCGAAATGTACCGGAATTTCCGGTTCTCCCGATTAACGTATCCCATCGCTGTCACCAGTTTTTGTTACGTCACAGGCGGCAACAGTTTTGCGGGAGCGGAACATCGCGTGGCACCGGATTAATGGCGGACCGTTCGGTAACGCTGCCAGCAATCGAGCGACAAATCGCCAGCACGTATCGGGTAGAATCAAGAGAAGGTGACGCGTATGCTTCACTATCTTGGCTTAAACATGCAGCGGAATAGCCAAGGTAGTACTCTCCGAAGGTGGTGTAATCTCGAACGTTTATTATTCCTTGTTATTAAGCAGCGAAAGAGAAAAATTCGTCAGGTGACGCGAGACAATGACGTCAGGGGCGGCATTGGTATCGTCAATATAATAGCGTGCTCTAACGTTTTTTGACAGCTTCTCCCTCTTCCTCAAGAACTTGTAAAAAGACGACAAATACTTCCGAACACATGTAGTGTTATGTCCGTAATGACGCAACGTATTTATGTCCGGGCGAATTGATTCGATTCTATCGAACGGTATTCACACCGGGCTGTATAGTGTCACGTCCCAACGCCGAGAGTACCTCTAATCATGTTCAGTGTAAATTTTTCAAAAATTTTTAATTATTTATGACTGACTATGTTAGGAGACAGCACCGTCAAGCCTTTGGTATACACATAATAAAAGAATATACCGCTTAAAATTATTTAAAGATTTATACAAAATGGCCGCTCCTTACTATAATCTTATGGCGCTACAACCTTAATGTTCCTAGTAAATTTTCCCTAGAATCTCACTAACAAAAAACAGAACATACCAAAATCACTTCTCCAGACTGTTCAATAAAGTAACAAAGAAAATAGAGCTTAATATCGCATCCTTATCTAAGCATTTCAACATTAACAACAAAATCTTAACAAATTAATATAAAATAGTAAATAATGAACAAAAAACAAATGTAGGAAGTATAACCTCGCCCACGTAATGCACGAAAACTATAACAAAACAATTATCGGTACATTGTAATATTTTTATTAATAATTAATAAACAAAATCATATAATTATATAAATAACAAAATACCAATCAATTTCTTTATATCGTCAAATATAACTTCAGAAACTAAGAAATCCTTGTATATCAAACCTTTCACTTTTGTTCCATTTTAATAATAAATATAAAAGTTAATAACAAAATTAATAACAATAGAAAGGAATAAGGAATAAGGAATAAAAGTCATAATGACAATATACCAAATCCATTACGAAACATTTATTCAACAGTTCATCTGAAACATATCCTTATTTCAAGGATAAATTTTGTTGATGTCCTTATATGGATATATTTTTTTTGTATAAATACATTCTCCATCAAAAATTCTTTCGAAAACATAAATACAGTTTGTGGCTACGATTCTTAATTCTCAAGATATAAACAAAATTAAGGGTATATGAAAGCACACACACATATATACATATATACGTACATTATACATTTCCTTATAAGATATAGTTTTCTTTATGGAATTATATAAACAACCCCGATAGAAACATATTTTATCTCAGAAAGGAAATTCTACGATTTAAATTTCGTTTAATAAAATTTATAAATGAATAAATTATTATATTAACAAATAATTATTATGAAAGATTTGGACAACACACAGGAAATCCTGCAACTTATCTCATTACACATACCTACCTAACTCGCACCGTTTAGAAGATATTTAAACAATTATAAACTTGCTTACATACACTTACCTCAAAAACCCAAATCAGTTTAGCAAGCAAATCCCCGTATATAAACCAGTTCAACTTCTAGAAACCTTCATTCTAGATTTATATTTATAATTGTTACTTCCCTTTTTTCATTAACACTAATCCTATGGCTATGACAAAATTCTTGATTATTAATATGCATGGAAAACTATCCTAACGATTCAACCAATCACAATCAGAGCCATTTTGTACCTGAAAACATTTAATAAATAATGTATTACAAATGTAAAAAGAGTTATACTGATATATTTTAGATATACTAGTTATACGATGTAATCGTATTATTATTATTATTATATAAAAATTGTAAAGTATATCTAAAACGATATTGCGACGATTAATATTTATTATAAAAGCTTAAATTCGAGCAAATTGTATGTTTGTTAATTAAAAGAAAAGGAATTATTATAACGAAGTATAACTCTTTGAAAATAAAAATAGATCGATCGAATAGTCACAAGTGTGACTCATGGTCAGTTTGTAAGCGAAAATAAGCCAACGTTAAATATCAAGGCCGCCATAATACTTAGTCACAAGTGTGACTCATGATCAGTTGTAAACGAAAGTAGGCCAACGTTAAATGTCAAGGGCGCCATAATATTTTAGTACCACGAGTCATCGCTGACTCATAGCAAATGTAGGCTAAGTCGACCAATAGAAAACTATGTCAAGAACAATTAGAAGGTCTTAAATGCGTGAATCATAGCTGACTCATAATGAAAGGCTTTATTCAGACCTGTAGAATCATAACATTGGAATCTAGGTCACCCCTACTTCCATGTTTTGGCAACATATAAAAACCTCAAGCGACGATACCAATTGCGCATTTCCCATTTCGCACTTGCTATTCACACTTACGATACGCACTTACATTTACATATTTGCATTTTATTCGCATTCGCATTCACACTTGTACGCGCACGTACATTTTTGCACTTGTACTTCCACTCGCACTCGCTAAAAAAATATATATACATATATATACGTATATATATATACGTATATATATATATATATATATATATATATATATATATATATATACCAATCATTTATAACAGTGAATAAATTTCGATTCAAATACCACAAGTGTGATATTATATTATTCCTTATTCCCAAAATTGAAAACTCTTTTCTGAAAATAAAAGTCATTTCGACATTCTTGTTACCCACTTCCTTCGCAGTATCTAATCCTGAGGTTTTACCCTCTTAACCTCATAGAAAAAAATCTCACAATTAAAGTGTGAGTGTAGCTGTCGAGGATCTATTGATTTCGGCTCCGTCCGATCTACCAGGACCTCCCAGGACGTCACAATAGGGGAAATTCCATGCAGAATTTTTTAATTTGAAAATTATAGAAACCTCGAGCGGCAAAGGTTTTTCATTAGAATTTTGCAGCAATTTTAGCCAATGGGCAGTCGACAAAGATCTCGAGCGGCAAAGATCCCGTCGGTTTAGTCAGAAGGCTCTAGTTATCTCATCGCGTATTTTATCTATGCAAGTTATTTAGAAAGAAACTAAGTCTTCGGGAAAAAATAATTTCATGCGTTCCGATGCTATTAGATACAAAAAAGTTCTGAGCTTTAGATTTCATACAACCAAAATAACAATTTAAATTTTATATGTCTTCCCACCCTTTTGCGGTTTTAAAGCGTTGACATTTGGCCTTCTAAAATGCCATACGGCATTGGCGTTTGATGCACATAACCTCAAAAATCAGTAGTGTTCACGATGGCAATAACAAGAGCATATTCGATTTTTCATCCACTTCGCGTTTCATCTAAAGAAAAATGCTGCTGAAGCCACTACAATGATTTATGCTGCATATGGAGAGAACGCTGTAAGTCATACTACATGTAAAAGATGGTATCAAAAATTTCTCCAAAGAGATTTCAGTCTTGAAGATAAGGGCGCGTGCTGGACGCCCTCAAAAGATTGGAACGGACGAATTGCAAGCACTGCTGGATATAAACTCTGCACAAACTAAAAAGGAGCTTGCAGAACAGCTTGGCGTTATGCAGCAAATAATTTCCGTACGTTTACATACGATGGAAAAGATTCAGAAGGAAGGCAGATGGGTTCCGCATGAATTGTCCGAAGACAACAAAAATCGTCGGCGTGACACTGCACTCACTTTGCTTTCAAAGTTCCGGAAAAAAGATTTTTTGCACAAAATCATTACAAGCGATGAAAAGTGGATTTTTTATGATAACCCTAAACGTAGAAAATCATGTGTTGATCCTGATGTGTTGATCAACCTTCGACATCGACGCCAAAGCCCAATATCCACGCCAAGAAGGTTTTGCTCTGTATGTGGTAGGATTGGAAAGATGTGTTGTATTACGAGTTGTTACAACCGGGAAACAATCACGGCAGACCGCTACCAACAACAATTGACCAATTTGAGCGATGCATTAAAAGAAAAGAGGCCATTTACTGGCCAAGGATGTAAAGTGATCTTGCTTCGTGACAATGCTCGACACATGTTGCGAAAGCGATTCAGGACCATATCTTTGCGTTAGGCTGGGAACTTCTCCCGCACTCGGCGTATAGTCCAGACATGGCGCCTTCCGATTACTACCTATTCCGGTCGCTGCAGCATCATTTGGCTGATACACATTTCGTGAGATTTGAAGAGATACGAAAATGCATTGATGACTTTATCGCTTCGAAGCCGATGAGCTTCTATCGTCAAGGAATTCCCAAGCTACCCGAAAGATGGCAAAAGATCGTTGATGCAAACGGGGAATATTTCGCTGATTAATATTTTTTGTTTGTTTTTGAATAAAGATTGAATTTTACAAAAAAAAGCTCAGAACTTTTTTGTACACCTAATATTATCGATGTCTATTATCGTAGGATCTGGTAACGATTCAAACGTTTGATTTTCTTCTCGTAAATGATTTAAGGAAGCAACAAAAGCGTCTACGCACGCGTCACAATTGTTTAGTTCGCGACAAATGGATAATTCAGTCGGGCAGTGCTCGCACCTTCCCGTGGCACCGGATTATTTTCAATATGAATAAAATGTCTTAGCACCAGTTGAAATTGTTGTTCGGGGTGAATTTGTTCGTAATCTACTTTGCACTGATGGCACAAAAGCCTTGCACTATTATAATCACTGGCGATACCGGACAAACTCGTAACCAAATTCAGTAGTGCAATGACAAAGACTCACACGATGCGTGTAAATTGCGGCAGGGGAAGTTTTCGGTTTTCGCGGTGTTTCGAGTCGTTCCCTGCACATTTGCGTTTTTTCTAAATTTGAGTGCATGCAGTAATAATGTCTGTTGTGACGTCAGGAGTGCCAACGAATAAAATTTTTCCTTCTCCTTTTATCCCACCTGCGCAGAAGCGCCACTATTCTAGCCGCTAAAGTTGGCAATAATCGGCTCTCCTGCCGTCAACATACCACGTGATGCGCCTTACCGCCAGTAAATATACACTATAATAAATATAAGTATTATAATAATATAGGCAATCCCATAGGTTGCAAATTATTAGATAACCGACAATAGTAAGCATTTTTTCTAAAATAAGTAATAAAATTAAATAATAATAAATAAAATGATAAATAACAATAAAAAATCATGCTAACAATAAATCTAATTAATTGTAAAATTATTACTATAATAAGGCTCGCGTTGCTGTTGCGCGCATCATCTCCAGTCAGCCGCGCGCTGATTGGCCGATCAACGACCATTACAGATATGTACGTCTAGTCTAGTTCTATAGTCTATGACCGCCGCGAGCGCCACGTGCGTTGGCGTACCCACGCCATCCGCCATCTTGCGCCACGTGCGTTGGCGTACCCATGCCATCCGCCATCTTGCGCCACGTGCGTTGGCGTACCCGCGCTACCGCCATGTTGCGCAACAGCGCCGCCGCAGGCACGCGTTACAACACGCGGCCATACTCGTCCACTCTTGTGCGCGTCGTCAACTAGTGAACACCCCGCGAGCGTCGTCTCGTTCAAGTATAAGCGTGTTTCAACATCTAGACTTAGTTCAAATTGTTTCAATCTTTAGATTTAGTTCAAATCGTTTCAATCTCTAGTTTTAGTTCAAATCCTATTAATAGATCAAATTCTAGTTTGATATATATAGTGTTAATATTCCGTGAGTGTAAATTCAGTGAATATCTAAATACATCGATTTCTATTTAACGCCACGTGTTCTTCATTATTTCATTCCTTGTCTCCGAGATTCCGATAAACGGATGTGTTCGCGAGGCTAAAGAGGTAACGGGCGTTCATCATAAATTCAAGTCTTCTTTTACCGAACAATTAACAGTTAAAGCAAGAATTCCGATCGTTTCTGAAGGCAAGGTATTGTGCGTCATCCGCACTTACCACAAAGGAAACATCGGACTTCGAGCTCATGCATTCCAACGCGACGCCGAACCATAAGGCGTAATTGGCTCGCAGCCGAATGCAATATCCTAACCCTAACCTTTCAATTAACTATAATATACGCCTAGAGTCTCTGCCGAATGCCTAAGGCACGGAAGAATCGCGCGGGTCGTAACAACGCACTTCGGCGACTCGAATACGACCTACACGTGGCCGCGATTTACGACCATAACGCGATCATCGGCGAAGAAGTGACTTACGACGGCGAGTACGAACTCCTCGTGCACGATCGCCTCTGGAGCGCCTTACCAGCCCCATCCGGGCCCGTAGCAGCTTGCCAGGGAAGCAGCTTTCGACCGCATATCTCCCTCGAGGAGTATCTGCGCAGAGTAAACACCGAAAGGTAAGTGAGAATCTTACATTGAGTTTTATTCCCGATTGCTTTCGCGTTTTCCCATCGGGCATACGTTTACAGCAGTGAAATATCGAGTATAAAGAAATTAGATGTGAACAAATATAAGAGTACTCGCGCTCAGGATTCTTTCGGGTTGCGTCATTCGCTTTGTTCGCGTCGACCGACCGCCGCATAGTTGCATCACTCGACCGGAAGGGTTTTACGACCGACCCCTTTTTTTTGCCTCCCTTGCCACTTTCCCCTAAGGCATGTAGGGTTTTGAGCCGCTTTATCGTTACGCACAGAAATATTCCAGTTTCGAAATACCATTTTAAAGTTGAATATTCGCCGCGTAATGCTAACATCCGTTATTTGACGTGATGTGCCCGCCTTGTTTTCTCGAGCCACGAGATTCGCGCACTCACCCGGGCGCCGTATACAGATATCGTAGGAGTACGGTGCGTTGCTTTACCACGTTTGGATATCGACGCGTAGACGACGCCATCGCCGAATCGTTCCCTAACAGTGCCGAATATCTTTGCTTTCGATGCAAGGAAGAAATACCCGAAGGGACTCTTACGTATCGTCTTGAACTGGCCCACGCGTTCCAGTTTGGGTATACTTCCGCCCGGGATCACTGTGATTGCTGCCGTACCAGGCTTGTAATATTCCGCGACATTGAACTTTGCCCTGACTGCACCGAGGTTTTTATCGTATCTCTAGAAGTGCTCAGGAAATTAGGTAACGCCATAGAGAACATCTGCGGATGATATTACCTTGACGAGACGAATCCCGCTCCCAACGGCAATTTATCGCGTCGGCTAACCAATTTATCCGTTTCACTGATCTGCTCACAGTCAAATAATCACTCGACATCTGCTTAAACGCAAGGTCAACCGTGTAATTTGCTGAAATTCCTCGAGAGCGTTTTCAATAATTTGCCGCTGAGATTATCGGTGGGGTCCCCGCGGTTTTGACGTAACACAATTATAAACTTGCTTATATACACTTACCTCAAAAACCCAAATCAGTTCAGCAGGCAAATCTCCGTATATAAATCAGTTCAACTACTAGAAATCTTCATCCTAGACTTATATTTATAATTGTTACTTCTCTTTTTTCATTAACATTAATCCTATGGCTATAACAAAAATCTTGAATATTAATATGCATGGAAAAATACCCTAACAATTCAACCAATCACAATCAGAGCCATTTTGTACCTGAAAATATTTAATAAATAATGTATTACAAATGTAAAAAGAGTTATACTGATATATTTTAGATATACTAATTATACGATGTAATCATTATTATTATAAAAATTGTAAAGTATATCTAAAACAATATTGCGATAATTAATATTTATTATAAAAGCTTAAATTCGAGCATATTGTATGTTTGTTAATTATAAGAAAGGAATTATTATAAGTATAACTCTTTGAAAACAAAAATAGGTCGACCGAATAGACACAAGTGTGACTCATGATCAGTTTGTAAGCGAAAATAAGCCAACGTTAAATGTCAAGGCCGCCATAATACTTAGTCACAAGTGTGACTCATGGTCAGTTTGTAAGCAAAAATAGGCTAACGTGTAACTCATGGTTAGTTTATAAACAAAAGTAGGCTAACGTTAAATGTCAAGGCCGCCATAATATTTTAGTACCACGAGTCATTGCTGACTCATCAAATGTAGGCTAAGTCGACCAATAGAAAACTATGTGAAGAACAACTAGAAGGTCTTAAACGCGTGAATCATAGCTGTCTCATAATGAAAGTAGACTAACAATAGGTAAACTGTGCCAAGACCATTTGGTAATAGGCTTTATTCAGACCTGTAGAATCATAACATTGGAATTTAGGTCATCCCTATTTCCATGTTTTGGCAACAACCTAAAAATAGAAACCTCAAGCGAGATACCTTTGCGCACTTACGTTTCCACATCCACGGGCACTTACATACTTGCATTTCTACTTCCACTCGCATTCGCATTTGCACTTGTACGCGCACTTGTACTCGCACTTGTATTTCCACGCGCACGCGCACTTGCCATTTTGATCAGAAATTAACCACTTGATCGGAGGATAGCTAAGCATTTGACTAGCACTGCTTAGCGCTTGAGCATCTCGCCGATTAACAAATAATGTAATTCTTAAATCGCGTGTCGCAATATATATATATATATATATATATATATATATATATATATATATATATATATATATATATATATATATATATATATATATCATTTATAACAGTATATCAGAATATTTATAACAGAATATTTATAACAGAATATTTATAACAGAATAAATCCCGATTCAAATACCACAAGTGTGATATTATATTATTCCTTATTCCCAAAATCGAAAACTCTTTCCTGAAAAGAAAAGTCATTTCGACATTCTTGTTACCTACTTCCTTCGCAGTATCTAATCCTGAGGTTTTACCCTCTTAACCGCATGGAAAAGAATCTCACAAATAACGTGAGAGTGTAGCGATCGAGGATCTGTTGATTTCGGCTCCGTCCGATCTATCAGGACCTCCCAGGACATCACATTGTTATAATTAATGATGTCGGAATCTTTAGGAATTTCTTTAATACGCGTGAAGCCTCACAATCCTCGCGAACGCTTTCAATCACTGATACGGTGATAGTGACGGTGCAAGAAAATGAGCACGTGGTGAATGGTATTTTGATATTAATATGTTCAAGAATTAGATTACACACCCGAATTGAATACTTCGCACATACACAAAACACTAAATATATATATATAAAACACTAAATATATAAGATTAACTTAACTAGAGATCGAATTATAAAAAATAGAATCGAGGATTTTATGAATTAGAATTGGAATTGAGACTCGTACGAGATAGATCCTTACGGCGCGGACACGAGTGTGACACGTGTTGACGGTTCCGCGGCGCACACAGAAGTGTCGGAGTTTCGGCGGGCACTGCTCCGCTGCAGCGGCGCGATTGCGCAAGATGGCGGACGGCGTGGATACGCCAACGCACGTGGCGCTGGCGTGACATGAATCGTGCAGCTAGGCTAGATGCACATGTCTATGGCGTGCATTGGTCCGCCAATCAGAACGCGGCTGACAGGGGATGATGCGCAGTAACAGTAATGTAAGCGTTAATTATAATAACAGTGTCCTGTGCTCGATTAAATTAGTAACACTAATATCATTAATACTTATCATTAACATAGTTATTGTATTTATTATATTTATTATTATATTTAAGTGTGTAAGCGTTTCCTAATTATGAGATACATATTTTATTAAATATTGTTGTTTATAACTAATAAAGAAGAATGGTTAGGGTAATTGCTTACAGAATATATATATTTTATTAAGTATTAATATTTATGATTAGTGAAGGAAATAGTTATGGTAGCATTAAGTCTATGTAAGATAATAGTGGTGGGGCGCGCCGTGTCATGCGGAACGGCAGGAGAGCCAATGACCATTCTCGGTCGCCGATCCGGCGGTAAATAGTGTTAAGGTTGTACTACATGTGCAGAAAAAGAAAAAATATATGGTGGCTTTCCGGACGTTACACCTCCCCCATTAAGAAGAAATGCAGGGCCAGGTGCCCTGCGTTTCTTCTGCTCTACTAGAGGTTAGGTTGCGAAAGTTTTGAGCTACAATTATTTTATACTTTTATACTTTTGTTTATTTGTCTTATATGTTAGCGCTTGTAATTACTTATTGCACTTATTTGTCTCTATACTATGTCCTCGCGTTAGTATTTTTGGAGTTCACTGTATGATCGCACATGCTCACTTTTCTTTTGTTACGTCAAAATCGCGGGGCCCGATAATCTCAGCGGCAAATTATTGAAAACGCTCTCGAGGAATTTCAGCAAATTACACGGCTGACCTTGCGTTTAAGCAGATTTCGAGTGATTATTTGACTGTGAGCGGATCAGTGAAACGGATAAATTGGTTAGCCGACGCGATAAATTGCC
The DNA here is from genome assembly GCA_024349325.1 of Pogonomyrmex californicus. Classification (NCBI taxonomy): domain Eukaryota; kingdom Metazoa; phylum Arthropoda; class Insecta; order Hymenoptera; family Formicidae; genus Pogonomyrmex; species Pogonomyrmex californicus. The sequence goes on from JAECZD010000049.1 coordinate 147,946, forward strand.
GTTGGGAGCGGGATTCGTCTCGTCAAGGTAATATCGTCAGCAGATGTTCTCTATGGCGTTACCTAATTCCCTGAGCACTTCTAGAGATACGATAAAAACCTCGGTGCAGTCAGGGCAAAGCTCAATGTCGCGGAATATTACAAGGCTGGTACGGCAGCAATCACAGTGATCCCGGGCGGAAGTATACCCAAACTGGAACGCGTGGGCCAGTTCAAGACGATACGTAAGAGTCCCTTCGGGTATTTCTTCCTTGCATCGAAAACAAAGATATTCGGCACTGTTAGGGAACGATTCGGCGATGGCGTCGTCTACGCGTCGATATCCAAACGTGGTAAGGCAACGCACCGTACTCCTACGATATCTGTATACGGCACCCGGGTGAGTGCGCGAATCTCGTGGCTCGAGAAAACAAGGCGGGCACATCACGTCAAATAACGGGTGTTAGCATTACGCGGCGAATATTCAACGTTAAAATGGTATTTCGAAACTGGAATATTTCCGTGCGCAACGATAAAGCGGCTCAAAACCCTACATGCCTTAGGGGAAAGTGGCAAGGGAGGCAAAAAAAAAGAGTCGGTCGTAAAACCCTTCCGGTCGAGTGATGCAACTATGCGGCGGTCGGTCGACGCGAACAAAGCGAATGACGCAGCCCGAAAGAATCCTGAGCGCGACAGTACTCTTATATTCGTTCACATCTAATTTCTTTATACTCTATATTTCACTGATGTAAACGTATGCCTGATGGGAAACGCGAAAGCAACCGGGAATAAAACTCGATGTATGATTCTCACCTGCCTTTCGGTATTTGCTCTGCGCAGATACTCTTCCAGGTGTCACGTCCCAGCGCCGAGAGTACCTCTAATCATGTTCAGTGTAAATTTTTCAAAAATTTTTAATTATTTATGACTGACTGTGTTAGGAGACAGCACCGTTAAGCCTTTGGTATACACATAATAAAAAATATACCGCTTAAAATTATTTAAAGATTTATACAAAATGGCCGCTCCTTACCACAACCTTATGGCGCTACTACAGCCTTAATGCTCCTAGTAAATTTTCCCTAGAACCTCACTAACAAAAAACAGAACATATCAAAATCACTTCCCCAGACTGTTCAGTAAAGTAACAAAGAAAATAGAGCTTAATATCGCATCCTTATCTAAGCATTTCAACATTAACAACAAAATCTTAACAAATTAATATAAAATAGTAAATAATGAACAAAAAACAAATGTAGGAAGTATAATCTCGCCCACGTAATGCACGAAAACTATAACAAAACAATTATCGGTACATTGTAATATTTTTATTAACAATTAATAAACAAAATCATATAATTATATAAATAACAAAATACCAACCAATTTCTTTATATCGTCAAATATATAACTTCAGAAACTAAGAAATCCTTGTATATCAAACCTTTCACTTTTGTTCCATTTTATTAATAAATATAAAAGTTAATAACAAAATTAATAACAATAGAAAGGATGTGAATAAGGAATAAAAGTCATAATGACAATATAACAAAATCCATGATGAAACATTTATTCAACAGTTCATCTGAAACATATCCTTATTTCAAGGATAAATTTTGTTGATGTCCTTATATGGATATATTTCTTTGTATAAATACATTCTCCATCAAAAATTCTTTCGAAAACATAAATACAGTTTGTGGCTACGATTCTTAATTCTCAAGATATAAACAAAATTAAGGGTATATGAAAGCACACACACATATATACATATATACGTACATTATACATTTCCTTATAAGATATAGTTTTCTTTATGAAATTATATAAACAACCCCGCTAGAAACATATTTTATCTCAGAAAGGAAATTCTACGATTTAAATTTCGTTTAATAAAATTTATAAATGAATAAATTATTATATTAACAAATAATTATTATGAAAGATTTGGACAACACACAGGAAATCCTGCAACTTATCTCATTACACATACCTACCTAACTCGCACAGTTTAGAAGATATTTAAACAATTATAAACTTGCTTACATAAACACTTACCTCAAAAACCCAAATCAGTTTAGCAAGCAAATCCCCGTATATAAACCAGTTCAACTTCTAGAAACCTTCATTCTAGATTTATATTTATAATTGTTACTTCCCTTTTTTCATTAACACTAATCCTATGGCTATGACAAAATTCTTGATTATTAATATGCATGGAAAACTATCCTAACGATTCAACCAATCACAATCAGAGCCATTTTGTACCTGAAAACATTTAATAAATAATGTATTACAAATGTAAAAAGAGTTATACTGATATATTTTAGATATACTAGTTATACGATGTAATCGTATTATTATTATTATTATATAAAAATTGTAAAGTATATCTAAAACGATATTGCGACGATTAATATTTATTATAAAAGCTTAAATTCGAGCAAATTGTATGTTTGTTAATTAAAAGAAAAGGAATTATTATAACGAAGTATAACTCTTTGAAAATAAAAATAGATCGATCGAATAGTCACAAGTGTGACTCATGGTCAGTTTGTAAGCGAAAATAAGCCAACGTTAAATATCAAGGCCGCCATAATACTTAGTCACAAGTGTGACTCATGATCAGTTGTAAACGAAAGTAGGCCAACGTTAAATGTCAAGGGCGCCATAATATTTTAGTACCACGAGTCATCGCTGACTCATAGCAAATGTAGGCTAAGTCGACCAATAGAAAACTATGTCAAGAACAATTAGAAGGTCTTAAATGCGTGAATCATAGCTGACTCATAATGAAAGGCTTTATTCAGACCTGTAGAATCATAACATTGGAATCTAGGTCACCCCTACTTCCATGTTTTGGCAACATATAAAAACCTCAAGCGACGATACCAATTGCGCATTTCCCATTTCGCACTTGCTATTCACACTTACGATACGCATTTACATTTACATATTTGCATTTTATTCGCATTCGCATTCACACTTGTACGCGCACGTACATTTTTGCACTTATACTTCCACTCACACTTGCTAAATATATATATATATATATATATATATATATATATATATATATATATCATTTATAACAGTAAATAAATCCCGATTCAAATACTACAAGCGTGATATTATATTATTCCTTATTCTCAAAATCGAAAACACTTTCCTGAAAATAAAAGTCATTTCGACATTCCTGTTACCTACTTCCTTCGCAGTATCTAATCCTAAGGTTTTACTCTCTTAACCGCATGGAAAAGAATCTCACAAATAACGTGTGAGTGTAGCTGTCGAGGATTTGTTGATTTCGGCTCCGTCCGGTCTACCAGGATCTCCCAGGACGTCACAGACTCCGAGTAGGATCAAAAGAATGTAAGGATCTTCTTGAATTCACTAACACACTTTCTTTATTTTAATTGATTTATTTAATTAATGCACAAATTCTTGAGATTAGTATTTCTTATTTTATTACTTTACACACGGTTAAACGTCGGCGGGCGGCTCGGCGCGTATTGCGTTACTCTGGCGGCCGACGACCGAGTATGTCACCTGAGATGCTGATAGTACGGCTCGCGTGAACTTCGCCGCGCTTTTGTAATATCTTGCGCGATAATTATAATAATGATTCCGAACGACACGTTATTCTTGACTCTCTGCATCTCCGCCTTGTGTAACCGGTTATATAGTCTGATCGATGCCCGATCAGCATTCTGATCGATTGCGTCGATCGGTTGCGTGATATTGATTAATCAATATTACGCTCGGTTTGATCATCAAATTTAGGAATTTGCTGATAGGCTTTTTCGCAATGTTCTCGCGTGATGCATTTCTGCGGTCTTTCGAAAGACTGGTCGCAATTTTGATGGTCACACATTTGTGTCGTCTTTCGAAAGACTGTTCGAGATTCATGTGACCTAATTTTGTTGTCATGCGGACTACTTTTATTATTTGTTATTATTTTATTATTGGTTGTAGATCTGGCTACAATAATATGTTTCTATCGGGGTTGTTTATATATATAATTTCATAAAGAAAACTATATCTTATAAGGAAATGTATAATGTACGTATATATATATATATATATATATATATATATATATATGTATATGTGTGTGTGTGTGTGTGTGTGTGTGTGTGTGTGTGTGTGTGCTTTCATATATCCTTAATTTTTTTTATATCTTGAGAATTAAGAATCATAGCCACAAACTATATTTATGTTTTCGAAAGGATTTTCGATGAAGAGTGTACTTGTACAGGGAAACTATATAAAGACATCAACAAAATTTATCCTTGAAATAAGGATATGTTTCAGGTGAACTGTTAAATAAATGTTTTGTCATAGATTTTGTTATATTGTCATTATGACTTTTATTCCTTATTCACATCCTTTCTATTGTTATTAATTTTGTTATTAACTTTTATATTTATTATTAAAACGGAACAAAAGTGAAAGGTTTGATATACAAAGGTTTCTTAGTTTCTGAAGTTATAATTAACGATATAAAGAAATTGGTCGGTTAATAATATGGTTTTGTTTATTTATATCATTGTTAATAAAAATATTACAATGTACCAATAATTGTTTTGTTATAGTTTTCGTGCATTACGTGGATGAGGTTATATTTCCTACATTTGTTTTTTATTCATTATTTACTATTTTATATTAATTTGTTAAGATTTTGTTGTTAATATTTAAATGCTTAGATAAGGATGCGATATTAAGCTTTATTTTCTTTGTTACTTTACTGAACAATCCGGAGAAGTGATTTCGGTATGTTCTGTTTTTGTTAGTGAGGTTCTAGGGAAAATTTACTAGGAACATTAAGGCTGTAGTTGCGCCATAAGGTTGTGGTAAGGAGCGGCCATTTTGTATAAACTTTTAAATAATTTTAAACGGTATATTCTTTTATTATATGTATAGGAAAGGTTTTACGGTGCTGTCTCCTAACACAGTCAGTCATAGATCATTAAAAATTTTTGAAAAATTTACACTGAACATGACTTGAGGTACTCTCGGCGCTGGTACGTGACATAAGTGTGATAAATATCACGGGAGAATCCGTGGAGATAACAACGCCGCTAGTCACGGTGGACGAGATAAAGACAAGAGACGCCGTATACATGTATATCATGGATGTGTCAAGTGACGAAACGAGCGACGAGCCCATTCAAGCTCGTAAAGAAAAATTGCACAGACAAATGCAAACCGAGCATTTAAATAAAGAGGAAAAGAAAACCTTGCACCAAATTTGCGAAGATTTCCGTGATATCTTCCACCTAGAAAACGACCGCCTATCGTACACTAACGCAGTAGTACATGAAATAAATACGTGAGCAGATAGCGCGCCGATGAATGTCCGACCGTATAGATTACCGGAGAAGCACAAGGCAAAAGTAAATAAACAGATAGCGAAAATGCTAGACGACGAGATAATTCGTCTCAGCACCAGTCAGTGGAACGCACCCTTCCTAGTAGTATCGAAGAAATTAGACGCATCTGGAGAGCGTAAACTACGAATAGTTGTGGATTTTCGGAAATTGAATGACTTAACAATTGGCGATTCTTTCCCGCTCCCAAATATCACTGACATACTTTTTTTTTTTTTCCAACGAAGGTAGGGGAAATGCGTTTACGCACACCTAGGGAGCAACCGTTCCCCCTAGGTAGTGTGGGACTCATCCGCGAAGCGGAAATACCCACTAAAACCCCTCCTTACATACACCACGACATTAAAGGGAACAGCCTCGGAACGCCGGAGAGCACAACTTCAAGGCTGTCCCAGTCATAACTGAATAACAGTAACTACATATACGGCTGACAAACACTATTGGACTTACCCGAATGGGTCCCTATTGTAGGACGTCACGAGAAGCGCCGGCAGGGGAGGAAAAGAGGGCTCCCCGCCCACGTCTTCCGGCATCCACATCACATTTAAAAAAGGGGGGGGTTGAAAACAACCCGCACCAACCAACCACCAACATCAAAGAAAAACTAAATTAACAAATAATTAACACCGATCACTTCTAGGGATAGCAGATGACGAGGACGGTTAGTACCGGATCAACACGCACAGAGGCACGCGCCAATCAGGACCACAAGAACAAACAAGGACGCAACGCGGGATGCGCTCAATGAAGGGAGAATGCGATCAGCCACGCGGGAAGACCAATCCCATTACTCCCCCGAACAGGAGACCGACACGTCAAGGACGCGACGCTATCCAGTCGGATCCTCCACCGCCAGCTGTCTCCTCCTCTCCGCATCCTCCTTGATACACATAATCTCCTCTGAGAAGGAGGAAACCACCCCCCAATTCTCCTCGCCGGAAAGCAAAATGGGAACCAGCGTGTCATCCCTGAGAGTGTTCCCCACTATCAACGCAAGGTCGTCCCGCCAGAAAGACCAGGCTTCGCAATCCGACAGAGTATGGGACGCATCATCCCTACCACGCTCGCAGTATTCGCATCCATCGGAGTAATACCTCCCGATTCGTTTGAGGTAAACGCTAAAGCACCCGTGGCCAGTAAGGAGCTGGGTCATCCTGTACGTGAGGTTCCCGAAACCTCGCGTCATCCATTCTGAAAAATGGGGAAGTATCATGGCCCTAACGCGTTGGGCCGAGTCACCAGGGCCCAACTCCTCGATGTGTGCCTTCCACATATTGAGCATTATCTCATTGCCCTTGTCCTTTATGGCCGTGCGAGCTACATTCGAGATTCTACCGTTATTTCTACGTTCGATCCGCCTAACAGTGTCGAAGACGTACAACCTGTTCTCCGCGATAAATCGAAACGGAGGAATCCTAGCGAGCAATGTAGCCGCAATGTACGAGACGGTACGATACGCCGATATGACTCGGATCGCCACCCGACGCTGCACTCAAAGTACCAACCGCATGTTCCGATTGGTAAAAACCTGATTTCTCGCCCACACAGGGGCCGCATAGAGTAGAACGGAATGCACGACGCTCGCGTATAGCATACGCTTCGCACTCGAGGGGCCACGCAGATTAGGCATCAAAGCGTTAAGGGCACCAAGAAATCTCTCCGCCCTGACCGCCGCATTGTTAAAGTGTTCCGAAAAGCGCCAATGAGTATCGATAATAACTCCGAGGTATTTCATAGTATCTCCCGTAGTCACGGGAACCGAGTCCAGGGTAAACTGGAGAGGGCCCGAATCAGCCCCACGAGGGCTAAAAAGCAAAGCCTCGGTTTTGGACGGAGATACCTCCAGGCCCAATCCTCGAATGTGCTGCATAACAACCTCGCACACCAAGTTGACCTTGTTATGCAGAAATTGCCTCGACTCGCTCGCCACGAGTAACAAAGTATCGTCCGCAAAGCAGACCATATGAGCGCCCAGCGGTAACCCCAGATTCAGAATCTCGTCGTAGGTGATTATCCACAACAGGGGACCCAAGACCGAGTCCTGTGGAACCCCACAAGTCACGCCATAATTGAGCGCCGCACCGCTACCTTTAACCACGACAATAGATCGACTTGACAAATAGTCCTTAACAATGTTTACCAGATACGTCGGTATCCCTTTGTTCGCCAGCGCGGAAACGATTCGGTTCCACGGTAGGGAGTTAAATGCATTCTTAATATCTATACTGATGGCCAAGCAATACTTGCCCTCAGCGGTATAGCCGTCTACAATATCGCGTACGTGGTTGATCGCGTCGCAAGTCGATCTACCGACTCGAAACCCAAATTGATTCGGGTTGATGCCATCGTTAGGCAGAGATCGCATAAACTCCATCATCCTACCGGCAATAACGCGCTCCAATAACTTGCCCAAATCACTCAACAGGCAAATAGGCCTGAACCAGGATGGAGAGTCATCCATCTTACCGGGCTTGCGTATAAGCACGAGCCGCGCTCGCTTCCACATAGGTGGGAAGACCCCTTCCCTCAGACATTTGGTAAAACATACGGACATATAACTAGAGTTGACTGATTGGGCCATATGAGCGATACCGGCGGTAATGCCATCGAGACCAGGCGCAGCCCTACGCGAACACGACTTTTTAATCGCCAGTTCGACCTCCGCCACGGAAACCTCCGGGATAAGGCCGACATCCACAACGGGCTTGACCCAGACAACCGCGTCCCTAGCGGGGAACAACAGACGAACAATCTCCTCGACACTAGGCAACGGGAGATAGTCTATCGGAGATAGCGGTTCGCGATCCCGGATACGGCGCATAACAGTTCTGTACGGGCGACCCCAGGGGTCTCTCTCGATCTCGCCAACCAGCTCGCTCCATGCCGCCTGCTGTGCTCTACTGATCGCCCTCTTGAGGCGTTTCGCACACCTCGTGTATGCGCGACGTAACTCGCTGACGAGGACCTCCGAGGAACTCCCTCTTCGACGCGCCCTAGTGAGACGTCTCCTCGCTCTGATGCAGTCGCTGCGTATCGCAGCGATATCACCGGACCACCAGTAGACTCTTCTGTGGGAACGAGATCTCACCTTCCGCATAGAAGCGTCACACGCGTCAGAAATATCCTGAGACAATTGGGCAGCTATCTCGGCCGCGCTCATCTCGGATATATCCCCATCGATAAGGGAGGAGGTTACGGAAAAAGCCTCCTCGAACTTCTCCACGTTCACCTCTGAGGAACTCCAGCCTTTAACGAGGCACCTCGCGTAGGGACCCCTGAAGCGGGGATGAAAAATGGACCAGTACAGATAATTGTGGTCCGAGAGTGAGCAACAGGAGTCATCGACCCTGCAACTAAAGTCACGAGCACCGCCGCCAGGAATCAAACACAGGTCCACGATCTGCCCTGAGATCTCACGCAAGTTGGAACCCCGAGATGGTTAGCCACCACTAAACCAGACACGTCGATCCATTCTTCCAAAACCACCCCCCGAGAAGTGGTGATACGGTCACCCCAACTGGTGGATCGAGCATTGAAGTCACCGGCCACTATGATTCTGGATAACACGCCCAGACCAACCTTACACGAGAGATCGTCGAAAAGAGAGTTAAACTCCGCGAGGGATCTACTAGGGGGAGAGTAACAACTAAAGATCCGCATGTCGTTAGCCTCCACGGCAACATAGTCACTTCTGCGATACAACAATTTAGTCGAGATATTACCTCTATTGTTCAGAATTAAAATGGCACAGTTCAACGATGTGTACCACATACCTGCACCGGTAGTCTTGTATGGCTCCGAGATCACCGCGATACAGGTCCTGCGCTCGATCATCCTACGAATCAAAAGATCCTGAGCCCTTCTATCGTGGTTAACATTGATTTGAATAACTTTATTATTCATTATTCAAATCCATAGCCGTCCCCTCCACCGGCGCCAACCTCCGAACTGGCTTGAACTTTCCAGGAAATTTTGTCGCCCCATATCGAAGACTGCCCATTCTGTGGTTATGCTGTATGCCAGCCTCGAAGCACAGCACGCACCTCAGAACACCCCGACACTGTTTCGAGATATGACCCTTTTCCCCATACTTGTAACACGACCCCGAACGATCCGTCTCACTCTTACACTGGGAACTCAAATGACCGAACTCCAGACAGCGATAGCACTGGGTCTTCTTCTGCGGCATCAGGATCACTCTGATCATGGACCATCCGATCGAGATCCTGCCCTCCCGAGCAAGTTTCAGCGCGACAACCAGAGGACACTTCACCCACACAATGTTAAGCCTATTCGCCAGTTTCAGGGGATCACTAGGAATGACCGCGTCCACCTTGCATCCGGAAAATTCAGCTATAGCTCTGGAGATCTCCTTTGCTATAGAGTCGTCCAGCCCAGCCAGTCTAACCTCCGCCATCCTTACCGGACGAGACACTCTAACACTGGGACTCACGACCTGTTTTACCTTCTCGGCCAAGAGATCCGCCTTGGCCGGGTTATCCTTCCCCTGTACCTCGATGAGGATATCTCCAGATCCCGTATATCTGGTTCTGGAGCGCTGGATACCCTGTTGCTTGAGAGAGATCATTTCTCTGATCTTACGAAACGACTCAGGGATCACACTCTTGTCTTTAAAGTTAATCACCACTACCGAAGATCGGGGAGGCCGATGCCTGTCCCCCGGAACAGCGACCTCTCCCGAGGCAGATCCATCTTCTCCTTTCCCTTTCCTTCCGTGAGGGGTTCCCCTTCCCCCACTCACCAGACTGGGTAGAGTGGGAGGAGGAAGTGAATCTCTCCCTACCTTCCCGGAAACTCTCTTCCTCTTCGGCTTCCTTCCAACCACCCTCCACTCGCCATCGGTATCCGTGGCGGAAGGCGGAAACACGTCCGTGGCCGATGGATCAGACGTGTCTATAGTCACCCTTCTCGATAGAGATGACCGAGGCTTATCGATAAGCGGTTTCTTGATGTCGTTAACTTCTTTAATTCCAACCTTTCTTGACATTCTAGGAGCATCCATCGGGACAACGGAAGGGTCACGCCCAACAATCGCTGAAGTCCCCGAAGTACCAAAGAAGCCCTGTGCCGTGAACAACTCCACCATACGGCTAAAGACGGCAGAAGCCACCCTCTCTTCCACTACAGGTAAGCTATACCCACTCTTCTCACTGATAGGAGGGGCAGCACACACCTCGCTATACGTCTTCCTTCCAGAATTTTTAGGGGACCTCCGCGAAGAGCCAACAGGACGTCGAAAGGGGGGAGATCTCCTCCCGATACTCCAGGGACATCCATCGATCTCTCGGATCGTTCTCTCGTCCCTCTAGACTCCAGAAGAAGACTTTATTCTCCCTCTTCAAAGAGTTAACTTCCTCCGTCAATGACTTGACCTCCCTCGAGAGAGAGACCACCGTGCGTCTAAGGTTGTCATCTTCGCCTCGGCCCTTCTAACAAGTTCCTCCGATATAATCTTCATTTTCCCAAAAAAGGATCTGAATTTTCCGTGAAATTCACCCTTCATCTTCGTACATCTAGAACGGAGGGACTCGGCTTCGTCCGCAAAATATATCAGTCTCGCCCCCAGATGCGTAGTAGGCATTCACAGATCGACCGGGTCGTGAATCGATTCGTCCTCGCCTTTCGCTCCGTCGCCAGAGTCATCGCTGTCAATGACTACCGCCCTCCTTTTCCTTGCGGAGCGAGATCCGACGCTACTGGCCGTCGACATCTGATCCTCCTCCGGTCGGGCCATATTCCAGCCCAGCTCTCCGGTCGGCCATGTCGTCGCCGCCTCTCTAGGAACCGGCTTATATGGACCCTGGTAATTGGGGCCAGGAGGACGACCCCTCCGCTTGGACTTGGCCAAGACTAGTTCACCCTGTGACACGGATCGCAACGAGCGATCATCCAACGTAGGAGAGGGAGGAACACAGTCCCCCATACTGAGCCTCCTCGGGGAATCCAAAGGTAGGCGCTCCACGCTCACTCTGACCTCTTCGTTTCCAGTTCTCCTCGGTCCTCGAAAACCAACTGGAGTAGCCATACTTTTGTCCATGTTAAATGCCTCGGTCGACTTAAAAGATCCATCCGGCGAATTGGCTTGTTGTGGATCCATTCCGTGTAACGATTATGAAGCGGTTCGCCCATCATGGGAGCCCTACCACGGTAGGGCTACTTCCCCGCTGAAAAGATATCCCTAGCGAAGAGTACAGAAGCCGAGAAGCGGCTTATCAGGCGGCCCACCCTATCTGTACTTGTAATAAAGACTCTACTAGAAAAGGTTACGGGATAGGCCCGCGCCATAATTGATGCTAAAGGTTTAACGTCACCCCTATTACACGGACCCGTACTCCTCCGAAAGGCGGACATCCGTGCCTCAGGTTAGACGGTGCTGCAATTTACCCTATGCAGCTCCGGGTATGGGAGAATACCGGCCACGTAACTCCCCACACACACGTCTTCAGGCCCCCTTCAACCCCGGCATAGGCTCCAGCCACCGGGAGGCGAGCGGCCATCGCGACATGGGGGTTCACGGGATCTTTGCCTGCAGTCTCCCGGAGGAAAAATAATATACTAGACCAACGCGAAATACTTTACAATGTTGGATTTAGCATCGGGATACCATCAAATCCTCATGCATGAGGAACACAAACAAAAAACAGCATTTTCCACACCTTACGCACACTACAAATTTAATAGAATGCCTTTTGGATTAAAAAATGCGCCTGCAACATTCCAGAGACTTATGAATTCCGTACTAACCGAATTACAAGGCCTCAAATGCCTAGTCTATCTAGATGACATCGTAATATATGGATCAAATTTGAAAGAGCATAACAAAAGACTAATTGAAGTATTCAAAAAACTAAGAGACTACAATCTGAAACTACAACCGAATAAATGTGAGTTTTTAAGAAAGGAGGTGACATACTTAGGACACATTATCTCCGAAAACGGTATAATACCGGATCCTGCGAAAATAACGGTAGCAAATTTTCCAATACCAAAACGGGTAAAAGATGTGCAATCCTTCATAGGATTAGCCGGTTATTATAGAAGATTCATCGAGAATTTTTCGAGGATAGCGAAACCACTGACAAAACTAACAAAAAGGATGAAAAGTTCGCTTGGACAGCAGAACAACAGAACGCATTCGAAACATTAAAAGAAAAGTTAACGACTACACCAGTTCTAGCTTACTCGGACTTCACTAAACAATTTATAGTAACGACAGACGCATCCGGATACGCCATCGGAGCGGTATTGTCGCAAGGGCCAGTAGGTTAAGACCGACCAATTGCATACGCAAGCAGAATTCTGAATAAAGTGGAACAAAACTATAATACAACAGAAAAAGAATTGCTAGCCATAGTATGGGCCGTCAAACACTTTCGACCGTACCTCTATGGAACAAAATTTCAAATAATTACAGATCACAAACCATTGATCTGGCTTTAGTATAACAGATCCTGATTCACGATTAATCAGATGGAGGCTCAAATTAGAAGAGGTGGTACTATGAGGTGGTACACAAGGCCGGTAAAGGCAAAAACCCGATCGCGCCCGACACACAGATAAACAGCATCGAGCGCGACAAAGAAGAGCGCGAATATAACAAAGAAGACAAGGAGCAAATAATGTACGAATATCATAATCCCCCCCTCGGAGGACATCAAGGCGTAACACGTACTGTAAATCGAATACGACTAATGCACAACTGGCACGGACTAATACGAGATGTGAAGAATACATCGCCAAATGTGAATATTGCCAGAAAAACAAACTGAGCAAGAAAACCAAAATGCCTCTAGTATTGACCGACACGGCAGAAAGACCGTTTCAAAAATGCGCCCTGGACATCGTAGGACCACTCACGGTCACCATGAAAAGAAATAAATACCTACTAACATTCCAAGACGACTTAACAAAATTTAGTAAAGCAATACCAATATCAGACCAGGAAGCAAGCACATTGCCAAAGAGTTCATCACAAAAATAATATGTGAATTCGGAATACCGGAGACAATACTGACAGATCAAGGAACGAACTTCGTCAGTGAAATGTTCAGGGATGTATGCACCCTCCTAAAAATAACAAAAATTCAAACAACCGCGTACCATCCTGAAAGCAACGGAACCCTGGAGAGATCGCACAGGATTCTGATCGAATACTTAAGGCACTATATAAACGAGGATCAAACCAACTGAGATGAATGAATCCCATACGCGATGTTCACGTACAATACGACACCGCATATAGCAACGGGCTATCCACCGTTCAAATTGATGTACGGGCACCGAGCAACACTACCTACGGCCCTCACAGCGCCGCCGAAACTATACATATGATAACTACGCGCAAGAACTAAGAGAACGACTCAGAGCCACATAGAAAGTAGCAAAAGAACATATTCGCGAAGCAAAACAAAAGGCAAAAAACTATACACATAAAAATATGAACACTAAAACCTTCAAAGTAGGATATAAGATCCTCCTGCATGACGAAACAGTGCGCAGAGAACGATCGAAAAAATTGGAAGCACCTTGGATAGGACCATACCAAATAACCGAGAAAATCTCCAATGTGAATTACAAAATCAAACAGAAACGAAAAATTATGACGGTACACGCGAACCGACTTAAACTATTTATTGAGGATTAGGAAACAATCGCATATGAACAATTACCCGCGAAAACAAAAAAAAAGGGGGGAACTTACCAGTCACACAGGACGAAGACAAAACATTGGCCGGTAGCAACACAAATTTGCCCGCAAAGAGTCGTGAGGGTAGAGCTCCTCGCAGACAGACGGAGGGGGCGCAGAAGACCTCTCAACACAGCTGATCGCACGTGGAGCACAGGGACAATATTCCTCCAGACGACCGTGGACGGCCACCTGGACGACACCCTCATCGCCACACGTTGGGCCGCCAGGTGGTATGACCGCCGCACGCACTCGCCACACATGATGGGAACAGACTCCCGACCACACCTAGTGCACTGCATAATTGAAAACTCAAAAACACTAAAACAAACTAAAAGCCTTCCACGACGCGCAATAGACCACGGTCGACGGCAGACTGAATAAAATAATTTATAATATTAAACGTATCACACAAAAAAATGCACGACTAGGATTCACGGAAAAGTAACCTAAGCCCTAAACTTGCAGGATGCTCCTTGTGTGGAGAAGAGCAGTACAAGCGACACCTGATTCTCGGCATGCTCTTGACTGGGAATTGTTCTCGCACCAGCCAGGAATCTACTACGAGGAAATCGGTCAGCTGAGACAGGCTGAATCGGCATGGAAATTAGTGATAAAACTGAGCGCAAAAGAATTAGAGATCAGACATCAGCAATTATAAGACTATATTGAGGAAACCGCAATACAGTGCCGAAAAGTAATAGGCAACGCTCAGTTAGGTTGCCAAAACATTATGAGGATAATAGAAAAAGAAAATACCAAACTGATCACGTTGTTGACACAAGTAGAAACGCTATACAAAACGACTGACAAACGACGAGGACTGCTAGATGCGGTCGGGTCGGTCAGCAAAATATTGTTCGGAACGATGGATGCCGACGATCAGAAACTAAGACGAGCAACTGCAAACGTTACGAACAAACGGCAAGGTACTGCAGCACGCAGTAGCAAATCAAATAAGAGTAATCAAAGCCACAATAGCGCACTTGGACGAATTAGAAAATACTCTAAACTATAACGAAAATCTGATAATGAGTGCGACAAAACGACTAGAGCAACGGTTGACCAAGTCCACACTACAGGCAGACGTAGACAAACACTTACTAATTCTGACAACAATAATGAATGATTTAACGAAGGACACGGAAAATGTAATAGACTACCTGACATACGGGAAAAACAAAATGATACCAACACGACTATTACCCATCAAACACATAATAACAGCCCTCAGAGAAGCGACTACACAATTAACCATGGGATTACACTTTCCCTTTAAAATCCAGACTGAGCACTGGCAGACAATACACACATACATTACTTTTAGCGCGTATTCAGATGGTCCATACATATACACAATCTTGCGATTTCCGGTAGTAGCATATCCTACATTTAAACTAGTTAAGGCAATACCGTTACTGGTACACGATCATGCGAATGTATTCGCCTACATAAAGATAAACCATCCTTTGTTAGCTATAGATAAAGAGAATCACCACTACAAATTACTAGAGGAAGTAGAGTTAGAACGCTGCATACGAGAAACAAACACATACACATGCGAACAGAACTTCGCGACATATTATGCGGAAACAACAGCACCATGCAAGGTGCAAATATGTACACACACACCAGGACAGCTCAATTACTGCGAAAAGAATCATATTATATCTAACACACCGTTGTGGATAGCATTGATGGAGGAGCAAACGTGACTCTACTCCACGGCATATAGGAAATTAGCATTAAGTGCGAAAAACAAATAGAAGAAAAAATTATATTAGAAAAAATCGGAAAAATAAAACTAAAAGATAATTGCAAACTAATCACACCAAATGTAATATTAAAAGCGCAAAAAATTGAGGGATGTTACGTCACGGGCGGCGACGGTCCGTGGAGCGGTACGCCGCGTAGCACCGGACACGTCTGCCGGTTGGCAACGCTGCCAGCGATCGAACGGCAAATCGCTAGCGACAAATCGGTCGAGTTGGGGGAGGGTATTGCGAACTCTTTGTTGTTACAGGGAAGATCCTGACCGTCTGTTATTTTTCGCGTTGAAATAGCGAGAGAGAGAAATTCAGCAAACGTCGCGAAATTATGACGTCGGATGCGGGGTTGGTTTCGTCAATGAAATAACGTCCTTTGGCGTTTTCGACTATTTCTCCTTCTTCCCTAAGTACTTGCAGGGCGACCATGTATACCTCAGAACACGTGTCGCAATGTTCTATCTCGCGAATAATCGAAAGAGGGGCGTGGCAGCACTCGCAGAAATCCAAAGGTTCGGTGTATCCGAATTTAAGTGAATGCGACAGGGCAAGGCGGTATGTAAGAGTGCCCTCGGGTATCAGCTCCTTGCAGCGATAGCAAAGAACGCGCTGTGGAGAAAACTGCTGGAGGCTGAATTATTTACGCGACGATAGCCGAAAGAAGTAATACAGCGTACTAGACTAACGCGGTGACGAAAAACCGCAGCTGGATGAGTGCGCGAGTTGCGTGTGATATAGGCCGAGGAAAGCACATCACGATGGTTAATTAGTAATTTCCGCGAACACAAGACGGATTCATGCATGATGCTGAATAATATTTCAGAATATTTTCTGGACTAGGAGATTCGAACGAGTACTAACATGTGCATTTCCCGAGTGAAATCGTCGTACGAGGCAAAAACTGTATTCCAAAAAAAACAAAGGGGTCGGTCGTAAAGCCCTTCCGGCTAGGTCGCTTTCCCTAGTTTTTATGCGATAAGCGGTCACGTTCAAGCTGACGCAATCGGAATTCCTCTACTATGAACGTCGTTCGGAAATATGCACGTGGCGCGTAATTTTTATGTATGTTGTTTAACGAAATAATTGCAAGATATACGCGGCGAGGCTTTTGTATGTTAATCGACAAGATGACGCGAGAATTTCCGTGCACGGGAGGTTTATACTTTGGTTACTGAAACAATTCACTTACCTTGTTTCGAGATACTCTGCGTAGGTATTCCTCGAGGGAGATCCGAGGTCAGAACTGGAATTCGCTCGTCGGGGCGGCAGTCGCCGACGGGGCCGGTCGTCCACTCCAGAGTTTATCTGGCACTAGGAGTTCGTACTCTCCGTCGAACCTGGTTGTCTCGCCGATGGCCTCGTTGTGATCGAAAATCGCTGCCACGTGGAGATCGAGGTGCCGAAGCGTGGTCTTGAGACCGGCGCGATTCTTCCTGCCTGTTGGCATTCGCGTGAGGTTTCGATTGTTCAATTGTTAAGCGGATATAAAATAAAAATGACGTCCTGCTGCGAGCCGATTCGCGTTGCGTAGGAACGCTTGGATCTATCGCGGACAAGAATTTTGAGCCTCCGTCGTGGTAAGTGCGGATGGACGCACAACACTTGCTTCGGGAGAACCTCGGCGTTCTTGCTATAATGGACGATGAATCAATTTTGAGAATTGTTTTAATAACGCGTGAAGCCTCACTACCTCGCGAACACTTTCACTAACCGATGCGGTAACGGTATGTACGAAAGAATGAACATGTGGAAATTCACTTATAATAGCAATATATTTAAACATTTAATTCAAGATTACACTCACGAAATATTACTCAATAATACAAGATAAACGATCGAGATTAATTAGAACTAGGAATTGAAATGAAAAATTGGAGATTGACCTAACTACGAACTAGAAGTAGAATTACGCACTAGAAATTGAACAACGTACTAGAAATAGAAGTGAGACGCTCGCGATGCTAACTCCTTGACGACGCGCATGAGAGTGACACGTGTTGACGGTTCCGCGGCGCGTACAGAAGTGTCGGTGTTTCGGCGGGTACTGCAGCGCTGTGGCGCGATTGCGTAAGATGGCGGACGGCGTGGGTACGCCAACGCACGTGGCGCTGGCATGACATGAATCGTGGAGCTAAGCTAGATGCACATGTCTATGGCGTGCATTGGTCAGCCAATCAGAACGCGGCTGACAGGGGATGATGCGCAGTAACAGTAATGTAAGCGTTATTTATAATAACAGTGTCCTGTGCTCGATTAAATTAGTAACACTAATATCATTAATACTTATCATTAACATAGTTATTGTATTTATTATATTTATTATTATATTTAAGTGTGTAAGCGTTTCCTAATTATGAGATACATATTTTATTAAATATTGTTGTTTATAACTAATAAAAAAGAATGGTTAGGGTAATTGCTTACAGAATATATATATTTTATTAAGTATTAATATTTATGATTAGTGAAGGAAATGGTTATGGTAGCATTACGTCTAGGTAAGATAATAGTGATGGGGCACGGCGTGTCGTGCGGAACGGTAGGAGAGCCAATGACCATTCTTGATCGCCGATCCGGCGGTAAATAGTGTTAAGGCTATACTACATGTGCAGAGAAAGAAAAAATATATGGTGGCTCTCCGGACGTTACAAACGGTCTCATCATGTACTATGGGGTACCTAAAACAATTCGTTAAAACAAACAATGAATGGGATAAGTGTCTTAAAATAGCAAATTTCTCTTATAATACCAGTGTACATGAGGGAACGCGTTTTACATCTCACGAACTAGTTTATGGAAAGCTAGCTCGTATACCTATTGATAAGGATAACTTAGACAATGAACAAAACGAGAGTTATGCAAATTATTTAGAAAGTCTGTACAACAAAATTTCGCAAGCACAAAGCATAGCTTGATCGCGACAACTTGATTAAAGCGAAACATAAATCTAAGTATTATTACGACCGGAAATCAAAAGAACGTAATTTAAGAGTAGAAGATAACGTATATTTGTTAAAAAAACCTATAAGAAACAAACTCGCCGACCAGTATACGGGTCCGTTCGAAATCATACAATTATTAGAAAATAATAATGTAAGAATATTGATCAAACATGGCAAAACCAGAATAGTACATATAGATAAGTTAAAGAGGAAAGGGAGTCGGAGCCCCCACCTCGCTGAACTTCCACCAGGCATCGAAGAAGATATCACTGAAGACAAACCTAAAGAGATCAGAACGCATTCAATCACCACAGCCAAAACATGGCTCTACACCTAATAGCAACTCTCATCCTACCAACCCTCACTGACCGGCTACAACTGTGAATGGACTGAACATAGCCACACTATCGCTTCTCGATATAGGGAAATGTGACTTGGAACATATAGAACCTATTAAGACGGATATATTTATTCAACTACTCCAAACTTCGGAGTTCGAAATAATCAATGCCTACCAATGTAAACTCGAAATAGATCGAAACATTTATCACTGCGGGATGCATTCCCACGTATCGGTCGTAACGGAAGGGAAGAAACAATATGTTAAGGAAATGGGAGCGTATAACTGTAAAAAGCTCCATGAAACGGGAACAGTGACATTAGGCAATGCCGTTGTCGATCGCCTCATCATTAATTCAACCAACCATCGTAGTGTTACGTTGGCTGGAATTGCTTATATTGCGACGGACGATGCACCGTCACAATATAAGCACAAAACATGATGCGCCGGAGCACAATATACAGACGGATATGGCACATGGAGGATGTAGTAGTCCAAGCCGCCGTCAAGATTACCTTGAGAACCTTCACAACTCCACTGAAAAGAACAGCGGACAAAATTACACTGAACTCAGGAACACAATGCACAACATCCCAAGGAGGATGTAACGATTACGACGGTACCGAAACCTATTGGACCGTTCCACCATACGATAGTTGTCATCTCAATAGATATGATGTCTTGTACGAAGGGACAGTAATAAAATTATCTCCTCGAGATAATCAAACAGCACCTGAAATACCGTAACAACGGATGACACAACGTTTGCATTAGCTCGAACTACAGAAGTAAACGTATGCGGATATAAGCTCTACAGAGCATCCCAAGTTATTAATATTTGAAACTCAAAGAGAGAGAACCTTCTAATCTAAAACCCGAATATCGGTGGATCTCGACATTTTCACATATGTGAATTCGAAATTTATGTACGTGGAAAAACACGTCAAAATTCAACTAACAAGGCTCTACAGAGATATCATGGAGCAGAAATGCGCCCTGGAACAACAAATATTACAAAACGCTTTATAATTATCAAGCATAGCGCCAGATGAAATGGCATTTCGGATTATGAAATCCGCGGGATACACGGCAGTTACAGCCGGTGAAATAATCTACATCATTAAATGTGTCCCAGTGCAGTGTCGAATACGGCGCACGGAAGAATGTTATAATGAGCTACCAGTAACATATAAAAACAGCTCATATTTCCTCTTACCTCGATCTCGAATACTCACAAAAACTGGGACGATTAAAGATTGCAACGAACTTCTATCAAACCTATTCAAAATAGACGAAATATGTACAGAGCAACCACTAATATGGTGGAATCATTGCCGCCATCGGTAATACAACCGTTGACCAAACCTGCTTGGAAGTATATGAGCCCAGATACATTGGCCACTAGCGGGATATACACAACGGAAGACCTCGATAGATTGCGGAACTATATTATGTTCCCCGTGGAAAAACCTTCCATGTTAAACACAATAGCTAGAGGAGCGATGGGACAAGACGTTCCCGGAGGAAGCATATCCATGATCAATCTTCTCGATGAAGAAGCTCTTGATCACATTGCAGAGAGCGCAGGCAAACAACTCTGGGATGGATTCATCACTTTTGGATCTGCCAGTGCCGGAGTATTGGCACTATTTATTATCGGAAGATTAATAAAACTGATAATAGATACTTTGATCCACGGATATGTGATCCATTTGATCTACGGATGGAGCCTTTACCTGCTAGGTGCATTATGGTCATCAGTAACCAGCCTAATACTATTTTTGGGCAAATCCCGAAAGAACGAGGATAGTGGTGGTAAAGAAAAGACATTTATTGCGGAATACCATCCAGCAACACCAGTGGAAGATTCTACCAACAACGCTCAACCAGGAACGAGCGAACAAATAAACGAACAGCGAACGGACAATGACGAATTATCCTACGTAGAATTAAGAAAAATACTGTTACAAAAATAAGAAAAGTGCGATACAAAAATAAATTAGTTATAATGCGAAAATGTAGACCCATTGGCCCACATTTTAAAATAAGAGGGAGGATGTCACGTCAAACGCGTAAACATACTTTAAGAAATTCTCAAAATTTTATATACCAAATTTTAATCATTACGTTCAATTCCATACATAAGAATATATTTAAAATTAAAAGACGTGATGCGTCCCTAGATAAAGAACATCCCTACCACGGGAGCCGCTGGTATCCCCCACGCGACTACCGGGGCCCTACCATCAGCGCCTCCCACGCAAGCGTCATCGCTCCCATCAGAGCGCCGCCGCACTTCGAGCCGCCGAAAACGAAGGAGCTCAGTGCAGAGGCTCCTTCGGGCAGTTCACATCGAGACTCCAGTCGGGAAGGTTCCTGGCTCGTGAACATATCCCCGTTTAGACTCGGATACGAGTACTTCAATTCAATTTCAATCCAACTCTCGGCACGTTAGCGTGTTAAACCGAGATCTTTTCTTAGTTCCAATTCTAATTGTAAGAATCATTGTTCAATTTTAATTATAAGACTAGTGCGGTTGTCATTATTTTAATTCAAGTTTAATAAAAGATCATTGTATGAATTTTAATTTTAATTATACGAAGTGAAAATCAAACCGTGAGTGGTTATTAGCGAATCCCACCTACCCTATCCTAGCGAAGCGAATAAAATGACTAAGTTCGCGAGGACAAGAAATCTTTCTATTCACAATAAATAAAAGGGAGATTGAATAAAATATATTAGCTCGTTAAATCGATCCTCCGGATAGACGTTGCTACGTGCTCGACACGCCGACGCCTCGACGAAGAACTTCGACGAGTTATTTGTTCAAAATTATTAAATTGTAACGTCCAGAGAGCCCCCATATATATTTTTTTTCTTCTGCACATGTAATACAGCCTTAACACTATCTACCGCCGGGTCGGCGACCGAGAACGGTCATTGGCTCTCCTGTCGTTCCGCATGACACAACGCGCCCCACCACTATTATTTTACCTAGATGTAATGTTATCATAACTTCCTCCACTAATTATAAATATTAACATTAGAAATATTAACATTTAATAAAATACACAATATTCTGTAGTCGATTGCCCTAACCACTTTTCTTTATTAGTTATAAACAATAATATTTAATATGTATATACTTAAATATACTTAAATATACTTAAATATAATAATAAATATAATAAATATAATAACTATGTTAATGATAAGACCATATTAATGATATTAATGTTACTAATTTAATTGAGCATAAGACACTATTATTACAATAACGCTTACATTACTGTTACTGCTCATCATCCCCCATCAGCCGCGCTCTGATTGGCTGACTAATGCACGTCATAGATACATACATCTAGCTTAATTCATGTCACACCAGCGCCACGCGCGTACCCACGCCGTCCGCCATCTTGCGCAGTCGCGCCGCCGCAGCGGAGCACCGCAATGTTCGCCGAAACACCGTCACTTCTGTGCGCGCCGCGGAATCGTCAACACGTGTCACACTCGTGTCCGCACCGTAAGAATCTATCTCGTGCAAGTCTCAATTCCATTTCTAATTCATAAAATCCTCGATTCTATTTCTTATAATTCGATCTCTAGTTAAGTTAGTCTTATAGTATCTAGTGTTTTGTGTATGTGCGAAGTATTCAATTCAGGTGTGTAATCTAATTCTTGAATATATTAATATCGAAATACCATTCATCACGTGTTCAGTTTCTTGCACCCACACCGTCATCATATCAGTGATTGAAAGCGTTCGCGAGAATTGTGAGGCTTCACGCGTATTAAAGAAATTCCTAAAGATTCCGACATCATTAATTATAACAAGAACGCCGAGCGTCTCCCGGAGCAGGTGTTGTGCGTCCATCCGCACTTACCACGACGGAGACTCGAAATTCTTGCCCGCGATAGATTCAATCGTTCCTACGCGAAGTCGAAACGCAACGCGAATTTGCTCGCCACTGAATCCTTTGTTTCACCTTTCGTTTAACATTTGAATAACTCGAAGCCTCACCCGAATGCCGAAGGGCAGAAAGAACCGCGCTAGTCGGAAGATATCTCTCCGACACCTGGAGTACGACCTCCACGTTGCGTCTATTTTCAACCACAACGAAGCCATCGGAGAGATAACCGAGTTCGACGGAGAGTACTCCTAATGCTAGACAAACTCTGGAGTGGACGACCGGCACCGTCAGCACCTACCGCCCCGAGCAAATTCCAATTCCGACCACGAATCTCCTTCGAGGAATATCTGCCTCTAGAACCGGTAAGTGAATTGTTTTATTAATTGGAATATAAACCCACGTGCACGGATATACTCGAATTGTTCCATTGGTTAAAATATAAAAATCTCGCCGCGGATATATCTTGCAATTATTTTATTAAATAACATATAAAATCACGCGCACGTGCATATTTTCGGACGACGCTCGATGCGGTTAAGAATTTCCGATTGCATCAGCCTGAACGTGTTCGTGCCTGCTTATCGCACAAAAACTAGGGAAAGCAACTCGGCCGGAAAGGTTTTACGATCGACCTCTTTTTTTTGGGAGTACAGTTTTTGCCGCTCTCACTGATTTCGCTCGGGAAGTGCACGCTTTTAAGTTTCGTTTTGAAATCCTCGGTTTGAAAATATTATTGAAATACTATTCTAAAATACGTAGATGTTCTTTGCATATACGACAACCGTTAAACAATTAACGTAATGTGCCCTTCTTGCCCCCGCGAGCCACGACTAACGCGCACCCATCCAGCCGCCGTCTTTCTTCACCGCGTTAGTTTAGTTAGGTGCGCTACTTTTTTCGGTTACCGCCGCGTAAGTACTTCGACCGACGGTAATTTCCCTAATTGCGCGAATATCCTTTGCTACCGCTGTAAGGAATTAATACCCGAAGGCACCCTTACTTATCGTTTAACCTTGATTCATTCACTTCAATTCGGACTCACCGTTAGATTATTGCGAGTGCTGCCGCACCCCCCTTTCTATAGTCCGCGAGATAGAATATTGCAACGCGTGTTCCGAGGTATTCGTTGCCGCACTACAAGTCCTTGAGGAAGAGGAGGAGACTATCGAAAATTTTAGAGTACGTTATTTCGTCGACGATACCAACGCCGCCGTTGACGTCATCGTCTCACGTCGCTTGACGAATTTCTCCCTCTCGTTGCGCAATCGCGAAAAGCAATAGGCGGTCGAAATCGCGTCGTTTTCGGGAATTGTTTTACTTATCGCGTGATTTCGCGCCCTTTCCGGGCCTTCGTAACGCCCGCTTTAATCTCCTTTTAAACCCCCTTGATATGTTGCTTGCGATTTGCCGCTCGATCGTCGGCAGCGTTACCGAATGGTAGACGTAATCCCCCACTTGTTCAGTGCAACGTGACGTTTTGTCATCACGAAATCGTCGCCGCCCGGGACGTAACAAAGTCAAAATTTGAAATAATTTAATAGCTATTGAAATTTTGCATACTCGTGTACGCATTGAAGCGCGGCGTTCATCAAGACGCCCGCGAAGTGTAACACTTCAACGGGCGCGAGATAGTAGCGTAATTAAACGCAAATTTAATTAAGAATTTTGTGGCTTCGTGTACGCACCAAGACGTGCGGCGCCCACCAAAGCGCCCGCGAGCCATAACATCCAATAGATACGTTATCGCATAGCGTCACCTGACGCATTCTACAGCGCAGCATCATACTATTAGCGCTGAATAGAAGCACGCAAATAAAATATTCACCATGAATAATTCCAGAGAGATTTCTTTGCAATGCCTTCAAAACGCCGCCATCGTTCAGACCGCAAAGAAGCTTTGAAAAGACTTTTCGACAAACTAAACGAACACTTGCCTCAACATTTGAAAAATTTAATTGGTGTAGAATCAGTTTACGACAAACAGTATGAGCAGTATTTTATTGGCAGTTTCTGGTCGCCTAAGCCACCTCCAAAGTGGAAGTTGATTCCCATCATCTTTAGAACACCGAACTTGCCACCTCTACGGATGCTGGACAACGATCCCAGGAGGGACCGATATATGGTAATTAGAGGCGAGATTCTTTCCAACTACTATTAAAAAGATAGAAAAACTATCATTATTGCACGCTTGAATTTAGAAGACTACTCATGTGTAAAGAACAAGCAGAGCAGTCGCGAAAATCAAAGACATCACCCACCGCGATCTATACACATCGCGTAAGTCTCTGCGTCACCGAATTCGGGTACGGAATATTTAGAATTGCTACTGACAATAATGATGCGGGCCTCCTGTGCCATCAATGCAAAGTAAATTACGAACAAGCTCAACCCGAACAACAATTCTAATCAATACTACGGCATTTCATTCACGTCGGTAACAATCCGGATTTGCGAAAGTGCGAGCATTGCCCGACCGAGCTAGCAATTTGTCGAGAACTAAATACTTGTGACGCATGTGCCGATGCCTTCATAGCTTTTATGAATCATTTACATGAAGAAGGTTAATCTTTTGAAGCCTTACCTGATCTTACTATAATAGATATAGACAACAGCATAGGAACACATGAAATAATTTTTTCTAGAAGGCTTAGTTTCTTTCTAAATAACTTGCATAGACAAAATACGTGACAGGATAACTCGAACTTTCTGATTAAACCGACGGGATGTTTGCCACTCGAGGTCTCTGTCGTTTGCTCTTTAACTAAAATTGCTGCAAAATCTTAATCAAAAACCTTTGCCGCTCAAGGTTTTACAATTTCCCAATTAAAAATTTTTACACGAAATTTCCCCCATACAGCCCGGTGTGAATATCGTTCGATAGAATCGAATCAATTTCGCTCGGACATAAATACGTTGCTTCATTCCGAACGTAACAGGGACGAAAATGTTTTACTGCATAAATCAGTGCTAATAATTCTTTTTCTGTTGCTGAGTATCTCGTTTCTGCGTCGCTTAAAACTCGAGAAATCTATGCTATTGGAAGATCATTTCCTATTTTTCCTTGACTTAATATAGCTCCAATTGCATATACAGATGCATCCATTGTTATAATAAATGGTTCATTAAAATTTGGATATTGTAATATCGGTTCTGAACATAAAGTCGCAATTCATCAAATGCTTCCTGTTGTTTCCGTTACCAATCAAAAGCAACTGATTGTTTTATTAAATTAGATAAAGCAATCTTGAAAAAGTTTTCAATAAATCTTTTATAATATCCTGCAAGTCCGAGGAACTGTTTAATATTTTTTCGTGTTTTGGGCCTAGGGAAATTTTTCACAGCGCTTATCTTTTTTGGATCTGGCCGTACGCCATCTTCAGATATTATGTGTCCCAGATATGCTATTTCTTTCTTCAAAAATTCGCATTTATCAGGTTGCAAGTATAAATTAGCTTTAGTAAGTCGTTTCATAAGTCTATGAAATTTTGTTTCATGTTCTTGGAGTGAACGGGCATAAATTACTATATCATCAAGATATACGAACAACTCTATTCCTTGTAATCCTGTCAAAACTTGATCCATTAGTCTCTGAAATGTAGCAGGAGCATTCTTTAGTCCGAATGGCATACGATTATATTAAATATCCATATGGCGTTGAAAATGTGGTTTTATGTTTATCTGTTTCATTCATAGGAATTTGATGAAAACCAGATCTGCTAGATCAAATACAGAGAAATATTTTGCACTTCCGAGTTGATCTAATATGTCAACGATTTGGAAGAGGATAAGCGTCTCCGATAGTCTTTTCATTTAAAGCACGGAAATCTATTACTAGACGCCATTTTCATTTCCTAGGGAATCATCCTTTCTGGGAACAATCCATAATGGAGAATTGTAAGGCGAACTTGATGGTTCTACAACATCTTTATCCAGCATCTCGTCGATCTGTGTTCGTATTTCCTCCTTGTGTATTTGAGGATAACGATATTGCTTGACATTAATCGGACGATCATCAGTGGTAAATATTGGTGTTTAAAAACATTTGTCGCGCCTAAAGGTTCTCCTGGCAAATGAAATCTTTCCGCATGGGATTGTTGTAGCCAGATCTACAATTAATAATAAAAAGTAGTTCGCATGGCAACAAAACCAGTCCGCATGAAATTCGAGAAAAGTCTTTCGAAAGACGACACAAATGCGTGATCGCCAAAATTGCGATCAGTCTTTCGAAAGACCGCAGAAATGCATCGCGCGAGAATATTGCGAAAAGTCTATCAGCAAATTCCTCAATTTGCTGATCGAACCAGGCGTGATTTGAGCAATCAATATCACGCGATCATCGACGCAACCAATCAGAATGCTGATCGGGCATTGACCAGTCTATATAATCAATCACACAAGGCGGAGTCGAGGAGAGTCAAGAATAACGTGTCGTTCGGAATCATTATTATAATCATCGCGCAAGATATCACAAAAGCGCGGCGACTTTCACGCGAGCCGTACTATCAGCATCTCAGGTGACATACTCGGTCGTCGGCCGCCAGAGTAACGCGATACGCGCCGAGCCGCCCGCCGACGTTTAACCGTGTGAAAGAAATAAAATAAGCAATACCAAATCCACGAAACTGTGCATTTATTAAATAAACCAATTAAAATAAAGAAAGTGTGTTGGTGAATTCAAGAAGATTTCCTTACATTCTTTTGATCCTGCTCGGAGTCCCAACTCCTTAGGCTTAACGAACCCGACTATCCCTAATATTATCGTTGTAGCCCATCCGGGGTACAACAATTTTGGTGGCAGCGGTGGGATTGTCAAAACCATCCCCAAGACCAACAACTTGAGAGGATCCTCGTTAATTGAGCCAGCAGAATCAATCAAGTAAGACGCACTGCATTACGGGCAGAAGAAGGGAAAAAAAATTTTTTCTTGAAGAAACGAGATAAGACCTGCAGTAATAGACAGGCAGAAGAATCAAATTCTAAATAAGCAGAGAATACAAGACCTGTAGAAAACAGGCGGACGGAAAAGGCCCCGTCACAAAATAAGCCGCCCACGGAATTGTGTCAAGTGAATAGTGCAATATCAGTAGAGTGCCGACCTACGACAACGAGTGTCCAGTGGCAGCGGAGCAACGACCAGAGAGTCCACGAGCACCGAGAGCCAGCCAGCGCTGACCGTGTACGACGATACCAGGCAGCAAGGACGCTTCATCGACACGCACTACTACACGCAGCCAACTGACACGCCAGCACAAGCAGCGACCATGCGAGCGTATGCGATTTATCTACTAATGTAAGTCCGAAAAATTATATTTTAAAAAAAAAAAGGGGCGAATGTCCGCAGCGAAGGACAGCGTAGCAAACAGCGTTGCGACTTGGCCAAAAGCGCGGTCAATAAAAAATTCGGTAAACTTTCCACATACTGTCTCCGCGTTAAATACCGCGAGAACTGCATTAAAAGAAATACGCGATAACGTGCGCCGCGTACTACAATACGATAGCGACGAAGACGTCCACGTAATAACTGAACGCGAATTTCCGTACGACGAAAAAGATTACAGCTTGCTCGAACCGAACGACACCGACTCTCCCATTAACACACACGTACAAGCGCGAAAAAACATACATACAACCTTACGAGACGGAAGCATTTTTAATTCTTTCAACATATATCAATCGTTAATAAACGAAATGGCTCACTCACCTGTCGAACAACAGAACGAAATCGACAATGAAATTTTACAACTACGACATTCGGTCGAGAGACATGGACCGCAAGAAAGTCGAACGAACCGCCGCGTCACAATCGACGCACCGCCCGATAACACTCTCATTCGAGAATTAATGGATGAGATACGCGATCTCCGTGTGCAAGTCAACGGATTGAGCCGGCAAACACAATTGCCTATGGGCGAACGAACGAGATTATCTCAAGACTTTCTGCCGCACCCGTTAGATCTAACTTACGGACGTTCGTATCAAGATATACGAAACCAGCCGGGAAATGCACTGACATTCCTCACATTAAAAGACGCGCGTAACATGATCCCAGAGATCGACGGCACGTCACGAGGACGCGTGTACGAATTTCTAAATGCAAGTACGTACGCGATAAAAAATATACATCCCGCGGATGAACATTCCTTATTAGAAGCTATTCTTTGCACTAAATTCAAAGGCAAGGCCATGATGGATTTCCGTACGCGAGATATAATAAACTTCGAACAATTAAAACGAGAACTAGAAAAAGAATATTTGAGCAAACGAAGCACCGCACATTTGCAACTCGAATTTAATTCGCTTAAACAAAAACCAAACGAGAATGCACAAGAATTCGGCAGACGAACAGATAATATAGCCATGGAATTATACGAATCCATGGAAGAAGGAAAAAATCATACGGTCGAACAGCAACGCGCGATCTTAGAAAATATAAAAGAGCAGGCGCTCTACAATTACCAGAACGGTTTACACGACGAAATTAAATTAATTGTACGATCGCAACGATACCAAACGATACAGGAAGCAATCGCAGGAGCAACCGCGGAAGAAAAAACGCGAGGACCTAGCATGCGAACGCTAACCTATCGAAACCGACCAGTATTTAAAGCGCATACACCTAGTCCCCGTTGTGAAAAATGTGGAAAAATCGGTCATTACGGACACGATTGTAGGACTAGTCGTTTTTCAAACAAATATACCCTGCCTAAGCCAGAAAGGCAACCACAAATAAATACAATTGAAAAACAGTGTAGCTATTGCAAAAAGATAGGACATTTACGACATGAATGTTGGACATTAAATGGAAAACCGGAAAACAGCAAAAATTCCGGAAAAATTTTTTCGAATTCGCGAAGAGAAAATTCCGCGAAGAACTTTAAAAATAAAAAGAGCGAAACCGGCGAAGATAAATCGACCGTCCCGCGTCCCGCGTCAGAGTATCGCGTGGCACACGTCAAGGGGTTACCGCTCGTCAACACTGGATTAAATGCGATCACATTACCGATTGCAGAGGCCAAAGGTAGAAAAATAAATTTCTTGTTTGATACGGGAGCATCAGCAACAATAATAAAACTGAAACATGTTCTAGACCATGTCCTAATCTATGAAGAGAAAACTAAGCTAACAGGCATAACAGGACATGAGATAATAACATTGGGCAAAACACATGTTACGGTGCAACTGTCGCGAAAAAAGATACGACACCCCGTATACATAGTGCGAGATAATGCGCCAATGGAATACGATGCAATCCTAGGAGCAGATTTTATTTGGAAATACATGACTGCGTTCAACCCAAAAACAAATTTAGTACAATTTCAAAATACGAAATTCAGACTGTACCCATACAGACGCGTAACCTTAGGGCCGCGCAGCGAAACAATCGTGCAAGTCACGACTAACCAAAATATAATTGGATTGACGAAACCAGAGGAAATGATACCTGGAATTTTTATTGGATGTTGCCTAGTTGAACCACGAGATTATACATGCCCAATAAGTATAATAAATATTACAGAAGACGAAAAAATCGTGCAAGTACCACAAGTGATAATAGAAGAAATAAATATACAAGAAAAAATAACACAAGAATCTGTGAACGTAATACAGACGAAAAATAAAGAGACAAAATTAATAGCTCGAGAAGAGCAAATAAACAATTCTTTGCGCACAGAACATTTAAATGAGGAAGAACGAAAATCTATATTAAAATTATGTCACGAATATAATGACGTGTTCCACCTAGAAGGGGATACATTATCGTGCACAACAAAGATTAAGCATGAAATATCTGTACGAACAGATTCATCACCAGTAAACGTACGACCTTATCGTTTACCGGAAAAACACAAAGAAGAGGTAAATAAACAAATTCAAGAAATGCTGAAACAAGAAATTATCAGACCGAGCGTCAGCCAATGGAACGCACCACTACTAGTCGTGCCCAAGAAAACAGACGCGTCAGGAAAAACAAAATTACGAATTGTAATAGACTTCAGAAAATTAAATGATCTCACAATCGGAGATTCATTCCCGTTGCCCAATATAACGGATATACTTGATCAGCTGGGCAACGCGAAATACTTCACGACACTGGATCTCGCATCAGGTTACCACCAGATATCAATGACGGAGCGAGATAAAAATAAAACGGCATTCTCTACACCACACGGTCATTATGAATTTAATAGAATGCCATTTGGTTTAAAAAATGCACCTGCAACCTTTCAACGATTAATGAATTCAATTTTAACAGGGTTGCAAGGAATTAAATGTCTAGTGTATCTTGACGACATTGTAATATACGGTCCTAGCCTAATAGAACATAACAAAAGATTAAAATTAGTTCTCCAAAGACTAAGAGAGAACAATTTAAAGCTCCAACCGGACAAGTGCGAATTTTTAAGAAAAGAAGTAATTTATTTAGGACACATAATTACGGAAAATGGAATTTCGCCAGATCCATCAAAATTGCACGCCGTAAAGAATTTTCCTATGCCCAAAAAGGTAAAAGATGTGCAATCATTCATCGGATTAGCCGGATACTACCGAAAGTTTATCGAAGATTTCTCACGAATAGCAAAACCTTTAACAAAACTTACAAAAAAGGGAGAAAAATTCGAATGGACCGAAAAACAGCAAAATGCATTTGATACGCTAAAAAATAAATTAACGACGGCACCGATATTAAAATATCCAGACTTCACGAGAGAATTCCTCCTAACCACGGATGCATCAGACTATGCAATAGGAGCCGTCTTATCGCAAGGCGAGGTAGGTCAAGACCAACCCGTCGCGTACGCCAGTCGTGTACTATCACGAGCAGAACAGAATTATAATACGACTGAGAAGGAACTACTCGCAATAGTATGGGCAGTAAAACATTTCAGACCTTATTTATACGGGACAAAATTTAAAATAATTACTGATCATAAACCGTTAATATGGTTATTTAACGTAACAGATCCCGGATCACGTTTAATCAGATGGAGATTAAAATTGGAAGAATTCGATTACGAAATAATACATAAAGCTGGGAAAGCAAACGCTAATGCTGACGCATTAAGCCGTAACGTAGCAGCAATAACACAAGAACAACAAACTGACGACGTCGCGTCAGAAAAACAATATAACGAAGAAGAAAAGAAACAAATATTATATGAATACCACAACGCACCTATAGGAGGACACCAGGGTGTTGAACGAACAATAAATAGAATACGATTACATCACAACTGGCCAGGATTAAAAAGAGATGTGGAGCAATACATCTCAAAATGTGAATATTGCCAGAAAAATAAATTGCAACGACGCGCTAAAGCACCGTTAATGATAACAGATACGCCAACAAAACCATTTGAGAAATGCGCGTTAGATATTGTAGGACCTTTGCCAATAACAACGATGGAAAACAAGTACGTATTGACATTTCAAGACAGCTTAACAAAATTTAGCAAGGGAATACCAATACAAAATCAAGAAGCGACAACAGTAGCAAAAGAATTTGTCACAAAAATTATATTAGAATATGGAATTCCAGAAAAAATATTGACCGATCAAGGAACAAACTTTACAAGTGAATTATTTAAAAATACGTGCAAATTACTAAAAATACAAAAATTGCAAACGACAGCCTATCATCCAGAAACAAACGGAGCACTCGAAAGATCACATCGGACATTAACCGAATATCTACGACATTATATTAATAATGATCAGACAGACTGGGACGAATGGATACCGTATGCGATGTTCGCATATAATACGACACCGCACACCGCTACGGGATTCACACCATTCGAACTGGTATACGGGCACCAGGCATCACTACCTACGGCCCTAACAAGTTCACCGAAATCATCGTACACATACGATGATTATGCGCAAGAACTTCGTGAAAGAATACGAGCCGCGAATCAAATAGCGAAGGAAAACGTAAAGGAAGAAAAACAAAAAGCGAAGGAAACCTACGACAGAAAAACAAAAATACGCACATTCGAAATAGGAGATAAAGTCCTACTGCACGACGAAACAGTTCGGCGATGGAGATCGAAAAAACTAGACGCGTTATGGATCGGACCCTACACAATTTTAGAAAAATTGAGTGATTTGAATTATAAAATAAAAATGGGCCGCCGAACGATAAACGTGCACGCGAACCGAATTAAACCGTTCATTGAAAATTAAAAGAAAGAAAAAAGCGCATAATACAAAATAACATATAGAAATAATAATAAATAAGAATAAAAATAAAAACATTGAGACTTACCAAAGAAGAATCCCAGGTCCGGAAAATAATCCAAAATAACGAAAACATTTTAGCTAACGCAATCAAAAAATTAGAAATGACGCTAACAACGGAAATAAGTAGCGAAAATATAAAAGAACACTTTATAATAACCAACGCAATACTTGCCGCAGTGACACAAAACGCAGAGGACACACTAGAATACCTAACTGCGATAAAGAATGGAATATTACATCCGCGACTAATACCATTAGAGGAAATAATAAAAAATCTTAAGGAAGCCATCACACAAACACCACAAGGATCATATTTTCCATTTAAAATAAGGGAAGAGGATTGGCATACAATAGAAAAAGTAACGACAATGAGCGCGCACTGCGACAAAACAAACGTATACACAATCCTACATTTCCCGTTAATTGCACTTCCGCTATACGAAATAATAAATGTAATACCACTACCGGTACCATACAAACAAAACATATCTGCATTAATAGAAACGAACAATCCATTAATAGCTTTGGACACTAACAGACACACGTACGCAAAACTGACCCACGAAAAGTTAAAACAATGCAAGCAAATAAATACAAATTACTTATGCGAACAAATCTTTCCAATTAGAAATGTAAAAACCGACCCGCTATGCGAAATAGATATATATGTAGAAAATGAAAACTGTTATAACAATTGTAATATTAAATACATAACAATAAAAAATAGCATATGGATAGCCTTAAGCAATTCATATTCTTGGTTATATTCCACACCAGCGAAACAAACTATTACAATTTCATGCAAAAATAATAAAGAAACGCGTACAACCATTATAAATACAGGAAAAATAACACTACCAGACAATTGCAAAATAGTCACATCAGACGCGACAATAAAATCGACAAGCATCAATAAAGGAAAAGAAATAAAAACGTATCTACCAAAATATAACATTACACTTCTAAGTGAAACGTTCAAGACAAATAAGACAGGAAAATTAAAATTAAAAGTTATACAAGACGCAACAGACCTGACAGAATTAACAAAGAAATTGAATGACATAAAAAACGAAATAAACAATAACGAGATACCCTTTTTCCAACAAGAACACTTTGTATACCCTATATCAATTAGCAGCTCATTAATAATAATCATTGTTATCGTAACAACAATAATTGTCATAAGAAAGAAAAAACAAAATGAAATAATAACTCACGCAATGTAGATCGCGCCGTTAGAATAAGCGAAAGTATTCGATTCTAAGCAAACGATTATACCAAAAAAATGTATCGGGGAAAAAATGAAAAATTATGTAAAAAGCGAAAACTTCGTACCTCCGTTTTCTTTTACTAACAGGGGGGGGATGTTGTAGCCAGATCTACAACTAATAATAAAAAGTAGTTCGCATGGCAACAAAACCAGTCCGCATGAAATTCGAGAAAAGTCTTTCGAAAGACGACACAAATGCGTGATCGCCAAAATTGCGATCAGTCTTTCGAAAGACCGCAGAAATGCATCGCGCGAGAATATTGCGAAAAGTCTATCAGCAAATTCCTCAATTTGCTGATCGAACCAGGCGTGATTTGAGCAATCAATATCACGCGATCATCGACGCAACCAATCAGAATGCTGATCGGGCATTGACCAGTCTATATAATCAATCACACAAGGCGGAGTCGAGGAGAGTCAAGAATAACGTGTCGTTCGGAATCATTATTATAATCATCGCGCAAGATATCACAAAAGCGCGGCGAAGTTCACGCGAGCCGTACTATCAGCATCTCAGGTGACATACTCGGTCGTCGGCCGCCAGAGTAACGCGATACGCGCCGAGCCGCCCGCCGACGTTTAACCGTGTGAAAGAAATAAAATAAGCAATACCAAATCCACGAAACTGTGCATTTATTAAATAAACCAATTAAAATAAAGAAAGTGTGTTGGTGAATTCAAGAAGATTTCCTTACATTCTTTTGATCCTGCTCGGAGTCCCAACTCCTTAGGCTTAACGAACCCGACTATCCCTAATATTATCGTTGTAGCCCATCCGGGGTACAACAGGATGTTACTAGGCTAGTGGCACTAGTGACTTCCTCCTCGTTCAAATAATCGAGACGTAGTAATTGCAATATTTTATTAACACGTTCATCATCGTTATCTCGTTTATTATTAAAATTTTCCTTAATCTCTTCTCTTATCTCTTCGAATGGATATATCTTTACAGTAGGGACCGCTAATTCTATATCCTCATCCGATGAATTAACAGCATATAAATGCGTTACTCCGTGATGATTTGATACGACGGCGTTACCTAAGTACACCTGCGGTCCTGCGTTTAACTTTGGAATATATCCATTTTTTATTTCTGGATTGGCGATTCGTATAAATATTTGTTTACGCATCCTAGCGGGAAGAATAACGGTCTCATCATTATGAAAATAATATGGTTTGTCTATGGTTGCTCGTTGGCTCTTAAAGAATTCAGTGCCCAAAATTCCATCGTGTCGAATAGGGAATTTATCTGTGACTACATAGAATAATATGTCGACGTCGAAAATGCGTACTTTTGTTACACCTATCGTACGAGTTCGACCTTTAGTTATTCCATTCTTAGCTTAAACACCATTTAGTTATTCCACTCTTAGCTCAAACACCATTTTGGTATCGATGGGCATGTTTTCATGAAGGCAGGTTTCTTTCATTATATTAATATCAGAATCCGTTTCTATCATAAAATTTGCTCGTTCGTCAACCAAATTTTTGCTTGGTAGTATAACGGAAGGTGGTTTCCCAATTTTATTACATACGATGTTTATTACATTGGTGTTTCCTCGCGGTTCGCGTTCGGAGTTACCAGGCGCACTCGCGGGCGTTCGTTCAGCGCTGCGTCGACTCGCAGTGCCCGCTCTCGGTTTCCCGGAGCTTCTTGCGGTCTGTTACGTTGAGAATTTTCAAGAATTCGATTTTCAAACATTCGGTTTCCGATTCGATTTTCTTGATTTCTCACATTATTGTTGTACTGCCTTTTTCGACATTGTTCTAAGCTATGCTCTGATCTTTTGCAATATCGACAAATTAATCCCATATTTCTTGAAGTAGGGAAATTTTGTCGGTTTTTTGTTTTGATTAATATTATAATTTTGATTTCGCGGGTTTACATTGATTCCCAGGTTCCATGGGTTTAGAATTCATGGTTGTAACGTTCTGCATTCAGCTCGCGTATGAGGTTTTTGCAAAAAGAACAGACTTTAGGCTGCTACTGTACATGTGAGATTTAAGCGAGGGGATTAAAAGTGCTACACGATTGAGAATTGTGGCCATATCCAAGGCAATTATTACACCTTATAGATTGCATTAATCCCTCTGTTATTCTCATACGTTGCATATGCTTGTTATATTCGCTTTCAGCTTTTATGGCAGATTCTATTGCGTTATTTAATGTTCCCGGTTCTCGTGGGTGGATTCGCGTATATATATATATATCCGTTTTTAATCCAGTTAAGAAATTTCTCACAGCATTAGTTTCTACCGAATTTACGAATTGGATAGCTTGGATTTTCGGTTTGGTAGCAAAATTTTAGTTGTTGTATCATAGATACTCTGCTACCGTAATCTACCACAGACTCATCCGGATATTGCGTTATTTTAGAAAGCTCTTAGTGCAATTGTGACGTAAAATAAACAGGTGCGAATCGCGTTTTCAAGACAGCCAATAAGAATTCGATGTCGTTATATTCTCCGCTTAAAGCCACTCTCAATGCTGGTCCGACTAATTTATTTTTAATCATTTGAACTATTCATATTCCGCACTTGGAGAGACCATATTTTGAGCATGCAGACAACTATTAGCGAATTGCGATACAGGCATATTTTTACCATCGAACGGGAGAATTGTCTCGGAAGCATCACGTAAACTGATATATGGCATATTCGCATTCATACGGCGGTTTGTGTTAACGTCATCATTAATGTTTATATCGCCTATCTGACGAGTCAAAGAGTCTACCTCGCGATTAACCATTTTTATTGTTATGTAATTAAAATTTTATAACGGATTTTTACAACTACCGAACGATTTCGAGTCTTGTTACAATTATAAATGATAATTTTGACTTACATGTGAGTCGCAGTAAAGTAAAGCAAGACAAGCGTACGCAATTCCATAATCGAGAGTTCTGATCGCAGTTCAATCCCCGCTATCACTTGCTTGAAAATCTTCTCTTCAGTTCTTCGTGAGATGAGGAATATTCCACAAAGTTCTCAGTAACTCAGTAAGTGAGGAAACTCACCAAGTTTTGGATATCCCAGCAAATGAGGGATCCCACTGCTGCCACCATAAAGTCCTGTCTTCGTGTGACGTCCTAGGAGGTCCTGGTAGGTCGGACGGAGTCGAAACTAACAGATCCTCGACCGCTACACTCACACGTTATTTGTGGGATTTTTTTCCATGCGGTTAAGACGGTAAAACCTCAGGATTAGATACTGCGAAGGAAGTGGATAACAGGAATGTCGAAGTGACTTTTATTTTCAGGAAAGAGTTTTCGATTTTGGGAATAAGGAATAATATAATATCACACTTGTGGTATTTGAATCGGAATTTATTCACTGTTATAAATTATATATATATATATTTAGCGAGTTCGAGTGGAAGTGGAAATGTAAGTGCTGATTGTTTAACTATCTCTGATCAAGTGGTTAATTTCTGAGCAAATGGCAAGTGCGCGTGCGAGTGCGAGTGGATGTGGAAATGTAAGTGCGCGTACAAGTGCAAGTGGAAATGCAAGTGCGCAAAGGTATCGTCGGTTTTTATATGTTGCCAAAACATGGAAGTAGGCGTGACCTAAATTCCAATGTTATGATTCTACATTTGAATAAAGTCTGTAGCCAAATGGCCTTGGCACGATTTGCCTATTGTTAGTCTACTTTCACTATGAGTCAGCTATGATTCACGTGTTTAAAACTTTCTAGTTGTTCTTGACATAGTTTCCTATTTGCTATGAGTCAGCGATGACTTGTGGTACTAAAATGTTATAGCGGCCTTGACATTTAACATTGGCCTACTTTCGCTTACAAACTGATCATGAGTCACACTTGTGACTAACTATTATGGCGGCCTTGACATTTAACGTTGGCCTACTTTCGCTTACAAACTGATCATGAGTCACACTTGTGACTAAGTATTATGGCGGCCTTGACATTTAACGATGGCCTACTTTCGCTTACATACTGATCATGAGTCACACTTGTGACTAACTATTATAGCGGCCTTGACATTTAACGTTGGCCTACTTTTGCTTACAAACTGATCATGAGTCACACTTGTGACTAAGTATTATGGCGGCCTTGACATTTAACGATGGCCTACTTTCGCTTACAAACTGACCATGAATCACACTTGTGATTATTCGATCGACCTATTTTTGTTTCCATAAAGTTATACTTCGTTATAATAATTCCTTTCTTATAATTAACAAACATACAGTTTGCTCGAATTTAAGCTTTTATAATAAATATTAATCTTCGCAATATCGTTTTAGATATACTTTACAATTTTTATATAATAATAATAATAATACGATTACATCGTATAACTAGTATATCTAAAATATATCAGTATAATTCTTTTTACATTTGTAATACATTATTTATTAAATGTTTTCAGGTACAAAATGGCTCTGATTGTGATTGGTTGAATCGTTAGGGTAGTTTTCCATGCATATTAATATTCAAGATTTTTGTCATAGCCATAGGATTAGTGTTAATGAAAAAAGGGAAGTAACAATTATAAATATAAGTCTAGGATGAAGGTTTCTAGAAGTTAAACTGGTTTATATACGGAGATTTGCCTGCTGAACTGATTTGGGTTTTTGAGGTAAGTGTATGTAAGCAAGTTTATAATTGTTTAAATATCTTCTAAATGGTGCGAGTTAGGTAGGTATGTGTAATGAGGTAAGTTGCAGGATTTCCTGTGTGTTGTCCAAATCTTTCATAATAATTATTTGTTAATATAATAATTTATTTATTTATAAATTTTATTAAACGAAATTTAAATCGTAGAATTTCTTTTCTGAGATAAAATATGTTTCTATTAAAGTTGTTTATATAATTTCATAAAGAAAACAGTTTCTTACGAGGGAATGTGCAATTATATATATATGTATATATGTGTGTGTGCTTTCATATACCCTTATTTTGTTTATATCTTGAGAATTAAGAATCGTAGCCACAAACTGTATTTATGTTTTCGAAAGGATTTTCGATGGAGAGTGTATTTATACACGGAAAATATATCCATATAAGGACATCAACAAAATTTATCCTTGAAATAAGGATATATATCAGGTGAATTGTTGAATAAATGTCATGGATTTTGTTATATTGTCATTATGACTTTTATTCCTTATTCACATCCTTTCTATTGTTATTAATTTTGTTATTAACTTTTATATTTATTATTAAAATGGAACAAAAGTGAAAGGTTTGATATACAAAGGTTTCTTAGTTTCTGAAGTCATATTTGACGATATAAAGAAATTGGTTGGTTAATAATATGGTTTTGTTTATTTATATCATTGTTAATAAAAATATTACAAATGTACCGTTAACTGTTTTGTTATAGTTTTCGTGCATTACGTGGGCGAGATTATATTTCCTACATTTGTTTTTTATTCATTATTTACTATTTTATATTAATTTGTTAAGATTTTGTTGTTAATATTGAAATGCACAGATAAGGATGCGATATTAAGCTTTAGTTTCTTTGTTACTTTACTGAACAGTCCGGAAAAGTGATTTCGGTATGTTCTCTTTATGTTAGTGGGTTCTAGGGAAAATTTACTAGGAACATTAAGGTTGTAGTAGCGCCACAAGATTGTGGTAAGGAGCAGCCATTTTGTATAAACTTTTAAATAATTTTAAGCGGTATATTCTTTTATTATATGTGTAGCGGTTGGTGAATGCTCCACCTGCAAGGCTAGGCAGGCACTGCCTTGTTGAGAAGGCAGGTTCGAACCTGCACGAGATCTGAAAGACGAGATTGAGGTAGAGAAAACCAAGTCGCGCCACAATTCTTTGATATCCGATCGTCGCCAGCAACGTCTCACGATGTTCTGGTCTGGTTACGTTTATTTTTCAGGCACAATGTTAGCAGAACAAAGCATATTCGACCGATCACGATATTTACAGAGCCTAAAAACTATTTACACAGAACAAAGAAACGATACGTACAATGCCAGCGCGGGCACCGCGGACACGAAAACAGCGCGTGACAGGTTTTTTTCTTCGCAACGTACAATGCCGGCAAGGGCACCGCGGACACGTAGGAACGTTCGAGAACTAAATTATAACAACGAGAAAACGCAACGAATATCGGAAAGAAAGAACGCACTTAAACTATGAAACGCTCGCAAGCGCGAGGCGAAGCGCTTGAAACGAACGATGCGCGCAATCACGAGACGCGGCCGCAAGGCCTGCGACAACACGAACAGAAACGTCACTCGCGAGCGAGAGAGAGATACATTTGACTGCTCGCTCACGAGCGAGAGCGCGATGCAACGCCCGAGTAAGAGAGAGACACCTCTCACACAGGAGAGGGAGCGAGACAACGCGCGACGCGATGGCGACGCGGGCGCAATCGCGAGATGCACGCAGGCGCACGCACGCAACAGGTGCGGCGCGACACACGTGGTCGCACCGAGCCGGCAGGACAGCACTTTTTTATCACTCACAGGTTTTCGTCGCTCACAGGACACCCTTCACTGCGCGTCGCTGTCACTCCCCGGTCACGACGCCGCAACACGTTGATACCGTCTGTCCGGAGTTTCCCCTCCGTCTCACTCCACCAGACGTGTGGCTGCCGCACGTCTCAGCCTGACTGTCATGGCCGTCCTCTCACTGTCCGCGTGGTGGTGGCCGACGGAGAAGAAGCCGGAAGTCACCACGCTAGTCGTGGCTCCAACCTCTGCTTCCTTGGTGGACGGTGGCGCTCGGTGGCGAGCGCGCGAGGCTGCGGAGCTGCGACCGGGGGCATGGGCGCCACATATGTATAGAAAAGGTTTTACGGTGCTGTCTCCTAACACAGTCAGTCATAAATAATTGAAAATTTTTGAAAAATTTATACTGAACATGACTAGAGGTACTCTCGGCGCTAGAACGTGACATCTCCATCCGTGGAGAAGTTCGGTCTCCGAACCTTATAATAACTAATGTTTTATTTATTATATATATATATTTTATATATGTGTGTATATTACTGCTAGTATTTTCCTCTTTATAGTCGTTTGTCTCCTTGCATGTGTGTAAATGTTTTTTTTTCTTCTACCTTTATTGTTAATATTATTAATATTAAGATTGTTAAAGGTATTTTATGGAATGGTTATTAAGGGAAAGGTGTAGATTATTTGCGTAGATTTAATTTAATTAGTTATTGATATAGTTATGATTTTCGTAGGAAAGGACGTAGGAAAGGTTAATATATATATATATATATATATATGAGATGGTTTGTATTATTTTATTTTCAGAATAGCATAAATCCATTTATTTCGAGTATGTTTTACTCATAATTTTATTCTAAGTCCTCGATCTCTTCGTATTTTAGTGAATAATAAAAAGTTTTATCTGTATTCTTTTTTTTTTATATATGTCACTATCTCTATTATTACTATCATAATTATTATTATTTCTACTGTTATAAGGGATATCTTAGAGGATGGTTATTTAGAAGTAAAGTTTTTGATCGGGTTAATATATAAATTGTGACAATCCTTTTCCCATCACCATGTTTTTTTTTTATTATTTTTTTTTTATACATTAGTACTTGTTGCATTGAAGAATTTTGTGTGTATAGTGTATACGTGTATGTATTTGCTTAATATATAATGATTGAATATATATATAATATAATAATACATAATATATAATATGCGATTATATAATTGTATTCGCTTGTATAATAGTTTGTTATTATATTTTTGTGTAGATATATATATGTACGCGCGGTCATTGTTCGCTGCTAAATATAAATTCAATGGCCTTGCATGTTATCGCGGCGCATGTTACAGTATCTCATACGGAATAATTATCTCCCATAACGTCGTATATACCAGGTGGTCAACTCGACCTTGTCGGTCAATCACATACTGTCGGCATTGATAGCAATCAATTGCACGCTTCGCCTGTAATAACAGTAACATCGTCCGCAATGCAATATGGTATTTTGAAGTGTACGAGAAATCGTGTAATTGTCGCCAAAATGCGCGCGGGCGGTAAAATGCAAAATGTATGTTCCGCTGTCACGCATTCCGCACAAAATATAACATCATTCGATACTTGCACGCGGATAGGCAATATAATTTATACGCCGGCATAGAATTTAGATTTAAATAATCGCGATAATAAGGAGGTACACAGATTTCTCGCGATCGCTCAAGCGGGGAAGAACCCTAAGGAATCGGTATGGCTCGCTCACCTACGGCGTGTTCCCGATGTCGTGGTGGCTCCAGGTTGTCATATGTCCTCTTGGTTGCTCCTCCGGCTGTGTCGTGCTTTTTCTATAATATCGTTAAACAATGCCTCTATATTGCTATGATTGGTTATCCAAATTTCATGCGCAGCTTCTTCTGTGAAATTAATTTTATATTCTCTTTGGATAGGCTCATATAATTCTAGAATACTTAAATTGTTCGTGGGGATGAAATGTTGAGCAAATGTTGTAGTCTGATAAGCTGGATGACTTATAGTGGCCGTTCTCGCTCAAATCTTACATCCTTGTTGCACAGAAATTATTCCAGAATTATTTATTTCAAATTGCTTTGTTGTATGACGGCAATTTAGTCGCACAATTTCTTTTTCTGTAGTAGAGTAAATCCAATTTCCTGGAGTAGTCAGAGCTTTCCAATATGTATCTTGAAGTCCCATAATTTTTATTTTACATTTATTAGGCTTTATACTTTTATTTAATAAAATCTCGACGTCACAGCTTGGAGTCTGCCTTATCTTTTTCAAGGGGAACGTAGCTGGGCAAATAAAGACACTGTCGGATACTATGCATTCCTCTAGCTCTCCTTAACGGAATTCGTAGAAATTATCGGCGTCTTCATTTAATGCTGTATGCGCTATTTCGGTTTAATTATTGCAAATTTTGTTGTGTCAAATGACTGTCTAACGGGTAATGGTATTGATTTATAAAGTTTATATTTTCCAAGTGTTAGCAATGGAATTTGCAAAACATAAACAAGACGATCTTGTAGATATGCAACGTGCAGAGTAGAAATTTTTATTAAACGATCGATTCCTTCTTTATTAATAGCTACAGGAAATTCAGCATACGGAATTTGTTCTTGAATGTGTTTAGAATTTTTTATTAAATATTGTGGCGATATTATTCGTGGATGTATTAATCCTTGTTTTCCGAATAATATTCCGTCTACTAGAATATTCAAATCGATTTCATGTTCTAATATTGCTATATTTATATCCTCTATTACTCGTTCGATATCGTCATTAATTTTATTTCGAATAATTATGTCGGTTACGTTTTTATATTTTTCATCTCTATACTGTCGAAGATCGGCTAGCTGCGTTTTTATCTTCAGGGTCACGTTGTACAGTTCCCCGAAACGTGAGCGCGTTGCGATAGTTTGATTGATAAGTAGCGTCGCAAGATCGTTGGTTTTATTTTCGACATGTTCTATCGTATTATTAATATAATAAGAGTCTTTTGCGGTTAGCGTTCCAAATAAAACTTTACTTTTAATTGTCCGATGAATTATAGGGGAGCTCTTTTCATTCGTGAATTCTTACGAATCATTCGTGGATATAAAATTTATATTGCGTTATTTTATTAATTTTCCTTGTTAATTCTGTGAGTTGTTTTCGACCAGTACTGTGTATGGAATTTGATCACATTGCAACTTTGTTCGATTTATTTCGCGTTGAAGTCCTTCGGACATGCTCCTATGACATCATCTAAATTGATGTACATTATCATTTTCCAGGAAACATCTGACGTGCGCATCTCGCCTAACGCCTGGTAGAATATTCCCGGATTATTTTTTAATTCCGTTATTGAACATTCATTCTCCGTTATCCCTGATCTGGAATGCGAGCAGGCTTTGTTCTATTTACATATATAATTTTGGTTTATTTCGAGAGATTAAAATTTTT
Source organism: Pogonomyrmex californicus (assembly GCA_024349325.1). Lineage (NCBI taxonomy): Eukaryota > Metazoa > Arthropoda > Insecta > Hymenoptera > Formicidae > Pogonomyrmex > Pogonomyrmex californicus. The sequence goes on from JAECZD010000049.1 coordinate 192,386, forward strand.
ATATTATTATTTTCTAAGACTTCTATTATTTTGTACGGGCCGGTATATTCATCATCAAATTTATGACTCTTCTTCGGCTTTAATAAATAAATAAAATGTCCCTTCTTATATCTTTGTGTTTTTAATTTTCGATCATAATAGTATTTATAACGTTCTTTAGAGTTGCCTAAATTTGATGCTGCCAATTTCCTTAAATCTGCTAATTTGTCAATTAATTCATTCACGTAATTATTATAAGTTTCAAAATCGTCATCATTTTTTATTTGAGAAGGTAAACGTGCTATTTTTCCAAATACTAATTCATAAGAAGTAAATTTCGTTCCTTCGTGTACACTAGTATTATATGAAAACATAGCATGCTCGAGCCACTTATCCCAATCTCGCTTGTTGGTAATATAATGCTTTAGATATTCGGTTAATACATGGTGACTTCGTTCTATCGAACCATTTGATTGCGGATGAAAGGCGGATATACGATATTGTTTAATTTTAAAATAATTAATTTTGCAAATTTCTTCATCATAGAACACGTGAAATTTGATCTTTGATCCGTCAATATTGCTTTGGGGCTACCAAATTGACAGATAAAGCGTCGAGTAAATGCTTTTGCAATTTCCTCTGAATTTGTCTGGACGAGAGGCACGGCAACGGAATATTTTGTTAGCAAATCTTGAATAGTTAAAATATATTCATTGCCATTTTCTGTTACAGGTAGCGATCCTAGAATATCCATTGAAACTTTGTCAAATGCATCGACAGGTGTATCGGTTATTATCATTGGCTGTTTTGTTTTTACGCGTACTAATTTTTTCTTTTAACAGCTATTGCAAACTTGAATATAATTTTCAACTTGTTTTTTCATGTTATCCCAATAATATTTGTGACGTATCCGCGTCACTCTTCGCGATTCCCTTGTGTCCTCTGACACTGGATTCATGACATTCATGTATGATACGCAATCTCTCTTCTAGTTTCGGTATGCATATTTGTCCCTTACATATTGTTATCTGTATGTTAGTACTTAGGAATGTTAACCGCATAATATTGTGTATTCTAAACTATGGCACATCGATATTACTTTTACTCTGTGATATATCTGCGTGTAAAATATTCGATTGTATTATTTCATGTTTTAATTCTTCAAAGGCGTTTACAATGATTACAATCATTTTCTCTTATTCTATTATTTAACTCTTCTTTAATTATTAATCCGGATATTTTTCTATTGTTTCTGTCCATAGTTAATACATGTCCAATTATTCTTTTAAAATTTGAGGGTCTTTGATACAATTTTCTCTCTATTAATTCCTGTTCTATTTCGTCTACTGGTTCTCCTTTCGTGTTTACAAAACATATTATATTATTATTTTTCATCCAAATATGGTCTCGTGATTCTAAAATATTGATTGGAACTTCAGAGATTTCTTTGATTTTTGGTTTTGGTTTTTTCTTGATTATTTTATTATTTTTCGTAGGCTTTTTATTTATCTTTTTATTGAAAGACATTGACTTAAATAATTTTTGTATTTCTCTATTTTTATTCTTATTTCTCTTTATTCTTATTTCTCTTCTCTAATGGACGTGGTTTAGCTTTACGAGAAGGTAGTGAAAATATTTCTTCCGATTCGGTTTTATCGGTATTATTGCTTGGCGTTTTTAAATTTCGATAATTCATGAGGCTATTTTCAATTTCAAATTCCATTCGTTCGCTACTGGATGAAATTTCCATCGCTTGGATTTCGTCTTTATTTAAAGGGATATTTTCTTCTAATATTTGGATAGAATCAGTATTTTTTAATTTTGATTGTGACCTTTTTATTTTTTTGTATTGCATTCCTATAGAAATTTTAGGGGGTGAATGGACATCAACTTTCACTTCTATATTTCTTTCAACTTTAAAACTATCGCTTGAATGTGTGGCAATATCCATAGATTCTTCCTGTAAATATTTATATTTATGCATATTTTTATTAGGTTTCTTTTTATATGGACCACCCGTTATATTGTCTCTGCTCGCGCGCTTGCGCGTTGCTACAACGGCGCTGTAGTCCATCGGCGTTTCCATTTCCTGGCGCTGTCGCGTGGCGGCATCGTCATCGGTATGACGCTCGGCCGAATCACGCCCTTCAGCCGCATTCACAGGCCTCGCCATTTTCTTAACGTTGGTAACGTAGTGTTTCACTATACTTTCAGAACTTGAAGTTTTAGAGGGTTTCCGTTTTTTTCTTCTTCGTTGTAGTTTGCGATGTTCCAGATTTGATGAGCTACTCTCTCGCTTTCTTTTTTCTCCCTTCTTAATAATTTCTGAGCCATCGGTTTCATAGTCAGTATTATAATAATATGATGCTGTACTATTACTGTCGCTGCTTTCTAAGTCAGCTATAAATTTACTTCTGGGCGGTTCTTTTAATTCATCATCCGAATCTTCATAAGGGGATAATTCTTCAGGTCTTAATTTTTTGTGTGGTGCGGGATTTCCCTCACTCTCCTACATTCTTTTAAATTTTGAATGTGAAATTTTTTATTTTTTATAATCGGCTTCCATGGAACCTTCGCTTGAAGATCGTGCACGTTTTGCTTGTAGAGGAAATATATTTTTAATATTTTCTATAGGATTTCGTGATAAAGCGTCGGCGTTTTTATTTTTCTTTTCCGATTTGTATTTTATTTGATAATCGTATTCTGCTAATTTAAGCCTTTATCGCATTAATCTCGAGGTAGGATCAGCTATTGAATTTAGCCATTCTAGTGGTTTATGGTCCATTACTAATGTGAATTTTCGGCCATAAATGTAGGGGCGAAAATGTTTTACTGCATAAATTAATGCTAGTAATTCTTTTTCTGTTGCTGAATATCTTGTTTCTGTATCGCTTAAAACTCGAGAAGTATATGCTATTGGAAGATCGTTCCCTATTTTTCCTTGACTTAATATAGCTCCAATTGCATATCCAGATGCATCTGTTGTTATAATAAATGGTTCATTAAAATTTTGTAATATCGGGTCTGAACATAAAGCGTTCCGCAACTCATCAAATGCTTCCTGTTGTTTCCGTTGCCAATCAAAAGCAAGTGATTGTTTTGTTAAATCAGATAAAGGCTTAGCAATCTTGGAAAAGTTTTCAATAAATCTTTTATAATATCCTGCAAGTCCAAGGAACTGTTTAATATTCTTTCGTGTTTTGGGCCTAGGGAAATTTTTCACAGCGCTTATCTTTTTTGGATCTGGCCGTACGCCATCTTCAGATATTATGTGTCCCAGATATGCTACTTTTTTCTTCAAAAATTCGCATTTATCAGGTTGCAAGTATAAATTAGCTTTAGTAAGTCGTTTCATAAGTCTATAAAATTTTGTTTCATGTTCTTAGAGTGAGCGGGCGTAAATTACTATATCATTAAAATATACGAACAACTCTATTCCTTATAAGCCTGTCAAAACTTGATCCATTAGTCTCTGAAATGTAGCAGGAGCATTCTTTAGTCCGAATGGCATACGATTATATTCAAAATGTCCATACGGCGTTGAAAATGCGGTTTTATGTTTATCTGTTTTATTCATAGGAATTTAATGAAAACCAGATGCTAGATCAAATACAGAGAAGTATTTTGCACTTCCGAGTTGATCTAATATGTCAACGATATTTGGAAGAGGATAAGCGTCTCCGATAGTCTTTTCATTTAAAGCATGGAAATCCATTACTAGACGCCATTTTTTATTTCCTAGGGAATCATCCTTTTTGGGAACAATCCATAATGGAGAATTGTAAGGCGACCTTGATGGTTCTGTAACACCTTTATTCAGCATCTCGTCAACCTGTCTTCGTATTTCCTCCTTGTGTATTTGAGGATAACGATATTATTTGACATTAATCTGACGATCATCAGTGGTAAATATTCGGTGTTTAAAAACATTTGTCGCGCCTAAAGATTCTCCTGGCAAATAAAATCTTTCCGCATGGGATGTTACTAGACTAGTGGCACTAGTGACTTCCTCCTCATTCAAATGATCGAGACGTAGTAATTGCAATATTTTATTAACACGTTTATCGTCGTTATTTCGTTTATTACTAGAATTTTCCTTAATCTCTTCTCTTATCTCTTCGAATGGATATATCTTTACAGTGGGGATCGCTAATTCTATATCATCATCCGATGAATTAACAGCATATAAATGCGCTACTCCGTGATGATTTGATACGACGGCGTTACCTAAGTACACCTGCGGTCCTGCGTTTAACTTTGGAATATATCCATTTTTTATTTTTGGATTGGCGATTTGTACAAATATTTGTTTTCGCGTCCTAGCGGGAAGAATAACGGTCTCATCATTATGAAAATAATATGATTTGCCATTTACGATCAGACTTGCCCTCGGGTAGTCTATGGTTGCTCGTTGGCTCTTAAAGAATTCAGTGCCCAAAATTCCATCTTGTCGAATAGGGAATTTATCCGTGACTACATGGAATAATATGTCGACGTCGAAAATGCGTACTTTTGTTACGCCTATCATACGAGTTCGACCTTTAGTTATTCCACTTAGCTCAAACACCATTTTGGTATCGATGGGCATGTTTTCATGAAGGTAGGTTTCTTTTATTATATTGTCGCGTTCGCGGCGTTACTTCCCGTGATCGCGATACTCGGCGGAGCGCTTTCGGAAAGGAAGAACACTGTTTCAGGAAAGACTCACTCTTTATTAAACCAACGGTACAGAAACGCGTCCGGCCACCGCGAAATCTGGCCGTCAAATCTATAAAACAGTCGGAGAACGACGCGTTGCCAAGGGCCGATCCTCTATTCAAACTCTTATCGATTGATATTGATTATTTCTTAGCAGCGCCGAACGGAATACCGCACGGCCGCAACACTGCCCCCCTCTTCATAAAATTGTCGTCTCGACAATTCTTTCTCTTTCAAGAACTTCCTCTTGGAAAAGACTTCTGGACTCCTGGCGACTTCCTGCCCTACCCTGGGCTGCTGCCTCAGGTTACCGGGCGCCGCTACTTCCAATCCCAGTCTCTTCAGAAGAATCTTGTTCTTGAAATTCTCGCGCGTTTCACTCTTGATTCTTCGTCTTGAACTTTGCGCACTTCTCTCTTCTATTTTTCGGGCAAAGTGGGGGTAATCGTCGTGGACCCTTACGTCTTTCTAAAAGACACACTAAGCCCCTGCCTCGGCATTCGCCCATCGTCCTCCGGAAAAACCACGACTCGGAAAACCGGAGGCGAGGCAGACTTTTTTTCAGTTTGAAGCACAAACTTGAAGATCTTGCTTGATGCTCAGGCTCGAGGATCTCCCCACAACGCTTCTCACGACGGAAGGAAGCTTAAAGAAAAATAAAACAAAACACAGTAACTCAAAACAATTAACAAGAAATAAAAATAATGTCGAAATTGGAAAACCGGGCCCCGAAAACCTCTACTTAAAATTCTTCCCTTTCTCTAAACGGAGCTAACCTGTCGGCATGCACAACCTTGCTTTTCCGACCACCTGAACGAGAAATACAGAAAACTACATCACTAATTTTCTTAATTATCTCAAAAGGCCCCTCCCAATCGTTCTGTAGTTTGGGAGACCTACCCTTCTTACAATGAGGATTAAATAACCAAACCTTCTGTCCTTCCTCAAAAACGAGATGCCTAGCCTTTCGATCATAGCGGCATTTGATCTTCAAAGACCTTGATTCTAATCTCTCTCTTACTCTCTGATGAATTTCATCCAGCTTCTGCCGCAAATTTCGAACGTACTCCTCCGCTGACTCGGAAAAAACATAACTGGGAGGAGTACCTCTTAGCAAATCCATCGGTAAAGTAAGATCTCTTCCGCAAAACAATTCTGAAGGAGTTACACCTGTAGCTCATGTTTAGAGGTCCTATAGGCAAGAAGAAACATGGGAATCCAACGATCCCAATCCTTTTGATTCTCTTCAACAAACTTTGACAAATACTGTAAAATTGTCTGATGTTGTCTTTCAACTTGACCATCAGATTGAGGATGAAGAGTGGTCGTCCTCGTTTTCCTAATTCCCAAAATTCTCATCAATTCTTGAAAGAGTTGTGATTCAAAATTCCTTCCCTGATCAGTATGAAGTTCCAACGGGACCCCATATCTAGAAACAACCTGATTAACAAAAATTTCTGCTACTGTAGTAGCTCTCATATTTTTCAAAGGAAAAGCCTCTACCCATTTAGTAAAACAATCAACAACAACTAGGAGATTTATTGCCTGAAGAAGAAACAGGTAACGGGCCTAAAATATCCATTTGAATCCTCTCAAAAGGAGCTCCCGAATTAAAGATTTGCAAAGGAGATTTCCCCTTATCTGCAGCTCCCCTCTTCGCAATACAAATCTTACAGGTTCTGCACCATTCCTCAACATTTTTCTTACAGGTTGCCCAATAAAAACGCTTCCGGATCTTTTCCAGCGTTTTATTGATCCCGAAATGCCCTCCAGAAGGAGTATCATGAGCTTCTTCTAAAATCTGCTTCACTTTGCTTTGCGGGACCATCAACTGAAGAAAACTGTTTTTCAAATTAGGAGCCTCCCATCTCTTATGCAAAATCCCATTTTGGACTTCCAAGGCATGCCATTGATGCCAATAAATCTTGGCTGACAATCCTTTCGAAGAAACATCTTCCCAAGAAGGTCGCAAATCATTTTCTTTGGCAAGTAAAAACATTGCCAGTTCTTGATTCTCTATTTGAGCCCTTCGCCAATCCTCAGAAGAATCCTCACGCAAAACAATACGAGCAACTACTTTATCCTCAAAGAGCTCTCTCTGAACTTCCACTTTAGAACGGAATCTACATTTTTCTTCTACACAAGGGCGTCTCGAAAGACCATCGACATTACCGTGTATAATTCCCTTTCGATGAGCAACATCAAAATCGTATTGTTGTAACCTTTCCATCCAGCGAGCCAATTGTCCCTCCAAGTCTTTGAAGGACATCAACCATCTCAAAGAAGCATGATCAGTACGAATAGAGAAACTCTTTCCGTACAAATAATGATGAAAATGTTTCATCGATTCTACCAAAGCTAATAACTCTCTTCTTGTTGTGCAATAATTCCGCTCAGGTTTGTTCAAAACCCGACTATAATAAGCAATGACCCTCTCATAGCCGTCCTGAACTTGTGAAAGTACCGCCCCTATTCCAAAACCCGAAGCATCCGTATCCAAAATCATCTTTCCTTCCCCCTTCGGAAAGGAAAGAAGAGGTGCAGACGTTAATGCCTGTTTTAACCTCAAAAATGCTTCTTGACATTGCTCAGTCCATTCAAATTTAGTCAAATTCTCAGTTAACTTAAACAGAGGCTTCGCAATTAAAAAAAATCCTTTAACAAACTTCCGATAATAAGAGCAAAATCCAAGAAAACTTTGGACCTGTTTCTTATTTTGAGGAACTGGCCACTCAGTGACCGCTTCAGTTTTCTCAGGATCCGTAGCAATCCCGGCAGAAGAAACAACATGACCCAAATATTTTACTTGTCTCCTAAATAAATCACATTTCTTTGGGTTAACACTAAGTTTCGCAGCACGAAATCTCAGAAAAACCTCTCTTAAATTCTCTTTCATTTTCTCAAAAGTTTTGCCAAATACTATCACATCATCTAAATAAACCAGGCAAATTTTCGAAAGTAAATCCCGAAGCACCCGTTCCATAAGACGTTCAAAGGTAGCCGGGGCATTACACAGACCAAAAGGCATTGCAACAAATTGCCAAAGTCCATTCCCCACAGAAAAAGCAGTCTTTTCCCTGTCTTCGGGACGAATTTTCAGTTGCCAATAACCACTCTTCAAATCCAGAGTAGAAAACCAGGCATTTCCCGATAACTGATCAAGAAGATCGTCAACCCTTGGTAGCGGAAGAATCTTTTTTCGTAACCGCATTCAATTTCCGAAAATCAATGCAAAATCTAAGAGATCCATCTTTCTTCTTTACCAAAACTGCTGGAGAAACCCAAGGGCTTGAAGATTCTTCAATTACCCCTTGTTCTTTCATGTCTTCCATAATTTTTTCAACTTCTAAACGCATATGAATTGGAATTCTCCTAGGAGCCTGTTTGATAGAACAAGAATCCATTAATTCAATTTTATGTTGAAGAACTTCACACTTTCCTGCAACAGCTTGCTCCGAAAACACGTCACGAAATTCTCGCAACAATGAAGCGAAAACTATTCTCTGATCTTCCTCCAACTCTCGGGAATTATTATTAAAGAATTCTTCCAACTCCGCAGGCACAGCGTCCTCTTGCTTAATCCGACGACAAAAACCTTCCCTATGACCTCCACGAAGAAAAGATTCTATTACAGTTTGCATCCCTATTCGTGAAAAGAAATCCGCGCCCAAACTACAATCCTCTTCAATATCGGCAACGAAAATCGGTAACTCTAAATTAAATCTCCCTAACTTTATCTTAGCAAATATTTTAAAACTGATCGGGACTCTTTCCCCCGTAGGATATCTCAAATTTTCTTCCTTTGCTAAAAAAACGCTTCCCTTTTCTCCCTATAAATTTACTACTCACCAAGTTCACATCGGAGCCCGTATCCAATTTAAAAAAACAATCTTTCCCATTAAGAGAGCCTTAAAAAACAAAATTTCCTGATTTTTCACATTCTCTCTCAAAACGCCTACAAACACCTGGGGCATTTCTTCCATTTGTCGAGCCCGCCCCTGTAAGTTCGACAAAACCTATTTTCCCTGCTGTGAAACAGAAAGTGATGGACACTCGGAACGGAAGTGCCCTTGTTTTCCGCACTGCCAGCATTCCTTTTTCTCCTGAATTTTAAAATTCTTCTTTTTCTTAAAATTTAATCCCTTCGTTCCACGAGATTCTACTTTGAACCCGTTTAAATCAGGATTGCTCTTATAATTCGAGCAATCTTTAACCTTAAATCATCCCCTATCCTTAAAATTAAAATTTCTCCGCTCTTTTAAACAATTCTCCCTAATAATTTTAATAGCCAAAGCTCTTTCTACCGCGGCCCTCAAAGATGTTAACCCTTCCAGCTGCAATGTCTGTTTAACATTCACATCAGACAATGCAACTACAAATTGAGAACAAGCAATTTTGTCACGAACTCCGGGAGAACATTCAGGATAAGCTAATCGAGATAAACGCTCGATATCCGAGCCTAATGCAGCTAAATCTTCTCCGAATTTCTGTTTTCAATTCGTAAATTGATAATAATAATTTTGCGAGGATAAATTTTCCCCAAAACGTAGCTCTAAACGCGCGACCAAATTTTCAAATTGAGAATTCTCAAAATCCGTGCCTCCTTCCAAAATCGCGCGCGCTTTTCCTCGGAGACATGACGCTAATACGACAGCTTTCTCCGCGTTTCCCAAATTATTCGCCCGCGCAATTAAATTAAACTGCGTAAGATATTCGCGCAACGGAACACTACCGTCATAAATATCGGGCTTAAGTTTCAAGTCGGAATTAAAATTTGAAAAAGGAAATGACTGGCCTGATATCGGACGTTGCGAAATCTCCTCCTGCGGACCGGGCATTGAAAATGTTTCCGTCTCTCGACGAGCGCGCTCCTCCCTCAGAGAGCGAAGCTCCTCCAGCGTTAAGCGAAGAATCTCCTCTAAGTTCGGAGACGCCTCCGGCCCTTCCGCCCGAGTACAGGCCCTTTTTCTTGCAGAGATCACTCTCCGACCTTTCGTCTCTTCCTGTCCAGTCCCCGTCTCTTCTGTTTGTCGCTCCGCTATTATCTCTCTCACACACACACACACACACACACACGAATCGAAAAATTCGATCCCGGACGAGCCCCCAAAATTGTCGCGTTCGCGACGTTACTTCCCGTGATCGCGATACTCGGCGGAGCGCTTTCGGAAAGGAAGAACACTGTTTCAGGAAAGACTCACTCTTTATTAAACCAACGGTACAGAAACGCGTCCGGCCACCGCGAAATCTGGCCATCAAATCTATAAAACAGTCGGAGAACGACGCATTGCCAAGAGCCGATCCTCTATTCAAACTCTTATCGATTGATATTGATTATTTCTTAGCAGCGCCGAACGGAATACCGCACGGCCGCAACAATATTAATATCAAAACCCGTATCTATCATAAAGTTTGCTCGTTCGTCAACCAAATTTTTGCTTGGTAGTATAACGGAAGGTGGTTTCCCAATTTTATTACATGCGACGTTTATTACATTGGCGTTTCCTCGCGGTTCTCGTTCGGAGTTACCAAGCGCACTCGCGGGCGTTCGTTCAGCACTGCGCCGACTCGCTGTGCCCGATCTCGGTTTCCCGGAGCTTCTTGCGGTCTGTTACGTTGAGAATTTTCAAGAATTCGATTTTCAAACATTCGGTTTCTGATTCGATTTTCTTGATTTCTCACATTATTGTTGTATTGCCTTTTTCGACATTGTTCTAAGCTATGCCCTGGTCTTTTGCAATATCGACAAATTAATCCCATATTTCTTGAAGTAGGGAAATTTTGTCGGTTGTTTTGATTAATATTATAATTTTGATTTCGCGGGTTTACATTGATTCCCAGGTTCCATGGGTTTAGAATTCGTGGTTGTAACGTTCTGCATTCAGCTCGCGTATGACCAAGGTTTTTGCAAAAAGAACAGACTTTAGGCTGCTACTGTACATGTAAGAGCGAGGGAATTAAAAGTGCTACACGATTGAGAATTGTGGCTATATCCAAAGCAGTTACACCTTATAGATTGCATTAATCTCTCTGTTATTCTCATACGTTGCATATGCTTGTTATATTCGCTTTCAGCTTTTATGGCAGATTCTATTGCGTTAATTAATGTTCCCGGTTCTTGTGGGTGGATTTGCGTATATATATCCGTTTTTAATCCAGTTAAGAAATTTCTCACAGCATTGGTTTCTGCCGAATTCTGACGAATTGGAATTAGCTCGGTTCGGATTTTCGGTTTGGTAGCAAGATTTTAGTTGTTGTAAAATCATAGATACTCCGCTACCGTAATCTACCACACAGACTCATCCGGATATTGCGTTATTTTAGAAAGCTCTCAGTGCAATTGTGACGTAGAATAAACAGGTGCGAATCGCTTTTTTAAGACAGCCAGCAGGGATTCGATATCATTATATTCTCCGCTTAAAGCCACTCGCAATGCTGGTCCAACTAATTTATTTTTAATCATTTGAACTAATCCATATTCCGCACTTGGAGAGACCATATTTCGAGCATGCAGACAACTATTAGCGAATTGCGATACAGGCATATTTTTACCATCGAACGGGAGAATTGTCTCGGAAGTATCACGTAAACTGGTATATGGCATATTCGCATTCGTACGACGGTTTGTGTTCGTCATCATTAACGTTTATATCGCCTATCAGACGAGTCAAAGAGTCTACCTCGCGATCAACCATTTTTATTGTTATGTAATTAAAATTTTATAACGGATTTTTATAAATACCAAACGATTTCGAGTCTTGGTACAATTATAAATGATAATTTTGACTTACATGTGAGTCGTAGTAAAGTAAAGCAAGACAAGCGTACGCAATTCCATAATCGAGATTTCTGATCGCAGTTCAATCCCCGTTGTCACTTGCTTGAAAATCTCTTCCTCAGTTCTTCGTGAGATGAGGAATATTCCACAAAGTTCGGGTAACCCAGTAAGTGAGGAAACTCACTAAGTTTTGGATATCCCAGCAAATGAGAAATCCCACCGCTGCCACCAAAAAGTCCTTTGTCTTCGTGTGACGTCCTGAGAGGTCCTGATAGGTCGGACGGAGCCGAAATCCACAGATCCTCGACCGCTACACTCACACGTTATTTGTGAGATTCTTTTCCATGCGGTTAAGACGGTAAAACCTCAGGATTAGATACTGCGAAGGAAGTAGGTAACAGGAATGTCGAAATGACTTTTATTTTCAGAGAAGAGTTTTCGATTTTGGGAATAAGGAATAATATCACACTTGTGGTATTTGAATCGGGATTTGTTCACTGTTATAAATAATATATATATATATATATATATATATATATATATATATATCTGTATATATCTATAATGATATATATATATATATATATACAGAGAGAGAGAGAGAGAGAGATGGAGATATATATAGAGAGAGATGGTATATATATATATATATATATATATATATATATATATACCAGGTGTATGCATAAGTTTTTTCCGGTTTTTTCCGGGTAAAAAAAGACACGTAATTTTCAAGGGAAATTAATTTTTTTTTTATTCAAAATATTGGCCATCGGCTTCTACACATTTCGCCCATCTTTCAGGTAATTTATAAATACTATGCCAGAAAAACTGCTTGTCTTGTGCGGCAAACCATTCGTCGAGCCATTTTCCAACTTCCTCGAAATTGCTGAAGTGCTGCTCTGCGAGCGCGTGCCCCATTGATGCGAAGAGGTGATAGTCAGATGGCGCCAGGTCTGAGGAGTACGGCGGGTGCGGAAGGATGTCCCATCCAAGCGATTTCAAGGTGTCTTTCACTGGTTTTGTTGTGTGAGACGGCGCATTCAACGTCGTGTAACAAAATCACTTTGCCATGTCTTCTGGCCCATTCCGGTCGTCTTTCGATTAATGCGTGGTTTAAATTAATCATTTGTTGGCGATAGCGTTGTGTATTAACGGTTTCGCCGGGCTTCAAGAGTTCATAATATACAATACCGCTCTGGTCCCACTAGACACAGAGCATGGTCTTCTTGCCAAAGCGATTTGGCCTTGGTGTTGATGGACCGGCTTCACCAGGTGAAAGCCACGATTTTTTCCGCTTCGGGTTTTCAAAATAAATCCATTTTTCGTCACTCGTCACAATTCAATACAAAAATGATTTCCTTTCGTGGCGTTGAAGCAGCATTTCACAAGTGACTTTGCGATTTTCCATTTGACGTTCATTCAAATCGTGTGGGACCCATTTACCGAATTTATTGATCTTTCCCATTGCTCGTAAACGTCTGCTGATTGTTTCTTGTGATACACGTAATGCTTCTGCTAATTGCCGTTGAGTTTGAGTTGGGTCATCATCCAATAACTCCTGCAATTGCTCGTGTTACGTCGTGACGACTGCATGATTCTTCTCTTTCGGGTATCTGTTATTAGAATTTAATTAAGTGGATAAACGAGTGACGCATGTTCTGTTACTCTGTTAGACTGATCTCTTCCGGAGGTCGGTTTCTAAAATTCGGCTAAGCGGATAATCCCTATTATCTTAATCGTGGAAGTACACCGATGTTACATCTTGACGACTGCACGATTCTTCTCTTTCGGATATCAGTTATTAGAATTTAGTTAAGCAGATAAACGGATGACACATGTTCTGTTACGATCGCGACGGCCACGCAACTGATCTCTTCCGGGAGTCGGTTACTAAGAATTTGGCTAAGCGGATAATCCCTATTATCCCAATCGCGGAAAGACAACACGTGTACAGATGTTTTTCCCCAACGAAATCATATATATATAGTGCCCTTAAAGGCACGGAACACACACTCTCTGCTAAGTCCTTTTTTTTACACGGTCGGAACATTCTCAGTTTGTCAATAATTCAGTTTGTCAATAATTCAGTCGGTGTCAGTCGAAAATAATCAACAAGTTCAAGTGATCAAGTTCCTGACGACACCATTACCCCTTCATCTCGCAGGTCTCAAGTCTCCAGAATAAAAGTAAGTTTAATTGCACACATAAAAAATTCCCTAATAATAGTTTTTCGAGTCTCTTCTCCTTGTACTTTCTCATTCCTCTCTTACATCCTTTCTGTCCTCTCCCGTTCTCCTTACATTTCTACTCCCTTTTTTCTTTTCTTTTTCTTTTCTCTTTCTTTCTTTGCTTCAGCCGTCGAACCTCTCGGGCTCCCTATGCGTTGCGGAGCACTCAGCAGGTTCATGGCCGCCGAATAGTTCGGCAAAATCTGCTACTTCTCTGTTGGCTTCAGCTGTCGAACCTCTCGGGCTCCCTATGCGTTGCGGAGCACTCAGCAGGTTCATGGCTGCCGAATAATTCGGCAAAAATCTGCTTCTCCTCTGTTGGCTTCAGCCATCGAACCTCTCGGGCTCCCTATGCGTTGCGGAGAACTCAGCAGGTTCATGGCTGCCGAGTAATTCGGAAAATCTATTCTTTTCCTTTTTCTCTCCTCTCTTACAATTTTCTCTCTCCCTTCTAATTTCTCTCGTCTCGGATCTCTCGGTTTCCTGAAATATTTCAGAAATAGCCTTAAGGTTCGTGATTAATGACATTTCCTTCCAAATCCATTTCTTTTAGTGAAAGTTGCATCATCCACACCCTCCGACGCTCAAAGACGGAGGCGAGCCCTGAAGAGGTTCCGTTACCGTCGGAACAAGCGAGCTCGCCAGACGGGGAACTATCTTTCGCCGAGGACATCCGAGGTTTTAACACATCAAGAAACCACGAATAGTTCCAGCAGGAGACCCCATTATTTACACCTATCTCCTCCCTCCTACTCCCCGATCGAAACTGAACCTGGATCACCCCCAGATTTCAGTGTCCTGTTCCCAGAGCGCCATGATCTCCAGATATATCCAGATTTCCACACCCAGAAGTCCTTAGACGAGTTCTGTGAATTACGGACTCCTTCCCCTCCTCCCCTAGACCTCACTAACGAAAACCCGACTTCCTCTCAGAATAACCACCCACAGTCGACAACATACAATTTAAAATAGATTAATAACAAAAAAAAATTTAAACTAATAGATTAATAGAATTATACACAGAAAAACTAAACAATACATCCGGCGATTTCTAGAACACACGAATTTCTGTACGTAACACCCTTCTTGTTTTATATTTTTGTAAATATATCGTCAGTAAATATATCCCAATGTAAAGAAAAAAAAAAAATATAATGATACGATCTTGTATACGATTTTGATACGTACCCAACCTTGTAATCGTTTTAAATTTATTAATTATATGTAAAATTGAAATTATTCATCGTTTAGTTATTTGCTCCCTCTTTCATTCCTCATTATCCCAAGATTCGCGCATGGTCCTGTCCCTGGCAAAAGAGATTAAATTCTCTTGCCTAAATTGCGGACCGACAGACGCACGTCACGCAGTCGAAGTCATAGCGTCTTTTTCAAGACGTTGACTCACACTCGTGGCTCTGCACAGTGTGTCCGACTCGTAGGGACGCCTCAGCGCGGCCACCTGCGAGAAGGTATTTGGAGCGTCCCATCCATTTAAAAAAAAAAAAAATATATATATATAAATATATTTACCTCGGGTTGGACGTAACAGCTCGTCTTCGCATTTTTGTGGTCTACCAGAGCGCTCACTGTCTTTCACATTGAAATCACCACTTTTAAATTGTCGAAACCATGTCTCACATGTTCTAATCGATGGAGCGTGTTCTACCAGCAAACGATGACTTTTAACAGCCTTTTTCTTTTGATTAAATAAAAAAAGCAATGCGTGCCGCAAATGTTCTTTTTCAGGCACAAAACTCGACATGATCACTGAACGATAAAACAAAGACGCTAGTTTTTGGCGGACTCAACTTGTGTGTGTTTGTAGTTTTAAATGTCAGACGAACAAAATGATGTATGTGTCAAATACGCTGCGTACTTTTCGCTGGCGACATCTCTTAGTTAAACCGGAAAAAAACTTATGCATACACCTGGTATATATATGTGTGTATATGAAAAGGAGGTTTTCAGGACTTTTCCGAACATTCTATTTTTATTGTATAGATGTTGAATACGTTTTACGCAGATAACAAAGCCACCAAAAAAATTTGAATACAATAGTTATTTCTCAAAATATGGACAATAATATATCATGTGGCAGTTCTCAGGACTAATAAAATTTTCCATGTACACAAGTAAAAACATTATTTTTACTAGCTATCTCAATTAGATATAATATGTATAAGTAGTAAAGCATTAGATATATGTTTATGTAAATTAAAATTAAAAAAAAATTATGAAAATTTCTTGTATGTCCCGAAAACTGTCTTTCATTAGATTAATATGTTCACAAAAAGGCATTTTACAGACCTATATAGTTATTCGTCAAAAAACAAAATTTTTCTACATTTTATGCTTTTTCATAAAGAAATAATAAAAAAAATAATATTAATATCATGAATTAATATTGTTATGTAGTATAATAATTATGCAGAATACTGATATTGTATAAAAATTACATCACCTGAAAACTGCCTTTCAAATGAATATCGGGTTAATGATTTGGCAGTTACCAGTCCCATAAATTTTGGCAGTTACCAGTCCCATAAATTTTCTAAATAGATCATACAGGATTGATCTATTTCGTATATTATTATCATATAAAGTAATAATATATTAACATTATTCTATATATTTAAATTATTCTATATATTAAAATTTGATTAATTATAATATAACAGTATAATACGTATTTATAATTAACACATTTTTATAATTTATAAAACATTTACAACTTTTTATCAAAAACATAAAGTTAACTTTTAATAAATACTTAACAGAAAATAAATAAAATCATACACTGATTATTAACAATTATTAATGATTATTAACGATTTATTAATGAGTATTAATAATATTATTTAATCAATAAAGATATTGATAAATTTTATTATATTATAAGTCAAAACTTTAAAAGCAATCTCAGTAAAAAACAAAATTTTGTAAAATTTTAATCAAGGGTTAAAATGTATTCTATGGTAACTTGAAAAACAATTCAAACATCCAAGTCTTAAAGATGTCTTAAAGATATCAAGAACAGTGATATCAAAAAAAGAAGAAAGATACTAGAAAGATGTCTTTATTATTATATAAGAAACCGTCTTCAATTTATAATTTGAATTATGTTAACATCACACGTAAATAACCTTTGAGTACTAAACCTTTGAGTACTAAACAGTGCAATTATTTATCTTTAAATACAAGATTATTATTAGTTGTATTACCTTTTTCTATATTTTAATAATAGATATCGATATTCAAAGACATATACAAATCATAATTATATATGCAAATCAAATTTTTTAAATTGAATAAAATAGTTGGATTTATGTTACGTTTTATAAAACTATAAGTAATATTTGTCTGTGGTTGATAATTTACATCTTCACATAGATTATGTTGCAATAAATTGATGAAGGTGAACTTATTTCATAGTTTGTTAGCAATACTTTGAGTTAGAAGATTCGATATTTTAATTTATCAATTTCTATCTTTTGGATGAAGTACTTGAAAGTTATGTGTCATTTGAAAATACATACATACATTTAATACGTTTTGGAATTGTTTAGCATTTTAATAATTAAATGCATATTCACAAGTAATGCATATATTTACATATTTTAAATTATATTTAAATTATATATGTCTCATATAAGATACATAGACTATAGCATGTATTCTTTCAATAGATAATAATATTGAAACATATGGATAAGTGTATATATTTTCAGAATGAAACATAATTTTCAAACACCTTATGTTAAAAATATAATAATAATATTATTATTATAATAAAGATAAACAAAACTAATAATTTTGTATTCATAGATGAATATTAGTATCACGTAATATTATAATAACTCAGAGTCTACATGTTAATAGCATTTTAAGTCATAATAATATATATATATATATATGTTTTTGAATCATTAAAATGCTAAATAATACTAATACTTATCTATAAAAAAGATTAGTACTAGCTGTGTTTTTATTACATCTTTAGTATAAAATTCGAAAACTCTTGTCATTAAAATGCTAAATTGCTATTATTTATCTATAAGCATTTGTGAATGATTAAAGTATGCTTTTCTTCTTGATAATAACATTGAAGCATACGAATTTAAATGTATACATTTACAAAATGTCACATAGCTTTCAAACACTTTATATTAAAAATGCAATGAAAAACATGATACATTAAAGAAAATACAATTAATAATTTCGTATTTAGTATTGTATAGCACTTTAAGATTCAAACATATATTCACATATAACAGCATATTTTAAATTATGTTAGCATTATATAGCATATAACAGCATATTATGTTAGCATTATGCTAACATATATGTTAACATTACATGTTTTTATATAGCATTACACATCTTTAAATCTTTAAAATGCTAAAATGCAAATACATCTTTACAGATATGGCTATTATTAACTGTA
This sequence comes from Pogonomyrmex californicus, assembly GCA_024349325.1. Lineage (NCBI taxonomy): Eukaryota > Metazoa > Arthropoda > Insecta > Hymenoptera > Formicidae > Pogonomyrmex > Pogonomyrmex californicus. Next base: position 210,516 of record JAECZD010000049.1, read on the forward strand.
TTATCTTTCCATAATTTAATAATTTAAATAAACGTTCAAAAAATATCCAAATTATTTGATTCTTTAAATCTGACAAAATTGAATATAACATGTTTTTTTTAATTGGCATTAGTATTAATACATATGAATCTAAATGTATTTATTTACAAAATGACATATAACTTGCAAACACTTTATATTAAAGCGGCAAATTGATCTTTGAATTAAAAAAAAAATTTTCTATCTCAGGATATCACTAATAAGATGTGAAATGAGTTCATTTTCAACAATTAACTATAACCCACATGAAAGCATAATGAACCAACTATAAGGCAATGTCAACAATAGCTAAGTTGCAATATAAAATCATCAAATTATTTAACAAATTTGATAACATAAAAATGTTATCAAATTTGTTAAATAATTTGACGATTTTGATATATTTTTGAATACCAATTTAGATTATTGAAACGTAATATAGATAAAACGACGACTAACGATCTTGCATCTATAGATAAGTTTTGGCATTTTAAAGACTCAGAGACTTAGAGATATATTCACATTTATACAATTGAAATTGCTATAGTTACAGCTGAGTATGTCGCAGAGAAAATGTTAAACAATGCTAATATGTACCTATAGGCACAAGATCATTATTAGCTGTACTTTTTTCAGTACATTTTAAACATTTCTTTAGAAAATAATGTTTAAAGATTGTGTAAATCTGAAAAAACATACAAATTCATATGCTAACATTACTGTGACAAAATGGCATGATATAATCGTGTATGTATTGATAAGTATTTATATTTAATAGCATTTTAAGGACACAGAGACGTATCTATTTAATGATAACATATAATTTAATATATGTTATTATTATATGTAACTACATCTCTGAATTAGCATTAAAATGCTAAACAATTCTAATTCATAAATATATATATGTATTTTCAAAATGACACATAGCTTTCAAACACTTTATGCAAAAGGTAAAAATTAATTCTTGATGAATTGAAGACATGTTCTTAATTAAATCATCACGGCCAAATTATGGAATAAGTCCATTTTCAATAATTTACAGCAACATAAATTGTATCAGGATACAATCAACTATAAACGAATGTTCATAATAGTTTTAGAAACTTGTGACATAAATCTAAAAAATTTATATAGTTTAGAATAATATGATATAAACATTGATTTCTATTATACTATATATTTCGAAAATACAAAAAAGAATAGAACTGATAATAATCTTGCATCTATAGATTAGGTTATGTAAATTATAAGTCCATATATTTCGCGACACGTCAACCATTTATTGAGCAAGGAAATTTGTTTTATTTAATTTATCAAGGATTGTATTACATCTTTAAGACAAAATGTATCGAACCTAACCTAACCTCGAAACTGTATTACTCTATAAATATATACATTTATACAAATATATACATTTAAATTCATATACTGGATTATAATATATTTAGATAGAAGATCATTGTTAGCTTTCCATGTCATCTGTAACATTCTATTTTTAGTTTAAAGTTTAAAAATCATATGTATTTTGAAAATATATGATTTCATAAGTTTCAATATTATTGCTGACTAAGAGACGAACATAATATAATCTTATACGTAATTATTTGCATTGTTCATTATTTTAATGAAGCGGAGACGTATCATATGTAACAACATAATTTAAAGTATGATATCAATAGAGCCATTCTATAATAGGTTTCCTACAATAAGCTATTAGTAATAAATCATAAGTCAGAAAATAAGAATTGACCAATCATAGTTGAGTATTCTTATTATATTTAATCTATGATTGGTCAATTCTTAGCTACAAACTTATAATCTATTACTAATAGCTTATTGTCAAGAACTTGTTCTACAATACGTCGCATGTCAGTATCACAAACCGCAAGCCACAAGAATTGCCTAACCAATCACAGACGAATGTGAAGAATACTTGATTGTGATTGTTCTTACAGTCCACAGCCCATCACAGACGATTATAGAACAAATTATAGAACATTATAGAACAGATCTTAATAGGCTATCGGATGTCGGAATGCAACTATCCTGGTCCAATGAGGAGATGCTCGTCTATGAAAAATAAATTCTCTCATTGAATCAACGTGTGTGTTCTGACATCCGATAGCGACGTATTGAAGAACAGGACTAATATCAGATTCACACTGCGTCCGAAATCCGACATACGACAGTCCGATATCTAATAAAAGATTTCATTTTTTAAGATTTCTACATATCAATACCTCCAGAAAATATGTTTTTATATTGAATATCGGACGTCGTATGTCAGTTGCCGGTTGCAATGTGAATCCTGCATAAGGCCTAATATGTTAATTTCCGATCTGTTCTTTTTAACTGAACTGGCTGCACTAGTTCAGAATTTATCTTTCTTCTTCCAGTGTAAGAAAAAAGAATAAACTGTACAGCCAGTTCAGCCAAAATAACAGACCTTAGGTCTTTTAACTAATCGTTATTTGATCATCATGCACGTTATATACTTTACAAGCGTAAAAATTATTAGTAACAGAGTTGCAAATAGAATAAGAACAATTTCTTCAAATATGTTCCAAAAATAAGAGAGAATTGTGTAATATGATCGATATCACTAATAATAAATTTGTAATCTATACAATTGTTTTATCATTTTATACAAATGATTTGACCAATGCTATAATTGCACAAGATATTTTGATTAATTTATTGATAATATGCTAACGGTTAGTTTCCTCAAGAAAATTAGTATCCACGATTTTTCGAATTTGCGATCGCTAATACAACGTTCTTTTTGAATAAAAGAAAGTCAGTAAACTTCAAACCGTTTGTTTGCGATGTTTAACGAAAGAAGTAATATTCGGTAAAATAGAATCATCGTTGAATCAATACCACAGAGATGAAATTTTCAGGATCGATTCGAAAAATGCCATTGCGTATTATAATATATGTTAGTGTTTAAATTGATTTCGAGAATAAAACAATTTATATGTACAGACTAACTTAATTATACCTAAATTTGAGATTAATGTAATATAAATCATATCAAAATTATATCATGCACTTACTATGCAACAGCACTTTTTGAGTTAGTCCTAAAAATTCGATCTATATGGAAATATCGTTATATCATATTCTTATTTCACAAAGCATTCATTTCTTATTTCAAGCCTTAAAATTGAATAAGGATTTCTGTTTCTTGTTTTTTTGAGATAATAATGATAATAATGTTCTTCTGTACATTTGCAGTTATAATACATAACTAAAATTTTTACAAAATAGTATCGAAGGCGTAATGCTGGCGTGGAAATCCACAGCGGTACGGAACGCGAATCACAGCGAAAAAACCAAAAGAAAACTCATTCATTCTGTTCGTTCTCATGCTGTGATTGGTTTGCGCGTTCCATTCTATTGCCATGGGATTTCCGCGCCATGGCACGCCAGCCTTAATTTAATCATCAGAAATATCATACAATATAATTCTATTCAAGTTATTCATTAGGCATTTGAGAGGGCCGTCTTTATCTTATCATATATACTTATATAATTGCTGGTAATTTTTACGATAGATTAAGTGAAATGGCATGAGTGATAAAAAAAAAGACGGTAGATGTAACATATTTTGTTTTATAACACGTCAGAACACGTTTCTATTCCATATGCGAGATACTGAAGTATCGTAATACACGGGAAACATCCAGGATATTCCGATTGTATTTATATTAATAATATAGTTTTAATTTCGGTAGTTATACTACACATATGTGTGTGTGTGTGTGTGTGTGTGTGTGTGTGTGTGTGTGTGTGTGTGTGTGTGTGTGTGTGTGTGTGTGTGTGTGTGTGTGTGTGTGTGTGTGTGTGTGTGTGTGTGTGTGTGTGTGTGTGTGTGTGTGTGTGTGTGTGTGTGTGTGTGTGTGTGTGTGTGTGTGTGTGTGTGTGTGTGTGTGTGTGTGTGTGTGTGTGTGTGTGTGTGTGTGTGTGTGTGTGTGTGTGTGTGTGTGTGTGTGTGTGTGTAAATGTATCATTGCATGCACTAACTACTACCAATAAAGGAGAGTTATTTGGGAATTAAGAAATAATTTCAAAAAAAGTTAAGGATACCAGCAGCGTGTGCTTACTTTAATATATTCGGTTTGTATAAACATCGAAAAAGATATTTTGTATGCCAGATTCGAACGAAAGGTCAGAAAAATTTAATTGTACGAAATGGTGAGTTGAAGAAGATTATAATTTCTACCTAATTAATTTAACATAATCTTAAAGTGCTAAAAATCGTTACAACTAAGCTTGATAATTTATTCTAAGTTTTAATTCTGCAAATACGAACTTATGCAAATGCTTTATAAATTTAATGCAATGCATCTATTTCAAGTACATTATAAATAATATAAATGTTTCTTTCAAGAAGTTTTCTTGACGAGAATAAAAAATGCAACGTAAGGCGCGCGCGCGTGTGTGTATTGAACGTTATTGAACGAGTATATTTTAGTATTTTATGGATTATAAATTTTATAAGTAGCAGTCAGTTAATATCAGTCAAAATGTCAGTTAATAACATTCGGTTTCATTTACATATTCATGATTAACATATTCAGTAAAAAATGCTTTCTATATCATACATAAAAAATATTTCTACTAAAGATAGATATGGATCATAATTTCTTTCAAAATTTTTTATGCAGAATAAAAAACTAAGAAATAAATTAAGAGAAAAAATCAATAATGCGAAGAGCTATTGTTTTAACTGTGCTTTGCTTGCGTAGATTTTGTTCTTTCATTACAAACAAAGTTTATATAAATATGAACACCTATTCAATGTACTTTCACATTTCAATAGTTTTATGAACAAAATATTACATCTACATATAGAGCAATATAACGAATTGTTCATTTGTACAGGCGTACAGAGTTGTTCATAACTGCACAGGCTTCAGCAGTGTAATCGCTTACCTATTAATTGTATTACAACTAAGGCGCTATGAAGTTTATTGAGAAGAGGATATACAAGTAATTAATGTCGAAACCTATATAGTTTTGCGCGCCTGTATGAGTAGGCTATATAGCCTATCGTATTGCTCTATATGTAGATGTAACATCCATGAAATTATTGAAATGTAAAAGTGCATAAATAATTTCAAATGGCTCCATGTATAACCATATGGAGTATGGTCATATATATATATATATATATATATATATATATATATATATATATATATGGAATATATATATGAGAGAGAGAGAGAGAGAGAGAGAGAGAGAGAGAGAGAGAGAGAGAGCAACCCGCAGTGAGTTCATCACATTATTTAGCAAAAAATACATTAATGACCAATGAATACTTTATTATTTAATTATATTCCACGGTATCTATATATTTCATACATTTATACATTTCAGCACTTAAAGCGCACTAATTCCAAAATTGCACCCATTAACTGCATAAATTTGCATTTTCTATATTTGAGGTTTCTATTACATTCGTTATAAATTTAATTAAATTTTTTATTAGTTTCTCCATTTCTGTCTTTTATATTAGGCAACAAAGAAAGACAGAAAATTATTGAGCTCCTTAGATGAAGAGGAAATTACATATTTAACACGAATCCTTCATATAATAACGGAGAATTGTTAGTTTGTAGAAGACCGACTGAATCTAGGAAAAGGACTGCATGTGATTTTATATGTTGTGCTGCATGTAAAGGGTTTTTCACCAAAAATAACATACGTCATTATTTTAAAGAATGCATACACAAGACAGTCGGCCGATCTGTCAAAGTACTTGGGAGGAAAGTTCAAGGTTGAATTCATGAATGTGCAAATTCCATTTTAAGAAATATTGTATTTCCAGTATTAAGAGAAGATATAATAGATATAACTAGGTTGATTAGATATGATTAGATATGATGAGCTATTAATTATTTACGGAAATAAATTATGTTTAAAATACAAACATCAACATCAACAAGATATGATAAGATCTCGTTTGAGACTACTAGGATTTCTACATGCCCTACGAAAAGTTAATAAAAATGTGACAGATTTTTTTCAGTCTTTATCATCCATCAAAATATGATGATTGTATTATAGCTGTAAATGAAGTAGCAGGTTTCAAATCAAATACAAAAATCTACACAGCTCCTTCTATTGCTTCAAGACTTGGTACTCTTTTAAGGCAGATAGGAAATTTAAATATTGCTGAATGCATCAAACGAAATAATTGGGATGAAAAGAAGAATACAGAAAACTTTCTAAAATTACTGCAAGAAGATTTTAGTGTAACTGTAAATAAAACTGTTGAAGAATCGATATTACAAGCTAAACGTTATCAATTACAAGTTACCATCATTAGACGATATTAAATTATTACATAACTTTTTGCAAACCAATAGACGTTCAGCGTTTCAACGACTTAGTGATGAATTTACGTATGGTGCCTGGCGACAGTTAGCACAATTTACTTTAATATCCGTTCAAGTATTTAATAGACGAAGAGTCGGGGAAATAGAACGAATATCTATTGATGATTACAGACATCAAGAAGGTATAAAAGAGAAAACAAATTCAGATTTATACACGTCTTTATCTGATGAAGCTCGAGAAGTATGTACCTAACTTTATGTATATGTTTACATATAATTTGTATATTTTGTATAAAAAATTATAAAAGATTCAAAGTTATTAACGTTAGTTATCAGCGTTAGTTATTAGCATTATTAAGGATAACACAAATATAACTAATCGCAAATAATACACAAATTTCTAAATATATATCACAGGTTGGCATAAAAACAGTATAATTAATGATTATCCACGATATAAATGAAAATAATTACAAATAAATTTAAAATAAAGTGAGTGATTTAAAAACATTATTGTAAGATTGATTTTAATATAAGATTTTCGATATTACGATTTTGAATTCCTAGTTAAATACGATACAGTAATCATGGCACAATAAAAGATATTATTCATTAAAAATATTGATGTTGAAAGCTATTTTTTCAAAATAATGTTTTGTGTGATATAATTTTATAAATAATTTATAATATACATATAGACCTCTTGTTTTTGTTTACTAAATCATGATTCATACTTAATGCCAATATGTATTTAGACAACGCACAATTTAACAATTGTTTATTAAAATTAAAATTAATACTATTATTAAATTTAATTATTATATAAAAGCAAATTTAGAAAAGTCGGTTTGCCGGCTTTATTAATGTATACTAATGTATATTAATATACATTAATATTTTCAAGGTGTACATATTATAAAATTAAAAAATAACGTGTACATATTATAAAATTAATAAATAATAAATATATTATAAAAATTTATATAAATAATAAACTCTTTATTAAATATTTCAGATAGCTAAGAAATACGTAAGATTTCTCATTAGAGGAAAGCTTGGGAGATCTGTACCCGTCCTAGATTGTGAAATGAAGGAATGTATAGATTTACTTCTACGATATCGCAAAGAAGCGAATATACCCGATAAAAATCCATATATTTTTGCTTTCCCGGGTTATGATAAAAAACGTTTCAAATATATAAGGGCATGTGATCTATTGCGCCATTATTCTTTAGAATGTGGAGCAAAACTGCCACTCAGATTACGGGGTACAAAACTCCGTAAACATATCGCAACACGGTGCATTACGCTAAATTTATCTGATCGTGATGTAACAGACTTTGGCAAGTTATCTAGGTCATGATAAAAGTATTCATCTGCAACATTACCGTCAGTCTATTCCACAATTGAAATTATTAAAATGTCAAAATTACTCAAAATAGCACAAGGCGAAGATCAAGATATTGAACAAGATATTGCAGATGATAATCTGCAGATTAATGCAGAAGACAATAATTTTACACAAAATGAAGAGCTTCAAATGGAAGCTCACGATGATGGAAACAATACTGATGATTCTGATACAACTTGTGGAGCAGTAGAAAATGTGTATGGAAAAAAAGGCGTAGTAGTTAGTATATATACCTGTATATTTCTACATACCAATCTTACAATTATGATTATTATACTTCATATTATTTACGAAATCTCTTGTAATAAATTTTAACTTTTTATAGTATCTCCATATGGTATGACTAAGCGTATAAGATGGACAGAGGAGGAATGTAATATAATAACTACGTCATTTCAACAAGAAATGAAAGAGCGACGTTTACCTTCGAGTAGACAAATGGTTGAAATCAAAATGAAGAACAAATGTTTAAACTGCTGCACCATTCCTCAAATTCGAAGTTGGATACATAACCAAATTTTTAAAAAATCGAAATCAAAATAATAATGATTAATAGTTTACGGGAAATAATATACGTTCATGACATACATTTTATGTTATGTTTGTGTTAATTTTATACGATTATTAGTTTTTTATAAATTTTATATTAATAATTTTATTTTACACGTTTATTTTATGTTTTCTTTGAATGGTTGTCATATTTATTTTGAATATGTACTCTGGTATAAAAAACATTTTGTATTAATAATATAAAGCATTTTTATTTAAATTTATTAATAATAAATATATAAATTTGAAAATATTGTTGTTTTCAACCTTACCTATCACAATATTTATTTAATTACATTATAGTATTTATATATTTACATGTCTTATAGTCCTATTTTTGAAACCATTTGCTTTTCAATTATCAACAATATCTTTATTAGACAACATTATAGCTTCAATTATATTTTTGTTTTTATTTTTATAGATATTTTTATAGATTCAGATTACAAATACAGCTCAGATTAAATACAAATATCGGATCGTATCTTTTACTCTTTATTTTCCGAAAGTGTACAGAAAAAGAGGACATAAGACTGCTTTCTCGCTCTATCAATTCGAAACTCGATTTTAGTCAGAAGGCATATCTAATAGATAATATATCCAGTAGAAGGTATATCCTTATAAAATCTATAATATCATCTATGTATAAATTATAGTCTTGTTTTTTATGAAATTGTCAAAATAATTGATTTTGATTGATGACGTTTTTTTATAGAAAATCTTTTCCAAAGACATCATGAATGAGTTATAAGACGTTTTAAAAATGTCAAAACAATATCTTTCTAATAGTTTTTTTAAGTGAATAAAATTCTGTATAGATGCATAAAGTGATATCATAAATCTTATAATACTGGGTATACCTTCTGACCAAAATTAAGTTTCGAATTGATAGAGCAAACCCTGAAATTTGTCAGATTGTCGACAGAAAGCGAGTAGAACCTGTGCACAATAGGGTCTGCTCGATTTTTGCTGCCAGTTGGCACAGAATATTAACAGGTTCTGTCAACAGAATGTAAACAAGAACACAGTCTGCTAACATTTTCTAATCAAATCTGTTAATTTGTCGACATTTTGCTAACATTTTGTTGACTAGAGATACATCTATCTCTTTAAGGGAAAAGTTTCCATATATTACAAGATATATGCATGTCTTGAATTTATCTATGAAATATGTTTATTAAAAAAGCAAAAGATTTATATCTCATATATATTTGTATTTAATCTGAACAGTATTTGTAATCTGAATATCTATAAAAGAAGATAAAATAAAAGAACAAAAATACAATTAAAGCTATATTATTGTGTAAGCTATATTATTGTGTAAAGCTATATTATTGTGTAATAAAAATATTATTGACAAAACGCAAATGATTTCAATACAAAAGAACCAAAAGAGACATGTGAAAATATATAAATACTATAATGTTATTATATAAATATTATAACAGGTGAAGTTGGAAATAATAATACTCTCAAACTTATATACTTATTATAAATTTATTATTTATAAATTATAATATAAATGCAAAATGCTTTTTATACCTGAGTATATATGCAAAAGATATGACAAGTATTCAAAATACAAAGTAAAACGTATAAAATAAAACTATTAATACAGAATTCGTACAAAATTAATAATCATTTAAACTTAATACAAATATAACACAAAATGTAATTATGAATATAAATTATTTCTCCCAAAATTTGAATAATGTTTATTTCGTGATTTCAATTTTTTTAAAAATTTGGTTAAGTATCTAACATCGAATTTAAAGAACGAAACAGCGATTTAAACATTCCTCCTCCATTTTGATTTCGATCACTGTTATTCGAAGAAACGTCGTTCTTAGACGATTCATTTACCCGAAAGAATGTCGATCTTTTATTTCATGTTGAAGTGACGCGGTTATTATATTATATTCTTCCTCTGTCCACGTTATATGCTTGGTCATGCCATATGGAGATGCTATAAAAAGTTAAACTTATTACAAGAGGTTTTGTAAATAATATAAAGTATAATAATCATAATTGTAAGATTTGATATGTAGAAATATACAAATACATATACTAACTACTATATCTTTTTTTTTACCATACATGTTTTCTACTGCTCCATAAGTTGTATTAGAATCATCAGTATTGTTCCCATTATCGTAATCTTCCATTCGAAGCTCTTTTGTGTAAAATTACTGTTAGAGAACATTACTGTAGAGACATTAACCTGCAGATTATCATCTGCAACGTCTTGTTCAATATTTTGATCTTCGTTTTGTGCTATTTTGAGTAGTTGCGACATTTTAACAATTTCAATTTGTGGACTGGACTGGCGATAATGATACAAATGGATACTCTTATCATGATCTAGACAACTTGCAAATTCTGTTACATCATGGTCAGAAAAATTTAGCGTAACGCATCGTATCGCGGCATGCTTATGGAGTTTTGTGTTCCGTAATCTGAGTGACAATTTTGATTCACATTCTAAAGAATAATGGCGCAATAAATCACATGCCTTTATATACTTGAAGTGTTTTTTATCATAATCCGGTAAAGCAAAAATATATGGATTTTTCTTGGATATATTCGCTTTGCGATATCGTAGAAATAAATCTATACAGTTCTTCGTTTCACAATCTAGAAAAACGGGTACAGATCTTCCAAGCATAATTTAAACATAATTTATTTCCGTAAATGATTAATAGTTCATCAATCTAATTATATCATCTTCTCTTAATACTGGAAATACAATATTTTTTAAAATGGAATTTGCACATTCGTGAATTCGACCTTGAACTTTTCTCCTAAGTACTTTGATAAATTCGCCGATTGTCTTGTATGTGCATTCTTTAAAATGATGACGTATGTTATTTTTAGTGAAAAATCCAGCACAACATATAAAATATAAAATCACATATAAAATCACATATAAAATCACATACAGTCCTTTTCCTAGATTCAGTTAGTTTTCTGCAAACTAACAATTCTCCGTTATTGTATGAAGGATCCATGTTATGTAATTTCTACTATTAAGAGATGACAATATAATTAGATTGATTGTATACGATGAACTATTAATCATTACGTAAACAAATTTTGTGTGAAATACAACCATCAACATTAACAAAGTATGATACAATGTAATCATTTGAAATTAATGTACTTTCACATTTTAATAATTTCATGATACATCTACACAATACATCTACACATAGAGCAGTATGCTCTAGCGTAACTGTATAGCCTATTCATACAGACGCGCACAACTGCATAGGTTTCATTAATTTAAAACGGTCTCGCTTTCCCGCGCGGAGAGCGGTCAGTCGGTTGCCAGGAGGGGAAGCGAGGACGTTGGACACAGAAAGTTGTTATTAAGTTGTTAGGCGATAATTATAACAAATAACGATTGCTTTATTCAACTAACAATGGTGCGATGGAATGCACCAAATCTTCGCGTCAATGTTCGTGGCCGTGGACGGGCGAGACGGCGATCGGCGCGTGGATAGCGCGTGGATACAAAATGAGATATCGCTCTGGCGGTCGGCGCGATACTGGTCGCGGCGCGCAGTTCGGTGGCGCGGGGCGCGCGCGGCGGCGGCGGTGTCGCACGTGTTCGTCGCGGACCTTTAAATCGGCGTTGTTGTCGCGAGGGTGGATATTCGCAAGGTCGTCGGATCGTTTAGATCGGAGAACGGGTGTGCCCGTTCCCTGCCGAGAGGGCTCGGCTGACGGGGGGTGCGCCCCTCGTCTGTCTGCGTGAATGCCGAGTGAACTCGGCCAGCCGGGGAGGGCCCCAGCTGTGTGCGGAGAAGAAAGTGGCGGTGCCAAGTGTACTCGGCCGACCAGGGTGTGCCCTGGTGCTCGGAGAGGTAGTATCGGGGAGAACCCCGATACTCGGCGGAGAAATTTCGGAACGGCGGAGTCGGGTCGAGCGAACTCGACGCGCTGGGGAGACTCCAGCAACTCTCGGCTTGCCGTGCGAGATACGGAGATGGCTTTCGGCCAGGCCAAGCGAACTTGGCGCGTTGGGGAGAGCCCCAACAAATCTCAGGCTTGCGATTTCGGATGCTCGCTTCCTTGAGACGGGCTCTCGGAAAACGAGCTAGGAACAGGAATAAACGAGGAGTGATTTCTTGTGGAGAGCGATGCCTTTTTATACCCGAGATCGACCTCGGTATTTTCGGTCGGATCGGTCGGATTGGTCGATCTCATGGTTAGCATCCCTCTCCCCTGGAGCGGAAAAAAGGATCGGGTATAATTGGTTTTTTGGAATAGGAGCGGGGGATGATTAAAGGTAGGGAAGGAATTCGGTGGGAAGGTAACGGCGCGGTGCGGGGGTGGTTACGCGCTTGTGGACGCGGTCGTGGCGCGGTGCGGAACGCTCGCTCAGTTGCGTGGCGTCGGTGCGGCGCGGGACGCGTTCACGCTCGGTGATACAGTGCGTGGCGCGGTGCGGAGTGCGTTAGCGCTTGTTGGCGCGACGCGTGGCGCGGTGCGAGGAAATACCACGAAAACATACATGTTTTCGTGGTATTCTCCGACGCTTCGGAGTTCGTGTATTGATAGATTAAAAAAGGAGGCATTACTGCCTCTTGCGGCCACTGCCGCATTCCGCCTGGTGTTCGGCGGTCCCCGACGGATGGTCGGTCGGGGAAAATCGGAGGAGGAATGGAGCGGAGGGATGCGCTCCGTTACAAATTGTATATCCTTTTCTCAATAAACTTCATAGCGCCTCAAGTTGTAATACAATTAATAGATAAGTGATTATGTTGCTGATGCCTGTGCAATTATAAACAATTCTATATGCCTGTACAAATGAACAATTCGTCATATTGTTCTATATGTATATATAATATTTTGTCCCTAAAACTATTGAAATGTGAAAGTACATTAAATACAAGTGTTCATATTCATATAAACTTTGTTTGTAATAATAGATAAAGAACAAAATCTTTGTAATAATAGATCTTTATAATAATAGATAAAGAACGCAAGCAAAACACAGTTAAAATAATAGCTCTTTGCATTATCAATTTTTTCTCTTCATTCCTTAGTTTTTTCAATCTGCATAAAAAACTTTATAAGGAATTATGATCTATATCTATTTCTATATCTGATATAGAAAATATTTCTACTGAATATCATGATTATGTAAATGAAACCAAATGTTGTTAATTAAAATTGCTACTTATGATAAAAATTATAATCCATAAAAACTAAAATATACTTATTCAATAATTATTTATATATTTATGTATTTGTTTAATAATGTGCGTGTGTATGCGTGCGTGCGTGGATGTGTATCTGTGTGTGTGTGTGTGTGTGTGTGTGTGTGTGTGTGTGTGTGCGCGCGTGCGCGCGCGCCTGTGTGCGTCAATAATATAAATACTTTTTGATAATAAAAGAAATTTTTTTATCTTCTTATTTTTATGCACTTGCTCGAGGTTCCTAGTTATTTTTGTTTGCATTTTTTTTACAATAATAATAGACGTTTCTTTTCTTTCCAACTTTAGATTTTGCACTTTCTACATGTAAATTCATGTCAACACATATTTTTTGTCCAAACACATTTAAAGGTATCTCTGAACTATTTTTGGTATTATTATGAGATGAGATTTTTCAAATGTAATTGAGCAAGGTTTTTTTCTTCAGAATTGTCTGTATCTTCACTGTAGTAATAATCAGGATTCGTGTTTAGATCGTCATCACTATTATAAGTAGCATATGATTCTATATCATTATTATCACAATTATCGTTATTTTCTTCCGTATTTAAATTGTTATTTGAAAAAACATCATTTAATTCTTCAAATGGGAATGAAATTGTTGGACAATCTATGTCAAGGTTATTATTTATCATATCAGATTGATCTTCTTGTAGATTGTATTCCGGCAGTGCATTGTTGGGCAGAAACTATATTACAGTGACGCTTTCAATCCATACATGTCTATTTATGTTATCAATATTCACATCTTCAGGAGCAATTTGTAAATTCTTTATTCATTTCGATCATAAAATTGTCAGCATTATTATCAACTGAAAGAAAAGAACTATTATAATAAATATGCTATCCCGTACAGCACAATATTTGCAATAACATTGCTGCAATGTTACCACAAAGTTTGTGCCGTAATATTGTTTACTACATTACAGTGAATAAAAATTACAATTCTAATCAATATTTTTATTTAACCAGTGGTATTTCTAAATTTAAGTTTTTTGTAGTACTATTAAGAATTTCGCGATTACCTGTGTACACAAAAAGCATTAAATGTCTTCCTGGCAAAAATAAAAATTAGAACATAAGAAAAGCATCGAACATAAAGAGAGAGTAACAGAAATATAAACAAAACTTTTAGAAGCATAGATTGAAACATCGGAAAATAAAATATGTGTTTTAAGGAATAATCATCTGTCTTATGTTTTGCTGTTCCAATTTATGCTTTATAAAAGTTTTATTTGTACTTCTGTCGCTGTCCCGTTAAATTCGCCTTACTTTGCATTTATTCTCGTCAAGAAAGTTACTTAAAAGCGACATTTATATCATTTATAATGTAATTGGAAAGGATGCATTGTATTAAATTCATAAAACATTTGCATAAGTCTGTATTTGCAGAATTAAATCACTTAGAATAAATTATCAAGCTTAATTGTGATTTTTAGCATTGTAAAATAATGTTAAATTAATTAAATTTAAATTATAAAACTTCTACAACTCACCATTCCGTATGATTATATTTTTCTGATCTTTGTTTCGAATTTGGGATACAAAATATCTTTTTTAATATTTATACAAGCCGTACATATTAAAGTAAATATATGCTGTTGGTATCCTGAATTATTTCGTAATTTTTTTTATTGATAGTTATCGCATACGATGAAATGTATATATATATATATATATAAACGTTTAATAATTTGACATCATGCAATTTCAAATAAATATACAATTAGTTACTATTATGTGTTATACGTGCATATGTATACATACATTGAAAATCACATAATGATAATAAATTATTAATAATCTAAATACAATCGGCAATATGTTGGATGTTTCTCGCGTATTATGATACTTCGATACTTCGCCTATGAAATAGAAATGTGTTCTGAACGTGTTATAAAAGAACATACATTATATCTACCGTCATTTTTTTTATCTCTCATGCCATTACACTTGATCTATAGCGTAAAAATTACTAGCATTATATAAACATATATGTAAAGTAAAGGCGGCCCTCTCAAAAATGCCTAATGAAAGCTTGAATAGAATTATATTGTACGATATTTCTGATGATTAAATTAAGGCTGGCATGTCATGGCGCGGAAATCCCATGGAGCGGAACGGAACGCGCAAACCAATCACAGCATGAGAACGAACAGAATGAATGAGTTTTCTTTTGGTTCTTTCGCTGTGATTAGTTCGCATTCCATTCCGCTGTGAATTTCCGCGCCATGACAGTCAGCATTACGCCAATACTATTTTGTAAAAATTTTAGTTATGTATTATAACTGCAAATATACAAGAGAATATTATCATTATTATCTCAAAAAAAAAACAGAAATCCTTATTCAATTTTAAGACTTGAATATTTGTGAAATAGAAATGATACAACATTTCCATATAGAATTTTTAGGACTAACTCAAAAAGTGCTGTTGCATAATAAGTGCATGATATAATTTTGGTATGATTTATATTACATAAAGATTACATTAATCTCAAATTTAAGTGGTATAATTAAATAGTTTAATCTGTACATATAAATTGTTTTATTCTTGAAATCAACTTAAACACACTAACATGTATTATATTATACAACTATGCAATTTTTCGAATCGATGAAAATTTCATCTATATCCTGTTGATTCAACGATGATTCAATTTTACTGAATATTATCTCTTTAATTAAACATCGCGAAGACGGTTTGAAGTTCACTGACTTTCTCTCATTCAAAAAGAATGTTGTACTAGCGGTCGCAAAATTTGAAAACCCATGGATACTAATTTTTGAAAAAACTAATCGTTACCATATTACCAATAAATTAATCAAAATATCTTTTGCAATTATAGCATTTGATTAAATCATTCATATAAAATGATAAAACAATTTTATAGATTACAAATTTATTATTAGTGATATCGTCCATAATACACAATTCTCTCTTATTTTTGGAACATATTTGAGGAAATTGTTCTTATTCTATTTGCAATTCTGTTACTAATAATTTTTACGATTGTAAGGAATATAACGTGCATGATGATCAAATAACGATCAGTAAAAAAACTTTAAATTTGTTTTTTTGACTGAACTGGCTGTATTAATTCATAGTTTATCCTTCTTTCTTATACTGGAAGAAGAAAGATAAAGTCTGAACTAGTGCAGCCAGTTCAGCTAAAAAGAACAGATCGAGAAATTAACATATTAGACCTTGTGCAGGATTCACATTGCAACCGGTAGCTGACATACGACGACCGATATTCAATACAAAAACATATTTTCTGGAGGTATTAATATGTAGGATCCTTAAAAAATGAAATTTTTTATTAGATATCGGACTGTCGTATGTCGGATTTCGGACGCAGTGTGAATCTGATATTAGCCCTGTTCTTCAATACGTCGCTGTCGGATATCAGAACACACACGTTGATTCAATGAGAGAATTTATTTTTCATAGGCGAGCATCTCCTCATTGGATTATTAGTTGCGTTCCGATATCCGATAGCCTATTAAGATCTGTTCTATAATGCGTCGTCTGTGGTGGGCTGTGGACTGTGTTACGTCCCGAGATGGTGTAGAACGATTAATGGAATTTGGGAAAGGACATCTAGTGTATTTATGTTCATTATGACGGCGCTAGATACGATTACAAACTATATTTTCGGATTAGAAGCCGCGACCGAGCGGAAATCGCGGGGAAATATGTTTTATTAATATAATAATCGGGTTATGGTATTGTATTATAAAGTTACGATTGTTGATATAATTGGTTATGAAATTACGATTCAAAGTTATTTAATGTGGCAGAAAGGAATGATTTCTTGGGTTGTTGTAAAATATAACACAAATAAATAGTTACATTAAAATAATAATAAAGAAAATAATAATAATAATAGTAATATAATGATAGTGATGAAATACAACTTAATCGATATAAAAAATATGAAATATGTAATAATAATGAGATAAGATGTGAATATGATAATTAAATTCTAAGTTATCTTTGCAATTCATATAAATAATGATATTAAAACAAAGTGAAAATCAACAATATACTATAAGCAAATCAAATAATATAATATAAGAAAATCAAATAATGTAATATAAGAAAATCAAATATAATATAAGTAAATCGAATAATATAATATAAGAAAATCAAATAATATAATATAAGAAAATCAGTATAATATAAGTAAATCGAATAATATAATATAAGAAAATCAAATAATATAATATAAAAAAATCAGTAATATAATATAAGTAAATCGAATAATATAATATAGTATTAGAAACAATGGTTACCTTAAATTGTTAGAGGTAAGTTATTAAATGAATTAGAATTCTAGTGACTTCGTTTTCCTTTCCTTTACTTTTCCTTTGTGATTGTAAGATTCAGCGGTTTGAGATAGTGACTGCACTCTCTGACAGTTTGGTAACGACTGCGTTCTTCGGAGGTTCGTTCACCACTGCGTCCGCGCCCAAGCCGTACCTCTAAGGTTGGGCCAGGCGCAAAGGGGAGGGGCAAACAAAGCACTCCTCGACTGAGCATTTATTTTGTACTACAATTATTTATGAGAAATAATTAATGCTTAAAGGTAAATCTTATTATTCAAAACGAGAATTCATTTTCCTTCTCGCGATAAAACATAATTTTATTTTATTACTATTATTATTGTTTTCTTTTGGATGTATAATTTGGAAATATAATTCTATAAGTTAATTTTCTTTTCTCGAATCATCTCCTCTTCGGTTCTTGATGCTGCAACTGTAGGAGAGACGAAAGAGCGTTCGATAACTTTAGTTTATACTATAGGGGAGGCTTATCGCACTCAAATATTTCTAATGTAAACTTTCAAACGAAGGGCCAACTCGGAGAGCCTTTCGTTGCGCAGCAAAATTTAACTGACGACGAAAATGAATTAAATGAATTCTCGCTTTATTATTGATTATCTTAATAATAATAAAAATTATACATAAAAAAAAGAGGAACATATATATATAAAATGGTAAGACTATGAAAGTTATATCCTAATATTTAAATCTTAATATTTAAAATCTCAATATTTATAATCTTATATCTTAATATTTAAAGTTACGCATGCGTTAACCTAAGGTTCGACTGCACCTACATCATTTTGGATGAACGTCCGCAAGTTTTAATTTTCTGCGGACGTTACAACTGTAAGAACAATCACAATCAAGTATTCTCTTCACATTGGTCTGTGATTGGTTAGGCAATTCTTGTGGCTTGCGGTTTGTGACACTGACATGCGACGTATTGTAAAACAAGCTTGACAATAAGCTATTAGTAATAGATCATAAGCTAAGAATTGACCAATCATAGATTAAATATAATAAGAATACTCGACTATGATTGGTCAATTCTTATTTTCTGACTTATGATTTATTACTAATAGCTTATTGTAGGAAACCTATTACAGAATGACTCTAATGATATCATACTTTAAATTATGTTGTTATATATGATACGTCTCCGCTTCATTAGAATAATGAACAATGCAAATAATTACGTATAAGATTATATTATGTTCGTCTCTTAGTCGGCAATAATATTAAAACTTATGAAATTATATATATTTTCAAAATACAAATGATTTTTAAACTTTCAACTAAAAATAGAATGTTACAGATAACATGGAAAGCTAATAATGATCTTCTATCTAAATATATTATAATCCAGTATATGAATTTAAATATATATATTTGTATAAATGTATATATTTATAGAGTAATACAATTTCGAGGTTAGGTTAGGTTCGATACATTTTGTCTTAAAGATGTAATACAATCTTTGATAAATTAAATAAAACAAATTTCCTTGCTCAATAAATGGTTGACGTGTCGGAAAATATATGGACTTATAACATATATGGACTTATAACCTATATAATCTAATCTATAAATGCAAGATTATTATCAGCTCTATTCTTTTTTCGTATTTTCGAAATATACAGTATAATAGAAATCAATGTTTGTATCATATTATTCTAAACTATATAAATTTTTTAGATTTATGTCACAAGTTCTAAAACTGTTATGAACATTCGTTTATAGTTGATTGTATCTTGATACAATTTATGTTGCTGTAAATTATTGAAAATGGACTTATTCCATAATTTGGCCGTGATGATTTAATTAAGAACATGTCTTCAGTTCGTCAAGAATTAATTTTCACCTTTTGCATAAAGTGTTTGAAGGCTATGTGTCATTTTGAAAATACATATATATATATATATATATATATATATATATATTTATGAAATAGAATTGTTTAGCATTTTAATGCTAATTCAGAGATGTAGTTACATATAATAATAACATATATTAAATTATATGTTATCATTAAATACAAATACGTCTCTGTGTCCTTAAAATGTTATCGAATATAAATACTTATCAATACATGATACTTATAAATACATACATGATTATATCACTTTTTATTAGTCACAATAATGTTATGGCATATGAATTTATATGTATTTTCAGATTTACAATCTTACAGATATACAATCTTTAAACAGTATTTTAAAGAAGTGTTCAAAATGATGTTTTATATTCTATACCCTATAATTTATTTCACGGTATATCAGTGATATCTTAAGAAAGAATATTTTTTTCCTTCAATTCATCAAGGATTAATCTACATTCTTAAGACACTAAATGTGACAAGACACAAAACTATGTGTTTCGAAATTGTGTGTCATTCTGTAAATAAAAAACTGCTAAAGAAAATACTGCTAATAATAATCTTGAGCTTATTAGCATTTTATCTCAGCGACGTATTTAGATGTAACGATAGCAATTTAAATTGTATATATATTTTAATATATTTCTGAGCCTCTAAGTCGTTAAAATGCCAAACAATGCCAAAATGTATCTATATATACAAGATTGTTATTAGTCGTTTCATCTATATCATATTTCAATAATCTAAATCAGCATTCAGGAATATATATTTAAGTGTTCAAATTATTTAACAAATTTAATAAAATATTTATATATGCGTTTCATTTTAATTGTTTTACGCATATATCTCGAAAAATATGGAAAATATGAAAAAATGACGAAACCATACATTTGTCTGAAACATTTTTTCGTATCTTCTATATTTTTCTAGATATTTACAATTAAAATGAAACACTCGGTATATTGCAACTTATAAATCTATTATATTAACATTGTCTTATAGTTGATTTATTATGCTTTTATGTGAGTTGCAATAAATTCTTGAGCTTATTTCATAGTTTGACACAGAATATTTTTCTTTTTTAAGTCATCAAAGATCAATTTTCCTCTTTAGTATAAAGTACTTTAAATTATGCTAACATTTAGATAATATGTCCTTATTTTAATTGATAATATTCTTGAAGCATATAAATCTAAATGTTTTTACTTACAGAATGACACACAATTTCGAAACACATAGTTTTGTGTCTTGTCACATTTAGTGTCTTAAGAATGTAGATTAATCCTTGATGAATTGAAGGAAAAAAATATTCTTTCTCAAGATATCACTGATATACCGTAAAATAAATTATAGAGTATAGAATATAAAACATAATCTATAGAAATAAGATATTTTCAGCTACGTTATTCTTTTCTATAATTTAATAATCAAAATCAATGTTTTCAAATATGTCTAATATTATACAATTCTTTAAATTTGATAAAATTATGAGATTTGAACTGGAAATAGAATTATAACAAACTGGAAATAGAATTATTAACATTTGTTTATGGTTGATTAATTATTTATGTAATTTATGTTGCAGTACATCATTGAAAGTAAACTTATTTTAAAGTATCATTGAAAATAAATTTATTTTGCAGTTTGTTGATATATTGAAATAGATCATTTTTGTTTATCAATATTCATCAAGAATTAATTTGCATTATATTATAAAGTATTTGAAAATAATATCTGAAAATACACATATATATACCAGGTGTACGCATAAGTTTTTTCTGGTTTAACTAAGAGATGTCGCCAGCGAAAAGTACGCAGCGTATTAATTTGACACATACATCATTTTGTTCGTCTGACATTTAAAACTACAAACACACACAAGTTGAGTCCGCCAAAAACTAACGTCTTTGTTTTATCGTTCAGTGATCATGTCGAGTTTTGTGCCTGAAAAAGAACATTTGCGGCACGCTTTTGCTTTTTTTATTTAATCAAAAGAAAAAGGCTGTTGAAAGTTATCGTTTGCTGGTAGAAACATATGGTGAACACGCTCCATCGATTAGAACATGTGAGACATGGTTTCGACAATTTAAAAGTGGTGATTTCAATGTGAAAGACAGTGAGCGCTCTGGTAGACCACAAAAATGCGAAGACGAGCAATTGCAGGAGTTATTGGATGATGACCCAACTCAAACTCAACGGCAATTAGCAGAAGCATTACATGTATCACAAGAAACAATCAGCAGACGTTTACGAGCAATGGGAAAGATCAATAAACTCGGTAAATGGGTCCCACACGATTTGAATGAACGTCAAATGGAAAATCGCAAAGTCACTTGTGAAATGCTGCTTCAACGACACGAAAGGAAATCATTTTTGTATCGAATTGTGACGGGTGACGAAAAATGGATTTATTTTGAAAACCCGAAGCGGAAAAAATCGTGGCTTTCACCTGGCGAAGCCGGTCCATCAACACCAAGGCCAAATCGCTTCGGCAAGAAGACCATGCTCTGTGTCTGGTGGGACCAGAGCGGTATTGTGTATTATGAACTCTTGAAGCCCGGCGAAACCGTTAATACACAACGCTATCGCCAACAAATGATTAATTTAAACCACGCATTAATCAAAAGACGACCGGAATGGGCCAGAAGACATGGCAAAGTGATTTTGTTACACGACAATGCGCCGTCTCACACAACAAAACCAGTGAAAGACACCTTGAAATCGCTTGGATGGGACATCCTTCCGCACCCGCCGTACTCCCCAGACCTGGCGCCATCTGACTATCACCTCTTCGCATCAATGGGGCACGCGCTCGCAGAGCAGCACTTCAGCAATTTCGAGGAAGTTGGAAAATGGTTCGACGAATGGTTTGCCGCAAAAGACAAACAGTTTTTCTGGCATAGTATTCATAAATTACCTGAAAGATGGGCGAAATGTGTAGAAGCCGATGGCCAATATTTTGAATAAAAAAAAATTAATTTCCCTTGAAAATTACGTGTCTTTTTTTACTAAAAAACCGGAAAAAACTTATGCATACACCTGGTATATATATATATATATATATATATATATATATATATATCTAGATAAGTATTGTTGTAGCTAGACCTACAACTAATAATAAAAGTAGTCCGCATGGCAACAAAAGTAGTCCGTTTGAATTTCGAAAAAAAGTCTTTCAAAAGACGACACAAATATGTGATCGCCAAAATTGCGATTAATCTTTCAAAAGACCGCAGAAACGCGCGAAAATATTATCGCGAAAAGCTTATCAGCAAATTTCTAAATTTGATGATCGAACCGAGCGTGATATTGATCAATCAATATCACACAATCAATCAACGCAACTGATCGGAATGCTGATTGGGCATCGATCAGCCTATATAATCGGTTACACAGCGGAATAAGGAGAGTCGAAATTATAAGTCATGCGGAATCAATATTATAAAAGTCGCGCAAGATATTACGGAATCCCGTCGCGAAGTTCACGCGAGCCGTATTATCAGCATCTCAGGTGTCACACTCGGCCGCCAGAGTAACGCGAGACGCGCCGATCCGCCCGATGACGCTTAATCGTGTGTGTAAAATATAATCAATATAATATCAAGTATTTGTGCACTTATTAAAATAAATTAATTAAAATAAAGAAAGTGTGTGTTAATGATTTCAAGAGGACCCCTACATTCCTTTGATCCTGCTCGGAGTTCCAACTCCTTAGGCTTGCCGAATCCGACTATCCCGAATATTAATGTTATAGCCCATCTGGTACAATAGTATCAGAATTGTTTAGCATTTATGAATTTAAACTTATAGATGTATTTACATGTAATAATAACAGACATGTAATAATAACATTAATAACATTATTATGTTAATATTATATGTGAATACGTCTCCGAGTCTCCGTTAAAGTACTAAAAGATGTTAATATTTATTTATAGGTAGAATATTATTATTAATTGAGTTATCTCTAATACATTATCTTTAACCGTTTGAGTCCCAGGGGGTATTGAAAAAACACTATCGAAGAATCCCAAACAGCGCAACCGCGCTTTCTCTAAATGAGTACGAAAAGACCCAAGCAGCGTGATGGCGCTTGTTTTATTTTATGTCGAGAAATACCAAGCGGCGCGATAGCGCTTTGCTTATTTTATAATATTTCAAATTTTGTTCGATAAAAATTATTGAAGAAATAACAATGAAATAAAAATTTTTATTTTGTAATGTATTATTGCATTATTATAGTATTATTCTACCTATTGTAAAATGTACTATTTACATTAAAAGGAGCTGTGTGATGTACTTGCGTCAGTAAATCTGACCGCGCGACTTCGACAATCGGTAACGCACCGTCAGTTGTCCACAATGCTCGAAATGTGCTGGGTTTTCTCGACATAAAATCTCAACAGCGCGATCGCGCTGCTTGGGACTCAAACGGTTAATATCGCAAATTTATTACAAAGTGCTTCAAAACTATATGTCAATCTGAAAATATATCCATTTAAATTTATTTGTTTTAATATCATTATCGATTATAGAAAAGAATGTTATAATTATGTATCTGTAGATGAATATTAGCATTATTTAATATTTTAACTCAAATATATTTTGACATATAATACAAGCATTATTTAAAGTATACTATACTATATCGTATATCTATATCATATATTTATCATATATTTCTGTATTGGCAAAATGTCAAATAGTACTAACACTTATCTACAAATATAGATCAGTTGCTTCAATAATATTATCAATGAAAAAAGGTTATATAAATATAAAGGTTATATAAAAAAAAGATTATATTCAAGATTATATTCAAAGTTATATTCAAGTAATCTTGTCAAATTTATAAAGATTCTATAATTTGGACATATTTTTGAACATTGATATAATTATTAAAATAGAAAAAGATAAGACAGTTAAGAATAAGCTTATAATGTGGCTGATGTAGTAATGTGGAAGAAAAAAAATATTCTAACTCAAGATATCACTGACAAGTCCTCCGTGAAATAAATCCGCTTTCAATATACTACTACATAACTTATATGAGAATATACTGAATTAATTGCAAACGAATGTTAATGGTTTAGGAAATTGCAATATAAATAGAACAAATTTAAAAAACTATTTGATTTGGACATATTTTTGTACATAGACAAATTCGATATTTGTAGAAATGGGGAACGGCATATATGAGGCCTATATCACTATAGTATACTGTAATATCGTATAGATAATGATTATATATAGATATACGTATAAAGAAATTATTTCTGAATATATCTATATTAGTTTATTCGTTATCTATACGCTTATTATAAAATAACAACACTTCTATAAATTATAGATAGAATTGTTCAACATAAAGATTATATTAAGGACTTTCTACATAAAACAGATAGATAGGCAGAATTGAGGACAGTCCTGAAAACTGGCATTTCGTAGATAGGGTTTTCAGGATTATCCCGATAACTGCCAAAATTCCTTAAAACTGCCATTACATAATTAAAAATGCGCCGAAAACTGCCTTTTCATATACATATATATATATATATATATATATATATATATATATATATATATATACTAATTTATCTATGGAATGCGACACGCGATTTAAGAATTACATTATTTGTAAATCAGCGAGTTGCTCAAGCGCTAAGCAGTGCTAATCAAATGCTTAGCTATCTTCGATCAAGTGGTTTATTCCTGAGCAAGTGCAAATGCGAGTGCGAGTGCGAGTGGAAGTGGAAATGCAAGTGCGAGTGGAAATGCAAGTGCGAGTGAAAATGCAAGTGCGCGTGGAAATGTAAGTGCGAGTGGAAATGCAAGTGCGCGTGGAAATGCAAGTGGGCAAAGGTATCGTCGCTTGAGGTTTTTATATGTTGCCAAAACATGGAAGTAGGGGTGACCTAAATTCCAATGTTATGATTCTACCGGTTTGAATAGAGCTTGTTACCAAATGGCCTTGGCACAGTTTGCCTATTGTTAGTCCACTTTCACTATGAGTCAGCTATGATTCACGCGTTTAAGACCTTCTAGTTGTTCTTGATATAGTTTTCTATTAGTCAACTTGGCCTACATTTGCTATAAATCAGCGATGACTCGTGGTACTAAAGTATTATGGCGGCCTTGACATTTAACGTTGGCCTACTTTCGCTTACAAACTGACTATGAGTCACACTTGTGACTAAGTATTATGGCGGCCTTGACATTTAACGGTGGCCTATTTTTATTTTCAAACTGATCATGAGTCACACTTGTGACTATTCGGTCGATCTATTTTTGTTTCTAAAGAGTTATACTTCGTTATAATAATTCCTTACTTATAATTAACACATACAATTTGCTCGAATTTAAGCTTTTAAATATTAATCTTCTCAATATCGTTTTAGATATACTTTACAATTTTTATAATAATAATGATTACATCGTATAATTAGTATATCTAAAATATATCAGTATAACTCTTTTTATATTTGTAATACATTATTTATTAAATATTTTCAGGTACAAAATGGCTTTGATTGTGATTGGTTAAATTATTAGGGTAGTTTTCCATATTAATATTCATGATTTTTATCATAGCCATAGGATTAGTGTTAATGATAAAAGAGAAGTAACAATTATAAATATGAGGCTAGGATGAAGATTTCTAGAAGTTGAACCGGTTTATGCACAGAGATTTGCCTGCTGAACTGATTTGAGTTTTTGAGATAAGTGTATATAAGCAAGTTTATAATTGTTTAAATATCTTCTAAACGGTGTGGGTTAGGTAGATATGTATAATGAGGTAAGTTGCAGGATTTCCTGTGTGTTGTCCAAATCTTTCATAATAATTATTTGTTAATATAATAATTTATTTATTTATAATTTTCATTAAATAAAATTCAAATCGTACAATTTCCTTTCTGAGATAAAATATATTTCTATTGTGATTGTTTATATAATTTTATAAAGAAAACTATATCTTAAGGAAATGTATAATGTACGTATATATGTATATGCTTGTATATACTTTTAATTTTGTTTATATCTCGAGAATTAAGAATCATAGCCACAAACTGTATTTATGTTTTCGAAAGAATTTTCAATGGAGAATGTATCTATACAGGGAAAATATATCCATATGAGGACATCAACAAAATTTATCCTTGAAATAAGGGTGTGTATTAGGTGAACTGTTGAATAAATGTTTTGTCATGGATTTTATTATATTGTCATTATGACTTTTATTGCTTATTCACATTTCTATTGTTATTAATTTTGTTATTAATTTTTATATTTATTAAAATGGAACAAAAGTGAAAAGTTTGATATACAAAGGTTTCTTAGTTTCTGAAGTTATATTTGACGATATAAAGAAATTGGTTGGTATGATTTTGTTATTTATATTGTAACGGAGCATCTTTCGGATGCTCCGTTGCTAGCGCGCGCTATGCGGCCCGCACCATCCGAGGTCACCCGAACACCCCCGACCGCGACCGAACAATACACGCGCGCCTCTGAGTTGTCACGCGTCGACGACGTGACCGATCAGCTGTTTTACTTGATAACGAATAACAAATTAAACGTTGACACGTAGCGAAAATGGGTAAATACCCAACGAATTTAGTGTAAAAGATCGAGACCTGTCCGCTCATCCGACCTATCCGTTCCGAAACACCGATCCGACCAGAACAGCGAGATAAGATTCTCACAAAGAATACCGAGCATTCTTCGTATTCTTGTTCTTTCCTTCTCGAAAAATCGGAGTGTTCTCAGATTTTTCGCTCCATAAGAATACCGAGCGTTCTCCGTATTCTCGTTCTTTCCTTCTCGAAAAATCGGAGTGTTCTCGGATTTTTCTCCCCACGACAATATCGAGCGTTCTCAGTATTTTCGTTTCATCCCACCCAGAAAGTCGGAGTGTTCACGGACTTTCTTACGGAATATCGGGCGCACGCGATTTCAGTACTCCGGCGTATTCGAAAGTTGGAGCCTTCTCAGACTTTCCAGCAACATCCGTCACCACGCGTGTCACGGCAAGCATCGACTGTTACCTAGCAACCCACGCGTCCGAACACTCAGCCACGCGCGGGCCCGGTTGCCTAGCAATGCATCACCGATACGATCACGATCAGACCGCCGTCATCCGTCGCATCATCCATCCAACCGCGTTACGAACATTGCAAAGCGACAAGCGAGAGACGACAACGAGCGACCGCGCTGCAAGAGGCGTCATTTAGATTTATAATGAAATCATTATAAAACAGTTAAAACCCGGCGACTGCAATCCTCTCACATCCGACGAGCATACTCCGAGCACACATCCCCGCGTCCGTACCGTAGAATAAACCAAACGCGCAGGGACGTACCGTTACAATATAATTATATGATTTTGTTTATTTATATAATTGTTAATAAAAATATTACAATGTACCGATAATTGTTTTGTTATAGTTTTCGTGCGTTACGTGGGCGAGGTTATATTTTCTACATTTGTTTTTTATTCATTATTTACTATTTTATATTAATTTGTTAAGATTTGTTGTTAACATTGAAATGCTTAGATAAGGATGCGATATTAAGCTTTATTTTCTTTGATACTTTACTGAACAGTCCGGAAAAGTGATTTCAGTATGTTCTGTTTTTGTTAGTGAGGTTCTAGGGAAAATTTACTAGGAACATTAAGGCTGTAGTAGCACCATAAGATTGTGGTAAGGAGCGACCATTTTGTATAAACTTTTAAATAATTTTAAGCGGTATATTCTTTTATTATATGTATAGGAAAGGTTTGACGGTGTTGTCTCCTAACACAGTCAGTCATAAATAATTAAAAATTTTTGAAAAATTTACACTGAACATGACTAGAGGTACTCTCGGCGCTGGGACGTGACAAAAGAGGGATAATGAAGCTCGTGGAGAGATGGCAGAAAGTCATTGAACAGAATGGAACATATTTAGTTGATTAAAAAGCGATTAAAATCGCTTTTTTTGCTAAATATTTTGCGTTTGAAATTTACTCGATTTTCGCTACGAAATTATGCATAGACTCAATACGTAGGTGAGTATCGAGATTATAAGTGCGGTTTTCCTTTTTAAAAACTTTAGTATTGGCAGATTTACAAAAATAAATAGTTTGGGATGTTCTATTCGGGTAAGCGTCCGCATTTTAAAATAGTTCCTTTGCTGGTTAAAGCGAAAATCATGTTATCCGCAACCATAAATTTCCTTGGATTGATCGTCTAGTTGGTAGATTATCTTTCCTGCGACTTCTTCATATAATGGGCCATAATTATTAAGTTGACAATCGTTGGGTAATGCGTTCCAGAAATTATCTCCACCTTCTATATCGATACACTGAGTAGCCATGAGTTCACAGGTTACCTGAACGGAGTATAATTCTATTGGTATCTACTTTTATCTTGGCTGTATAATCTTGTAGATCTGTATAGTCGCGAGGACGGTGATATCTGTCCATGTTCCATAAGGGCATAATAATTTTGAATACGTCCCTCCATGATATGTTCCGTCGGCATCTAATTGTCCCGCCAACGTTACAGGCCTGATGATCGTTTGATTAGGATGAATGCCTGTAATAAGCGTTGCTTCTAGATGATAGTTACCAAAGACATTTATGCATGCTCTTTGGGGTACTTTCAGTATGTATGAATATTTACCATTGGGAATATCCATAGAATGAGAGAACATCCCACATTTCCTGATTAGTCTATCAATCTCGATTTTACATTGGTGTATCTTTATGCTTTTAAATTCATTAACTTGGAGTAATTGCAGATAAACTCAGGTCCGTTTTAGAGTCCGCTGCGGAATGTCGCATTCCTCGATGTTCAAGAGCGATAGTGTGGTTAAATTTGCTTGCAGTGATTCACAGTCATAGCCTATTATTCGTGCCATAGCCTATAATCCGTGAGCTTTCCGAATTCAATAAATATTATCATTATGACGATCCTTCCGATCATCTGAAAATTTAATTATTCGAGGTTGGTTTGATATAAAAAATCCTTAAGCGATTGGGATGAGCTATGCTGTTTTTCTTAATTTTAATTCTAACGTTACTTCGATTTAATATTTTTAAGACTTCGTGTGGGCCTGCATATTAGTCTCCGAATTTTTCTGGTTTGGGCCCTTTTTGCAAGAATACGTAATCTCCTGGTTTGAAAATTTGTGGTTTAATCTTCCTGTCGTAATATTTCTTTGATTTGATTTTTGCTTCGACAATATTTTCGCGAGCATTTGCTTGTATAGTGTGAAGCTGAGTAACTAGATTTATTAAGTATTCATCATAATTTGCTTTATCTTCTGGAGTTAAAAGTTCGCTAGACGATATTCTTGCTATTTTCCCAAAGACTAATTCGTATGGGATATGTTTAGTTCGTGTACATTGGTGTTATAATTGAATGTAGCGAGACCGATCCACCTGTCTCACTGTTTTCCTTCAGTTGCATATTGTTTTAAATATTCACCAAGCGCGGGATGGGATCTTTCTAACGAACCATTGGATTGAGGATGAAAGGTAATAGCGTAGTTTGCGAATCTTGAATATCTTAACGAGTTTTTTCATTAGGTCGCTAAAGAAGTTTCTTCCTTGGTCGGAATATATACAAATAAATTTATCAACAAATGCTTCCGCAATTGTTTCAGAGGTTTGATTTGGCAACGGTATTGCCAAGCAAAACTTAGTCAATTGGTCTTGCAAGGTTAAAATATATTCGTTTCCTTGTTCAGTCTTAGGTAATGGTCCTACAATATCCATGGCTACCTTATCAAAGGCAGATCCTGGTGTATCAGTAATGATTATGGGTTGTTTAGTTTTGATTTGTACTAATTTTTTCAATTGGCATTGTGAACATTGTTGTATGTATTTTTGCACATCTGATTTTAAGTCTTCCCAATAATAGTTGTGTTTAATTCTATTGTATGTTTTGATATCACCTCGGTGTTCTCCTGTAGGTACACAGTGCATTTCACTGATTACACTTGAGCGGAGATCTTGTCGGGGATATTTTATTAATTCATTACAAATAATTATTTTGGTGTACGCGTCAACGACTAATTGTATCTGTGTTTTAATATTGCTTCATGGTATATTCTGGATAAGTTTGATTTTGGCTATACTAACAGCTTCCAGTTTTAATTTGTCTGCTATTTTACGCAGGTCCTTCAAAACTGATGTTATTTGCTTTAAGGTCATTGTTAGTTCTTCTCGTTGTCCTTCGCTAATCGTTATAATCAGGTGATAATGGTTCCTATACTTTATAGCTCGAATTTTTCCTAAAATAAGATCCTTTAATTTAGATAGTTCGTTTCGTTCGAATAATTTTTGTGAATCTGAGTCTAAAGGTTTTCCGTTGATGTTAACAAAGTAGATTATATTATCCTTACGTAAAAATAACAATTCTCGGGAATCGATGATATTGCTTTTCAGTACCTGATTTTCAATCATGACGGGTTAGATTTTCTTAAGTCATCCTCTTCGTTATTTTCATCATCCTCTTCTTTCCTTTCTTCTTCTTCTTTCTCGTTTTTTTCTCTACTCTTTCTTCTAGGAATTTCCATTCGACAAGTCTGTTATTTCTACGGTTTCGGGATTGATTAGAGAATGTGTTTGCGATCTTTTCAGGTGATCATCGTTTTCTTTTATTGTTTGGCTTCTTGTTTGTATTCTTTGAAGTACAGGCGGATTATAAATTAACGCCTTCTCTATAATTTGATTTTTTGACAGTTCGTTTAATTCTTCTTGGGTAAACGGTATGGAATCCGCATTTTCCTTGAAAGAATTGTCGGTATTTGCCAAGATTGGATTTCGGATTGTTCGTCGTTCGATAGGTATAATTCTTCGGAAATCTTCGTTCTCTTCCATTTCTTTTTCCTCTTCGGATTCTTCCAACAATTTGGAAATTACATCTGCGTTTTCTGGTTTATTAGGATTTAAAATTTTCCTATTGATAATTGCTTTGCAATTTATTTCTATTGGGTTCCTTGATAATGCATCGGCATTTACGTTAGTTTTTCCGGTTTTATATACGACGTCATAATCGTGTTCCGCCAATTTCAATCTCCAACGAAATATTCTCATATTCGCATCTTATGCATTCTTAAATCATAGTAAAGGCTTATGATTTGCTTATGATCAGTGACTAAGGTAAATTTTCATAAAGATATGGTCAAAAATGTTTAACACAAGTTTAACACATGTTTAATAGACTATTGCTAGTGCTTCTTTTTCGTAAGTATCATATTTTAATTCATTGTCTGTTAAGGTCCGCGATGCATACGCGATTGGGCGATCTTTATTTATTTCCCCTTGCGATAGAATTCCTCCTACGGCCATTCCTGAGGCGTCGGTTGTTAAGATAAAGGATTTTGAGAAATCGAAGTATTGCAAGATTCTTCGCATAGTTTCTGCTTCAAGATTTCAAATGATTCTTCCTAAACAGATGTCCAGTCAAATCGTGTGTCATTTTTTAATAAATTTGTTAATGGTTTAGCGAGCTTCGAGAAGTTTGGAATGAATCGTCTATAGTATCCCGCTAATCCGAGAAATTGTTTGATATTTTTAGGCGTTTTCGGAAACCGTTGCACTGCTTCCAATTTTTTGTCTAGTTTAATCTCGTTTTTGCCGATCACGTGTCCTAAATATGTTACTTCGGATTTTAGAAATTCACATTTATCTGGCTGTAATTTTAAGTTTGCTTCGCGTAATCTGTTTATTAAATTATTATACTTCCTTTCATGTTCCTCTAGTGAGGAGGTATATAACGATATCATCTACATAGACGAATAATTCTTTCCCTTGTAATCCGGTTAGCACTAGACGTTGGACTATTAGACGTTGGAAAGTGGCAGGTGCGTTTTTTAGACCGAAGGGCATTCTATCGAATTTATAATGCCCGAAAGGAATTGTAAAAGCTGTTTTATAACTATCTGAAGGATCTATTTTGATCTGGTGAAATCCAGAGGCTAAATCGCAAACTAAGAAGTATTGGGCTCCTCCCAATTGATCAATGATATCTATAATATTCGGTAAAGGGTAGGCATCTCCAATGATCTTATCGTTCAATGCTCGAAAATCCAAAACTATTCTCCAGCGTTTGTCCCCCTTTGAATCTTCCTTTTTAGGCACTATCCATATAGGGGTGTTATATGGAGATTAAGATGGCTTTACTATTCCGACTTCTAACAATTCTCATGCTTGTTTATCTCCTCCTTGTGAACTTGTGAGAATCTGTACTGTCGTGTATTTATTGGTAGATCATCTGTGGTTGGTATTTGGTTGGTATTTGTTGCAATACATGAGTGGCAGTTAATTTTTCGCCAGGTATGTGGAATATGTTCTGATTAATTTTTATTATCCTTTCCTTAAAGTTTTATTATCCTTTCCTTTTCTTGTTTAAGTGTTCCAACCGCAAGGATTCTACAATTTCAGTAAGCCGATCTCTTTCATCCTCTTTTTCATTTTCTTTTAATATTATTAAGCATTCGTGGGGATTAGTTAAGGTAATGAGTGACAATCCTTGTGTGGATTTGTTTTTATGTTTTGATTTACGCTTGCGTATACATTTATTCAATATTTCTTGAGACTGATTTTGTTTTGAAAAAATTCTGGAAGACGGTTTTTTATTTTTCATTTTATAATTATTAATTAAGTTTGTCCTTCTTATGAGCTCCTTGATGGTATTTTGAGAGGTTCCTGTTCTTTTATTTCTTTTCTTCGAGAGCATCCTATTTCTCCGAAATTTAATATTTTTTAGTTGAAGCGGGAAATTCTTATTTTTAATTTCTCTTGGATAAAGTTGTGTCGAGTTACGCAGTGAGGTTTGGTAACTTCCCTCCTCGCAATCGACGAAGCTGGAAATTGCTAGGTGCGGAAATTTTCCTCTGCAATTCCGGAATTTTCTTTTGAGGTGATTTGGTTATCTCCCCTCTCAGGACTATTTAAGTTTTAGGACGAGATTTGGTAATTTTCCTCTGCAATTTTAGGATTCTCAGGAGAGATTTAAAAATTTCTCCTTCCAGGGATTTTGAGATTGAAGCTTTCATTTTTATTTTTGTTTTTATTTTTCAATTTCTCATGGATTTGATTTTCATTTTCAGGGTTTATAGGATTCTTATTTGTATCTCTCTTGGTTTGTATCTGTAATCCCGTCTTCAAGTAAGTAAACATGTTTGTTCTCATTCTTAGGATTGGTAACCTTTTCGGTATCATTTTCATGAAAATTATTAACCTTATCGTTGACAGTACTGTCCAGAGATAATGAATACGTTGGAATTTCTGAATTATGCGTCTCGAGATTTCTTTCATAATTGTTGAGTATTTCGTCGAGAGTCTTAAATCGCAATATTGGTACTTGTATTTCTGTTTCTTCGTCTAACATACTTATAATATTTATGTATGCTTTTCCAGCAATGTTTTCTATTATGGAATCTCTTGAATAAATCCCATGAGCTACTTTTAATTTAGGTATGTATCCGATCTTTACTTCTGGGTTATCTCATATAAAATAACGACTCTGAGCGTGGTGGTACGATGATGATTTCTGGAAAAGAGAATGGTATATTAATTCCAGATATGTTTAAATGTCCCTAAGCATAATCTATCGTTGAAGAGGTTTGTTTAAAGAAATCGTTACCGAGTATACCAGATTGTGAAATAGGGAAATCGTTAGACATTATGTGGAATTTTACCAAGATTTTAAAGAGAGTTAAGGTAATTTCACCGAGTATAAACGGGGTATTCATTTATTCCATTTAATTTTAATATGCAAGAGTGATCAATAGCAATGTTTTTAGGTACAAAATCTTCTTTGATTATATTTCGGTCCGGAACCAGTATCTAACATAAAAGTTAAAGGAGAAATTATCTTATCTAAGGTTATCCGGACAGTAGGCACGCGACTATGTTTGTCGAAGTTTACTACCACGGGTTGAGCGTTCGGTATGTTTTTTATCGGGGTGTTGAAGATGTCGATGTGTGAAACGTGCTCGGCCCTCCGTTGCACACTCGACTTCGACTATTAGAGTTTTCCGAATTGTTTGCTTTTCTGCGATTTTGTAATTAACAGTTTTCTAAAAGATGTCCTTGTGCTTTGCAGTAGCGACAATACGGAAAGCTATCTGATTTTTGGGTTAACTTAAATCGACAATCTTTAGCGGTATGACCGAAGTTGTTGCAATTTTGACAAGAGATTTTCGATTTATTTCCCGCTGTCATTTGCTGGTCATTTTGTTTCTTCCAGCAATTACGGAGTGCCCGAGTTTGTCGCACCATTCAGATCAGGAAAGTCTTATTTTGATTGCTGTTATTATTCGTACGACAAATCCATTGTGTCCTAATTTCGAGCATAACTGACAGTATTTTCACGTATCATGTTAACGGTTCGTCGTGACTGTGGGTCGCGAAATCGACACATATTAGCGTCGTGTCTGCGTTTCTTGCAAATCTGGCAAATCAGTATTTCGTTTCCCAAATTCTCGGTTCTACTATTATTTTGATATAAATTTTAATTAAACTTCTTATAATTATTAACTGAATGACCATCTTTACACATAACACATAACAAATTTGACAGGTTTCTCGCGTACAGTAATATTAATTGGTTTTGAGGTGATACTTGATCCATGGCGCAAGTCCGATATTGCGCGTAATTTTTTTTCTATACGTAATGCATCGGTCATAGTTCCTTTGATGTCGAGGTTTCTGGCTACTCTTTGTTCGATTTCCGGATTCAGATCTCTAATAAAACATTTACACATCCTTTTCTAACGAGTCCATGATACTAGTTCTGGGAGAAAATTTCCGGAGTTTCGATTGGCCTCTAATATTTATTTCGCTAAAATCTTTACCTGATTTGCGTAAGTTACAATGTCTTCATTACTTTTTTGATAAATAGAACCTATCCTAGTTCATCTTGTAATTGATATATGTTTTTGGAATGACCATAAATTTGTTTTAAAAAATTTGTGAGTTGAGCAACATTGTCGAAATCCTGATCTGCGACGGTACGACGGGCTTCCCCAACTACTCGCGTTCTTATAACTTTGGTGAATTGCGATTCGGCTTCATCTGGTAACATAGATTTAGCTTCCTCACATCTCTCGATAAAATAACTTAGAGGGATGTTTTGGCCATCAAAGAAAGGGACGGCCAATAGCATATTTTAATGTGGCGAAAAGATTATTTTGCGCCATACTTAATTTACTCAAATCTTCCGTCTGGCTGTTCGTAGTAATGTCAAACTTGCCCGTTAATGCTAAATTTTTGGGGTGTAATGTATTAAACTCGGACGCTTCGCAAATGGTTTCTAATTCTTCCACAATTGAGGTCTCTTCTAAAGGAAAGGCAATAGGTCTGGGAGTAGGAGTTTTTGCTGGGGTAGAAGTGTATATAGTTTCTGATTTAATCTTTTTAGAATTATTGTCATTCTCTAGATCAAGATTGTAGAGAACGTCTATTTTAGCCTTGTCGGCCTTAAATCTCATAATTATTCCCGTCTCCAAAGATTGCATTTATCATCCCGGACGAGCCCCCAAATTTCTGCGATTTGTTACGTCCAGCCCGAGATAATTATTTTAAAGAGAAAATATGGATGGGCTAGGAAGAATGCTCTAAATACCCTCTCACAGGGGGGCGCGCTGGGACATTCCTACGAGTCGGACACACCGTGCAGATCCACGAGTGCGAGTCAACGCCTTGAGAAAGACGCTATGACTCCGACTGCGTGATGTACGTCCGTCGGTCCGTAATTTAGGCAAGAGAATTTAATCTCTTTTGCCAGGGACAGGACCATGTGCGAATCCTGGGATAACGGGGAATGAAAGAGGGAGGAAATAACTAAACGTCAAGTAAATTGAATTTACATATAATTGATAATTTCAAACAAATACAATTTTAACAAAACTACAAAGATTTGTGTGATCATTACTTCTAGTTTTCATGTACATTTACCTAAGATACATTTAATTGTTCATGTGTGTATATGTAAATGTGTGTGTTATTTTTGATGATGAATTACGGAGGGGTATAATCTTGATCTTCTTCCGGGGGAGAAGTTTTTAAATCATGATAGAGGCAAGATTCTTCCAATAGGTCAGGAGGAAAAGAATATTCTTCTTGTTTCCAGAGATGGAGATAAGTCGCTAAAATCTAGAAGGGGGGATTGTGTGGGGGATGGTGGTTCAGGTGAGTAACTGGACGCTATAGGGGAAAAGGCGATTCAGGGGTTTGGAGGGGATGTCGGGGAAAGGACGAGCAGAGAGTTCGGGAATGATTCTCGACCTGAAATGGTCGATTCGTGTAACCGCGGTTTCTGTGAAATTCTGGCTCGATTCTTTCGTGATGTTAGTGGCCGCTCGTCGAGCCCGTCTATTTCACCGATTTCTCAAACGTTTCAGGGAGCGTTTAGATCGTGGCGGTTTCGAAGTCAGTGCCTTGGGTTTCACTAGAAAAACAGGTGAGTCAGTAAGGAGAGAAGAGAGGAATATTAAGAGAGAAAGATTTGGCGATCATTCGGCTACCCTGAACCTTCCAGGGTCTTCCTCGAAATTCGGAAATCCTCGAGGTCCACAGCGGTTAGTAAAAGTAAGAAGAAAGAAAGATTTGCCGATTATTCGGCTACCATAAACCTTCCAGGGCCTTCCTTGAAATTCAGAAATCCTCGAGGTTCACAGCGGTTAGTAAAAGTAAGAAGAAAGAAAGAGGAGGAGAAATGTAAGGAGGAAAAGCAGATAAAAAGAACGTGGAGAAGAAATAAGAGAATATAAGAAGAAGAGACTCGAAAAATTGTTATTCGAGAATTATGTAACTTAAACTTACTTAGTTGGCAGAAACATAGAAACCGAAGAGGCGATGATAGTGGAAGCGGTGTCGCCAGGAAGACTTGCTCACTGTTTAATTAGGCTATGTGTTGACACCAAGTGTATAATCGAGTGAAAAAAAAGAACCAGGTCGAACTGAATGAAAGGAACAAGTGCTCTCGCTTTTAAGAGCGCTATATGTGTGTGTGTGTGTGCGTGCGTGCGTGCGTGCGTGCGTGCGTGCGTGCGTGCGTGCGTGCGTGCGTGCGTGCGTGCGTGCGTGCGTGCGTGCGTGCGTGCGTGCGTGCGTGCGTGCGTGCGTGCGTGCGTGCGTGCGTGCGTGCGTGCGTGCGTGCGTGCGTGCGTGCGTGCGTGCGTGCGTGCGTGCGTGCGTGCGTGCGTGCGTGCGTGCGTGCGTGCGTGCGTGCGTGCGTGCGTGCGTGCGTGCGTGCGTGCGTGCGTGCGTGCGTGCGTGCGTGCGTGCGTGCGTGCGTGCGTGCGTGCGTGCGTGCGTGCGTGCGTGCGTGCGTGCGTGCGTGCGTGCGTGCGTGCGTGCGTGCGTGCGTGCGTGCGTGCGTGCGTGCGTGTGTGTGTGTGTGATTTCGTTGAGGAAAACATCTGTACACATGTTGTTCTTCCGCGATTAGGATAATAGAGATTATTCGCTTAGCCGAATTCCTGTAACCGATTTCCAGAAGAAATTAGTTGCGTAATCGTCGCGATCTAACAGCGTAACAGAACATGTGTCATCCGTTTATTCGCTTAATTAAATTCTAATAACTGATACCCGAGAAAGAGAAGAATGGTGCAGTCGTCACAACGTAACACCAGAGTAAAGTACTTGAATGTATTAACCCAAAAACGGACAATTAAAACGTAACACATTAATCTGTGATGCTCCTGCAAAAGCATTTATTTTAAATGTTAAATATCATTCTGGTTATGCTAGTTGTACAAAATGTAATATTGTAGGCTCACGTATTGATAGAGTTTTATGTAACAGTAAGTTTAACTACATATAGTTCTCTAATAATAACTCTTGGGTCTCTTCTTATATTTTTTCATTTCTCCCTTACGTCCTTTCTATCCTTTGCCATTTCTCCTTTCTACTCCCTTTTCTCTCTTTTTCTCTTTACTTTGGTCATCGGACCTCTGGGGTTCCCTATGCGTTGCGGAGTACTCAGCAGGTTCATGGCCGCCGAATAATTCAACAAAATCTGCTTCTTCTTTGTTTTCTTCGGCCGTTGAACCTCTCGGACTCCCTATGTGTTGCGGAGTACTCAGCAGGTTTATGGCCATCGAATAATTCGACAAAATCTGCTTCTTCTCTGTTTTCTTCGGCCGTCGGACTCCCTATGCGTTGCGGAGCACTCAGCAGGTTCATGACTACCGAATAATTCGGAGAATCTACTCTTTCGCAATTCTCACTTTCTGTTCACTTCTCTTGGTCGTCGGACTTCTCGGGCTCCCTATGCGTTGCGGAGCACTCAGCAGATTTATGGCCATCGAAATCTACTCTTTTACAATTTTCTCTTTCCTTTCTTCATTTCTCTCCTCCGTCGGATCTCTCGGCTTCCCGACATATTTCGGAGATAGTCTTAAGGTTTAACCAACGATATTTCTCTCACACTCTAACGATTTCTCTCACTTATCCATTTTTTCCAGTAAAATTTACATCATCCTCTCTTTCCGACGCTCAGAGACGGAGGCGAGCTCTGAAGAGGTTCCGTTATCATCGAAATAAGCGAGCTCGTCGACCAGCCAACAATCTCTCAGCAAGGACAGGTTTCGAGGTTTCTACACGAACGGACGAAACCACGAGTTGCTCTGGCACGAAGCTTTATTCATCTGGTATTTCCTCTCCGTCCTACTCCCCGATCAGATTATCTGAGGCTGAGTCACCCCCAGATTTCAGCGCACTCTTTCCGGAATGCCACGACCCGGATTTCCAACATCCAAATTTCCTCACTAAGGAATCCCTGGACGAGTTCTGCGAACTCCGAACTCCTTCCCCCCCCTCCTCTAGACCTCGCCACCAGAAATCCGACCCCCTCTCCAAAACACCCACGTACACACACAGATACCAAAGTATTAATTTAAATGTACAAAATAACCCTATATAAGATAAGAATAATTATAGTATGTGGACAAATATATAAATATAATTGAATTTGTACACAGAAACCGAATAATACATCTGTAAATTTTCTAGAATATTTAATCGTATGTATATTATATAAATCTCCGTTTCTTTATTCACCTCAAACAAAAAAAAATATTTGTAACATCTTTTTTTTATTGATTAAATATAAATATACCTCAAGCAAATATACTTGAAAACTGGAAGTAATGACGTAAATTTTGTAATTTTGTTAAATTTGTATTTATTTAAAATTATCAATTATATGTAAAATTCAAATTATTTGACGTTTAGTTATTTCCTCCCTCTTTCATTCCCCGCTATCTCAAGGTTCGCATATAGTGCTGTCCCTGGCAAAAGAGATTAAATTCTTTTGCCTAAATTTCGGGCATGCGTCACGCAGTCAGAGTCATAGCGTCTCAAGGCGTTGACGCGCACTCGTGGATCTGCACGTGCGTCCGACTCGTAGGAACGCCCTAGCGCGCCCATCTCGCGCCCCGCGAGAGAATATTTGGAGCGTCCTTCGTAGCCCATCCAGATTTTCTCTTTAAAATTAATTATCTCGGGCTGGACATAACACTGGGATTGGACTGATTTGTGATTTAATCAGCCCCGAATAAAAAAAACGAATTTTATAAATTCTATATCGCGGATCTTTTCTATTAATTCGATTATAATTTGGATAATTTATTTCAAAATCAATTTTTCTCAATTTATATTTAGGAATTTGCTTGATTATTTTAATTTCAGGTTGTCTCTCTAATTCTTTAAGTTTTAGGAATAATGGGAAGGGATTTTTATTTAAAATTATCATTTGATTTAACTGAAATCTTAGTCTTTTAATTTGAGTTCTTCGCCCTCCTCTTTTGGACATGAATACTTTTGAAATTAATTATTTATTATTAAAATTCTAAATTCAAATTATTTAGTTACAACACCGTTGGCTGCAACTAAATGGTACACTATGCTATTGTCAGCGACCGAATTTGGATTTAGAACTATTATCTTGATTTTTAATTAAGAAGTATTTAAGAAAAAAAAATAAAATTTCAGTTTTTCCGGTTGTTTTAGTTTAAAATTACCTTTATTTAGTTGAGGAGACTTTTAAATTTAAATAAATTTAAATTCTCCTAAGAGAAATATTACAAACAACATTTTTGCTATAAATTTAAGAATTCAACCCTAGGTTGATGAAAATGACAATAAATACGCACAACTTATGATCGTTACTGAAAATACGCTCTGACAAAACTGCTCGCTAAATAAAACGAACTGAACTGATTACTGTTGCTACTGCTGCTTTTTCCGCACGCATATTTATAGGTGGAAATGATCAGAATCCCCGCGCGAGCTTCTTATCATTTCCTTCTTTCGAACACATAATTAAGAGAGGAAAGGTTCTTTTTCAGAGATGTCATCTGAATTCTCGTTGGCAACAGCTGTAATCTGGTACCAACAGGAATTCAATAAATTAATAAATCAATATTTTTATCATAAAGCACGTATTCCTTTATTTAAGATTTAGATAGCCGTGATAACCTCCCTCCTTAAGTCATACGTAGCACTTTATGTTACTACGTATGAATATAACTAATTAATCTGGTACAGAATTTTCTTATTTCAACGCAAAATTAGTTGTTATTATTATATTTATTTATTATTATTATTAATTTATTGTTGTTTTTTATTATTATTTTATATATATATATATATATTTACTTTTACGAAATATGCTCCACTTTTTCCTTTTTTCCTTTTTTTTATTATTTTTTTTGTT
Organism: Pogonomyrmex californicus; assembly: GCA_024349325.1. NCBI lineage: Eukaryota > Metazoa > Arthropoda > Insecta > Hymenoptera > Formicidae > Pogonomyrmex > Pogonomyrmex californicus. Next base: position 251,995 of record JAECZD010000049.1, read on the forward strand.
TGTCTATTTTTTATTATTATTATTTTATTTATTTATTTATTTTAATGGATAATAAGTAATTATTTTGTTTATCTGTTATATATATTTCAGTAGTTATAAAATAAATATATTTCTTCTTTTACTGGTTTTATTTCTAATGTATAATTTCTAGAACATTCTACACAATCTATTAAGTTTTCTAATTTTAAAAGTGTTTTGTAACATATTAAACATTTGGTTTTGATATCTTTATTGTTTTCATTTATTATAGAATAACTATGCCAGGGAGCATCTTTTTATAATCTATTACGCCATCTTTTGATGGGTCAAAACAGTCCTCGCAGATTTTTCTTTCCGGAGGTGTGATTTGATAAAATATGCTATGATTATTTTTGTCCGTTCCTGAAATGTACTTTAGTTCTGGATCTCCTAGCGTCCTTTCATAATTTTTTATTTATTTTTGTCGTTTCTGCGAAGCTGTTGTGATCGTGCGGACTGAGTATCAGATTCGTAAGCAAAGGATCCCGAGTTCGAATCTCAGTCGCTTCGTTAATTTTTCTGCGAAAATATTATTTCCTACATATGTGTGTGTGTGTGTGTGTGTGTCAGTTATATATGCCATGTACATACGTCACTTTCAAATTGTATGTAAAATGCTGTATCCTATTTATAGTAATTTTGTTTATAAAAGGAAATAAATTTATTATTATATTTATTTTATTAATTAATTTTTCTCATTTATTTACAGTATACTTAATTTTGGATCTCCTATTAGTATTTTAAAATTCTCTATTTCTTTTTGATCTTTTTGCATTTTGTATTTAAGTGATTCATTACAATCTGTTTCAGATGAGGAACAGAATGGTTCTGAGTTTCTTTATTCGGCAAGGCTCTTTGCCTTTAACTATACTACTCTTATCTTATAATGCTCTTTTGTTTTTAGGAAGTAAAAGTATTGGATTTTGTTACGGACAAGTGTTTAATATGGACTTATCTGTTGCTTCCTATTTCAGTTTTCATGTACGTATGTCTTGGTAGTGTATGCATATATACGTAATATATGCATGAATTTGCTTTATATATGTGTATTCTTTTATTTTTATTATTATTATTATTATAATACTATTTTATTTTGGGAATTGGTTACATATTATAAGAATATATATATATATTTGATATTTTTAACATTTATTTAAAAAAAAATATTTTGTTTATATTAATTTGAAAATATATAAAATTATTAATTTATTAATACTATATTATTTCTATATTATTGTGACGTCAGGAGAGCCACCGAATATTTTTTTCCCTCCTGCCGTCACTGCGCGTTACGACGCGCCACATATATACTATATATACATTACGTACTAGATATAAGTTAATAAATAAATAAACTCCTAGTTTATTCCATTCATTAGACAAATCATTAATCATAACGTACTGAATAAGTTTCTCTTATTCATCCAACTACACTATTATTATCACTACCGCTAAGTACACTATTATTAACTATGACAATTATTATTATTATTATTATTATTAAGTCGCGGGATAAAACTTCTTACTTAATAATAATCATTACAGCTACTCTATTAGGTTATAATCAATTATACCATGCGGAAACCACACTACATGTACATCATAATTATAATACAACGCAGATTCTTGACTCTATTTATTACTAAAAATTAGCCTTAATTAATGGTCAAATTAAAAAATGGTCAATGCGCCGACCATAATTATGACGTACATCATATTAACAACACTTTATTCCACCCTACCAACACCCTACAACACCACTTACATTACAAACACTCCGAATTACCAACACTCCATGACGCCACCTACGATTACTCACACTTCACAGCATACTCCATCTCACTTACCATCTCTTTATATTACCATCCCTTTGAGTTACCATAGTATCATGTTACACTCACTACAACGCCACCTACAAGAACATACCACGATGCCACCTACATGAACACTCCATGACGCCATCTACGCCACCATCAGACTGCCACGCCATTCACGCTAGCATCGGAACTCTCCACCATCTTCACTCTTGTACGCGCCGTCGAATAGTACACATCGTGCGAGTGTTAATCCAAATCTAATCCCAATTCCAATTCTAATTTTAAGTCAATTCCATTTCGTCTCAATCTAGTTAAGCTAACCTTAAGTGATCATTTGTATCATCCTAAATTTTGTATTACTCTAAATTTAACTAAGTTTAGTATTACGCGAGTGTAATTCGATTCTTGAATATTTGAATATAGTAAGTACAGTGTATTCACCACGTGTCCTTTATTGCATCATCCTTACTATAGAAATCCTTACTATAGAAAAAACGCCGCGAGAAATCGAGTGTTCGCGAGGTTTGTGAGGTTTCACACATAATAAAGTAATTTTTAAAGGTTCGTATACCGCTAATTACAAGAAGCGTTTCTCGGAGCAGGTGTTGTGCGTCCATCCGCACTTACCACGACGGAGACTCGAAATTCTTTATCTCTAATTATTTATCTCGCGATAAATTCAATCGTTCCTACGCGAAGCCGAAACGCAACGCGAATTGCCGCAGAACGCTAATCCTTTGATTTTACCTTCGCATAATATTTGAACAACTCGAAGCCTCACACGAATGCCGAAGGGCAGAAGAAATCGCGCTGGTCGCAAAACCTTTATTCGATATCTCGAGTACGACCTCCACATGGCAGCCATCTACGATCACAACGAAGTGATCGGCGAGGAAGTCAAGTTCGACGGAAAGTACGAACTCCTGGTGCACGACCGGCTCTGGAGTGCACGGCCGACCCCGCCATTATCCGACAGCGTTATCAAAGATATCCACTTCTGGCCACGAATCTCCCTAGAGGAATACTTGCGTAGAGCACCTCTAGAAAAGGTAAGTGGATTATTTCATTAAACAAAATATAAAAATCACGCGCACGTATATTTTCGGACGACGCTCTGCGCGCTTAGGAATTTTCCGGTTGCATCAGTCTAAACGTGTCCGTGCCTGCTTATCGTACAAAAAACAAGGGGAAAACGGCTGACCGGAAGGATTTTATGAGCTACCCTTTTTTTGGGATATAGTTTTTGCTGCTCTCACTGATTTCACTCGGGAAGTGCACACTTTTAAGATTCGTTTCGAAATCCTTGGTTTGGAAATATTACTGAAATATTACTCGAGAAAATGCGTAGATGTTTTCTACACATACGACAATTATTAAATGATTGACGTAATGTGCCCTCCTCATTCTCACAAGCCACGAATAACGTACCCATTTAGCCGCGGTTTTCCTCCGTCGTGTTAATTTAGTTAGGTGCGCTACTTCCTTCAGTTATCGCCGCGTAAGTACTCTAGCCGACAGTAATTTTCCTAATTGCGCGGATACTCTTTGCTACTGTTGTAAGGAATTATTACCCGAAGGCACACTTACTTATCGCTTAACTCTGACTCATTCGCTTCAATTCGGATTTACCGAACCGTTAGATTCTTGCGAGTGTTGCCATACTCCCCTCTCCATAGTCCGCGAGATAAAATATTGCGACACGTGCTCCGACGTGTTCGTCGCTGCCATACAAGTCCTCGAGGAAGAGGGGGAGGCCATCGAAAACGTTAGAGCGCGTTACTTCATAGACGACACCAACTCCGCATCCGATGTTATCGTCTCGCGCCGTTTGACGAATTTCTCCCTTTCGTTGCTTAATCGCGAGGAGCAATAGGCGACCGAGATCGCGCTATCTTCTGGAACTGTTTTAACTGTCGCGCGATTCCGCGTCCTTTCCGGGCCTCTCGTAACGCTCGCTTTAACCTCCCTTTAAATCCCTCCCCGATACATTGCTTGCGATTTGCCGCTCGATCGTCGGCAGCGTTATCGAATGGTAGAAATCTCCCACTTGTCCGGTGCAACGTGACGTTTCATCATCGCGAAATCGTCGCCGCCCGGGACGTAACACTATATTATTCTATACTATATTATTTCTATATATATATATATGTCTTATATATTTGTATTTATATTTATCTATTTTAATTTTTTCGGAATTGTAGTAATTAATTTTCAACATTTTCATAATTTTGCACGTCTATTTCATCTTTCCAATAAAATTTTTCTTTGTTATTAATAAATTCTTCTACGCATTTAACACATTCTTGAATTGGTCTTAAATTTAATACAATTTTTCCGCAACAATAACATGTTCGTTTAATTCCTTCAATTTGTCCTTCGACCTTACAAAGCGTGTGCCAGTTTCTTACTTCTTCGATAAAATTGTGGATGTCAAGAGCAATGTCCCAAAAACATTCGTCACAGATTCGTCTAGGGTATGTCTCTTTCCCTGCAAATTATCTCTCCTTCATTAATTGCCGTTACGCACATTATTATTCTTCGCAGTAAAGATTCATAGACGTCTGGACAATTCTGTGACAGTACGCCGTCTAATTGTGATTTTTCTTCCTCTTTTTGTGCTAGCGGTCTCATTTTCTCTTTTATATATATATTAAAAAAAAAGAATTAATAAAATTTAATTTTTGAAAAGGTAATTTCTTTTGGATGAATTAAAATGTATTTTAAAATTTATCTGATTTGCTTTTGTAAATGTTATTTATTATTAATATACTATTATAATTCTTCGTTCTTTCTCCTTGCACGGCTGAACTTTGACTGTTAATTCACTCTACCGTAAGAATTTGCATCTGTTATCTTTGTTTATTGCTTGATACAAGTCAGCCTATTATCATGATGTAACGCGTAAATGACCAATAGTGAAACGCTTCGAACGCTTCGTAATACCAAGTAATAATAGATAAGTTCGATAGATAATATCGGCAGGTAATGTCCACCTGTCGAACATAATTGATTTGATTTTTTGTTGATTTTTTTTTTAATAATTTGTGAACTCGAAGAGAATGTTCCTCGAAATAAAATATTTGGTTGCCTTGAAAGGGACAGATAAATTATTATAGAAGACTTCTTTTCTTTTCATAATAAATGTTCGAAATGTCCGCCGTCATTCTGATGCAAGCTCTCATGCGTTTCAATAAATTTTCTTGGGTTTTCTCCATAACTTCGTTGTCGATTGACCAAATGGCATGGTGAAGTTTGTTATTTAGTTCTTCGACATTCTCGGGAAGCTGTCTGTAAATGATTTCCTTGCAGTATCCCCACAAGAAAAAATCTAATGGATTGAGGTCTGGGGATCTTGCAGGCCAACGTATCGGTCCATATCGGCCTATCCAACGATCAGGAAATTGCTGATTTTAAAAGTCTGCGACTATTCTGGCGTTATGTGGACCAGCACCGTCCTGTTGAAATATAATTTTATTTCTGTTTAATAATAGTATCTCTTCCAAAAAGTCCGGCAGATTTTCTGATAAAAATTCCAAATACGATGCGCTATTTAATCTTTCTGGAAAAATAATTGGACCCAATATTTTTGTACCCATAATCCCAGCCCAGACGTTTAGTTTCCAACGAACTTGATAATTTCTAAGTCGTATCGCTCGAGGATTCTCGTCATCCCACATATGCATATTATGCGAATTTAAAATTCCTTCTCGTGTGAACAGCGATTCATCACTGAATATTACACGAGAAGGAAATTCTCGATCTTCGTCTATTCTTCTTAGGAAATTCTCGCAGAATCTCTTTCTCCGAGGATAGTCTTCTTGTCGCAATGTTGCACGCGAGTATAATGATAGTATGCAATTTTTCTTCTGAGTATTGAGTATTCTTTGGACGGTGGAATAAGATAATTCGTGCTCTCGAGCAATGTCCCGAATACTAGTTTCAGGTTCTTGCTCAACAGCACGAAGAATTGTTTCCACGTTTCGTAAATTTCTTGCAACACGATGTCTGCCAGTGTCCTTTCTTTTTGGTAACACGCTTTCATATAATCTTTGAGCCGTTTCAAGTATAACACTAGGTCTTGGATGTCTTGCTCGGTTTGGATATAATTCGACGTATCTCCTCGCAGCAACGTGATATTGCCCTTGAGACTCGCCAAGTAGCATCATCATGTCGTAATACTCTTCATTCGTGTAGACTGCCATATCGTTCATGTTGTCAACGATGTTTTAATAATCAAAAGAGTGAGATATCGATATCGTCCTGACAAGAACGTTTTAAAAATCGAAAGATTGTTGATATCGTCCTGACAAGGACGTTCTAATAGTCAAAGAATTATTGAGGAAGTATCGATGTCATTCTGATAAGAACGTTTTAATAATCGGAAGATTGTTGATTGAAATCTCGATGTCGTTCTGATAAGAACGTTTTAATAATCGGAGAATTGTTGATTGAAGTCTCGATGTCGCTCTGAGAATATCCTACAGTCGACGGTTTATTGATTGAAGTATCGATCGGTTCACCTTATTTATACGGTGTTCGTGGGAGATCGATGTCCTCTCTTCACCCCCTCCGTCGAATGGGACGTTGGGATCCGCGCACCGCTATCGGCGACAGACCGCGACGTCCCATTTGAGGGAGGGGGCGGAGAAGAGACTCTGTGTGTGTGTGTGTGTGTGTGTGTGTGTGTGTGTGTGCGTGCGCGCGCGCGCGTGTGTGTGTGTGTGTAAATCTGTCACATGGGGCATCGTTCATCCACGATGAAATTCATCCGTCAAGCTACAACGATATAAAAAGATGTCATAGAGATCTCTACAAGATAAGTGAATGAAAGAGAGAGAGAGAGAGAGAGAGAGAGAGAGAGAGAGAGAGAAAGTAAGTGAGAAATCGCATAGGTGCATACTATCGCGTATGGTAAACACGTCGACGCAGCGAACGCCCTGCAGTAATCGCCTGCGTCGGACGGTGAGTTGTGCCGTCCCTGCCTACCTTCCGTACGCGTCTCGTTATTCGCTAACTTTTTTCTTTTATACTTTAAAATGTAAGCGTCGGACAAAATTTTCGTAGAGGACAAATCGTCTCAGAATTAATTCAGGAGTACGTCCTTGCAAGGACACGTGGTTGTTCTGAATCACCCTGTATTTACGTATATTACAATATACATGTATTCTCTCGAATCTCCACGACCGGTACTCCAGAGAGATGATGGTCTTATTCTCTTGATGGATGCAGGTCGGATTGCAGCGGCGTGTAACGTCCTGAGAGGTCCTGGTAGATCGAACGGAGCCGAAATCAACAGATCCTCGACCACTACCCTCACACGTTATTTGTGGAGTTCTTTTCCATGCGGTTAAGAGGGTAAAACCTCAGGATTAGATACTGCGAAGAAAGTGGGTAACAGGAATGTCGAAGTGACTTTTATTTTTAGTGAAGAGTTTGAAATTTTTGGGGTGAAATAATAATATAATATAATATCACGTTTGTGATATTAGAATCAGGATTTATTTACTATTGCAAATATTATATGTACGCAAACCCATTTTATTTGTGAAATGCGACTCGTGATTAAGAATTACATTATTTGTAAATCGGCGAGTTGCTCAAGCGCTAAGCAGTGCTAGTCAAATGCTTAGCTATCTCCGAGTGGTTTATTCTTGAGCAAGTGCGCGAAGGTATCGTCGCTTGAGGTTTTTATATGTTGCCAAAACATGGAAGTAGGGGTGACCTAAATTCCAATGTTATGATTCTACAGATTTGAATAAAGCCTGTTACCAAATGGCCTTGGCACGGTTTGCCTATTGTTAGTCTACTTTCGCTATGAATCAGCTATGATTCACGCGTTTAAGATCTTCTAGTTGTTCTTGACATAGTTTTCTATTGGTCAACTTGGCCTACATTTGCTATGAATCAGCGATGACTCGTGGTACTAAAGTATTATGGCGGCCTTGACATTTAACGTTGGCCTACTTTCGCTTACAAACTGACTATGAGTCACACTTGTGACTAAGTATTATGGCGACCTTGACATTTAATGGTGGCCTATTTTTATTTTCAAAGAGTTATACTTCGTTATAATAATTCCTTTCTTATAATTAATAAACATACAGTTTGCTTGAATTTAAGCTTTTAAATATTAATCTTCGCAATATCGTTTTAGATATACTTTACAATTTTTATAATAATAATGATTACATCGTATAATTAGTATATCTAAAATATATCAGTATAACTCTTTTTACATTTGTAATACATTATTTATTAAATATTTCCAGGTACAAAATGGCTCTGATTGTGATTGGTTAAATTATTAGGGTAGTTTTCCATGCATATTAATATTCAGGATTTTTATCATAACTATAGGATTAATGTTAATGATAAAAAAGAAGCAACAATTATAAATGTGAGTCTAGGATGAAGATTTCTAGAAGTTGAACCGGTTTATACACGGAGATTTGTCTGCTAAACTGATTTGGATGTTTGAGATAAGTGTATATAAGCAAGTTTATAATTGTTTAAATATCTTCTAAATAATGCGGGTTAGATAGGTATGTGTAATGAGGTAAGTTGCAGGATTTCCTGTGTGTTGTCCAAATCTTTCATAATAATTATTTGTTAATATAATAATTTATTTATTTATAATTTTCATTAAATAAAATTCAAATCGTAGAATTCCCCTTCTGAGATAAAATATGTTTCTATCGTGATTGTTTATATAATTCTATAAAGAAAACTATATCTTATACGGAAATGTATAATGTACGTATATATGTACTACTGTGATCAAATATAAATATTTATATGATTTATATTTATTTATTGGAAAAAGCGTTGGCATAAGTGTATTGCATCGGAAGGGGATTATTTTGAAGGCGACGAATTTGATTTTGAAGAATAAATAAAGATTTCTTACTCTATAACAAAAATAGTATATACGTATATATGTACTACTGTGATCAAATATTTATATTTGATCACAGTAGTACATATATACGTATATACTATTTTTGTTATAGAGTAAGAAATCTTTATTTATTCTTCAAAATCAAATTCGTCGCCTTCAAAATAATCCCCTTCCGATGCAATACACTTATGCCAACGCTTTTTCCAATCCTCGAAACACTCTGAAAACTCTTCTTCCGGAATGGCCTTCAATACCTTCTTTGTTTCGGCTTGTATCTCCTCAATCGATTCAAAACGGTGTCCCCGGAGCAGTCTTTTGAGTTTACTGAATAGCCAGAAGTCACACGGTGCTAAATCAGACGAATACGGTGGTTGTGGAACGATATGGGTCGAGTTTTTGACGAAATAGTCACGAAGAATCAGTGCAGTGAGATGGCGCATTATCGTAGTGCAAAAACCATGAGTTGTCTGCCCATAAATCTGGCCTCTTAAGGCGAATAGCTTCACGCAAACGACGCATAACACTCAAATAATATTCCTTGTTGACAGTTTGGCCCGGCGGAAGGAATTCATAATGCATCACACCACGATAATCGAAGAAAACTGTTAACAAAACCTTGATTTTTGAGCGACTTTGACGCGATCTTTTTGGTCTTGCCTCACCTTTTGCACGATATTCGCTCGATTGGTCGGTTGTTTCCGGGTCGTACGCATAGATCCAAGTCTCATATTCAGTTATCCATGCGTTTCATCTTGTCCTAGTAGTCAGAAATCATTGTTTCACACACTTCAACGCGACGCTGTTTTTCCAAAAAATTGAGTGTTTTCGGAACTAAACGAGATTTGACTCTTCTCAAGCACAAATGGTCTTTCAAAATGGTCTGGACTGATCCAAATGAAATGTTTACAGTATCGGCAAGTTCTCTAATTGTCAATCGACGATTTTGGAGCACCAAATCCTTGATTTGCTTCACGTGTTGTTCATCAGTTGATGTTTTTGGTCGTCTTTGATGTGGTTCGTTTTCTACGCTTTCTCGACCATCTTTCAACATTTTATACTAGTCAAATACTCTTGGTCTTGATAGAGCCTGGTCACCAAAAGCCTTCTGCAACATTCTGAACGTTTCAGTAGCAGAAACTTCATTCCGCAAACAAAATAAAATACAATTTCTTTGCCCAACAGAATCACACAACGTAAAAATCGAAAAAAATACTTTTGGATATTTACAAAAACGAGCGTTCACTATTAAACAAATGAAGAGAATGACATGAAATTTCACACAGATGTCAAAGACAGTACTACCAACTTAATCAAAAAAATATTTGTCAGAATCGATGAACCCGCGCAGTTTAAATTTAAAAATCTTGTTTATATTTGATCACAGTATATGCTTGTTTATACTTTTAATTTTGTTTATATCTCGAGAATTAAGAATTGTAACCACAAACTGTATTTATGTTTTCGAAAGGATTTTCAATGGAAAATGTATCTATACAGGGAAAATATATCCATATGAGGACATCTACAAAATTTATCCTTAAAATAAGGGTATGTATCAGGTGAACTGTTGAATAAATGTTTTGTCATGGTTTTTTGTATATTACATGGGCGAGGTTATATTTCCTACATTTGTTTCTTATTCGTTATTTACTATTTTATATTAATTTGTTAAGATTTTGTTGTTACTTTACTGAGCAGTTCGGAAAAATGATTTCGATATGTTCTGTTTTTGTTAGTGAGGTTCTAGGGAAAATTTACTAGGAACATTAAGGCTGTAGTAGCGCCATAAGGTTATGGTAAGGAGCGGCCATTTTGTATAAACTTTTAAATAATTTTAAGCGGTATATTCTTTTATTATTAGTATAGGAAAGGTTTTACGGTGCTGTCTTGTAACACAGTCAGTCATAAATAATTAAAAATTTTTGAAAAATTTACACTGAATATGACTAGAGGTACTCTCGGCGCTGCGACGTGACAGGCGACACCCTCCAACGCCATTGGCAAATATACAAATAATCTTCCTGGAGCATGACAGGAGAGATTGCATCAAGCATAGAGCCCCCGAATATGAAAAGAATATTTCGTGGTGCTAAAAAATATGTTTCATTTTCTTTTAATACTGATAATTGTTGATAACATTCCTTCGTATGATGAATTTTAACTTCGACTGGAGTACATTTGATTATATGGACGACGTCTCCTGATATTACTGCCATATATCCAGGTCCTTTCATAATTTGATATGCGAAATAGTCTGGAGAATGTGTGGCTATGATAAGCACATTTTTCATAATTTGTTGCTCCAAATTGCACCGTTGTCAAGTACATCTGTATATAAATGATTCATTTGTGTTCGTATGTGTCTTTCTACATAAACAAATTTTGAATTTACATAAACAAAAATATCTAAATTTTCAACTGATAATTTTTGTTTATGAATAAAAATTCCTTCACTTTTAATTTCGAGAATTAATAATTTTGGATGTTCTGTTTTAATTAAAGTATATCTGCAAAGAAACTCTTCTCCAGTTTGAGTAAGCGCAAAAGTTATATCTTGAGTTGATAAGAAATAAATTATTTGTAATTTTTTATTTATGTTACTAATCATTTTATTTGCTTTTCCTTCATATAATACGTTATAATAATTAAATTTACAAAAATTTATTGATATTGTTTCCCAAAAAGTATATCTGCCCTCGATATCTATGCAATTTCCATCTGAATATTGACAAGTTGTTCCTCTTTTTAAATTAATTTGATTTGTTTCAATATTTATTACAGCTTGAAACAAAAATAAACTTTGTTGTAGCCAGATCTACAACCAATAAAAGTAGTCCGCATGGCAACAAAATTAGGCCGCATGAATCTCGAAAGACCGCAGAAATGCATCAAGCGAGAATTGCGAAAGCCTATCAGCAAATTCCTAAATTTGATGATCAAACCGAGCGTAATATTGATTAATCAATATCACGCAACCGATCGACGCAACCGATCAGAATGCTGATCGGGCATCGATCAGACTATATAATCGGTTACACAAGGCGGAGTCGGAAGAGTCAAGAATAACGTGTCGTTCGGAATCATTATTGTGTGTCATCATTATAAACATCGCGCAAGATATTGCCAAAGCGCGGCGAAGTTCACGCGAGCCGTACTATCAGCGTCTCAGGTGACATACTCGGTCGTCGGCCGCCAGAGTAACGCGATACGCGCCGAGCCGCCCGTCGACGTTTAACCATGTGTAAAGTAATAAAATAAGAAATACTAATCTCAAGAATTTGTGCATTTATTAAATAAATCAATTAAAATAAAGAAAGTGTGTTAGTGAATTCAAGAAAATCCTTACATTCTTTTGATCCTGTTCGGAGTCCCAACTCCTTAGGCTTAACGAACCCGACTATCCCTAATATTATCATTGTAGCCCATCCGGGGTACAACAACTTATTGTTATTATTCCTTGTACAACTACATCTTGCCAAGTTTCATATAGATCTGAATATTGTGTTCCTAAGAATTTTCCATCGGTTGTTACAGATCCAGCAAAAATAATTGGTCTCGAAGTTGTATAATTTATTTTTAATCCGTTAATTATGTTATTTATGTTTACAGTTAATATTCCGGTTTTGTGCATATTTTTACATTGGTCGAATGTTGTGTCGATTATATATTCTGCTTGCGCATTTTGTATAATTGATATATGTGAATACATGCCGCAATAATAAATTGTTCAATTGTAATAATTGAATTTTAGTTTCTTGTATTTGTGGTTCGATTAGCAGTATATTACATTCTTCTATTTCCAATAACGACAATATTGTGACGTTCGAGTTGAACGTTCCGCAGTCAAAGCCGATAATTCCATAGCTTTCTATTAAGATATTCTGGAGAATTAAGAAGAAGATTTTCGCTTCCATCTGTTTTAAAAAAAATATTATTATTATGAATGAAGTTGTTGCGGTATAAGTTCAATTTCTTAAGTCATTTTTTTTGGTTTTTCGAATTTTATTAGGATGAACAATCTTTGGTTTTCTTTTATAAAGAATTTTGATATTTCCATTTGGTAAAATATCCATTATTAAATGTGGTCCGGAATATTGATCACCTAGTTTTCCTTTTCTTGGTTCGCATAAAAGGAAAACTTGATCATTAATTTGAAATTCTTATGGATTAATTTTTCGATCATAATGTTTAGATTTAATTTTTGAAGCTATTAACATTCTCGAGCCAATTCTTGTAAATTATATATATTTGTCATTAATTCACATAAATAATCATCATATGTTTTTTCTTTTTCTGTATCATTAATTAATTATTTCATTGGACGATTGTCTGGCCACTTTGCCAAATATCAACTCATATGAAGTATATCCAATTGATTCATGTGTACTTGTATTATAAGAGAAAGTTGCATATTCTAATAATTCATCCCATTCAGTAAATTTATTAACATATTGTTTTAAGTATTCAATTAATACTAAATGAGATCGTTTTCTAAAGCTCCATTAGCTTGTGGATAAAAGGATGTTGTTTTAAATTATTTAATTCGAAATTGTTTTGTAAATCTTTTCATTAAGTTATTCATAAAATTTGTTCCTTGGTCTGTTAATATAGCCTTAGGGGCTCCAAATAAAATATTTTAATAATATATCAGCGACTTTTACGGCAGTTATTGATTTTAAAGGTGTTGCTAAGAAAAATTTGGTTAAGTGATCTTGGATTGTTGGGATGTAGGAATTTCCTTTAGATGTTTCTGGTAAAGGTTCAATTATGTCCATTGATACTTTTTCAAATGAGAAAAAGGGTGTGTCAGTTATTAACATAGATTGTTTGGTTTTGACTCGAACTAACTTTTTTATTTGACACTGTAAACATTGATTTATATAATTTCAAATTTCTTTAAATTTTAGTCTAAATTTTCCCAGTAAAAATTTTGTCTAATTCGATTATATATTTTAGTTACTCCTTTATGTTTTCCAATTTTTGATGAATAAACTTCTGTGGCGGCTTAGTGTTGGAGGAGCGTTGTCCACGATATGATGGAATTTGTTGACGGAAAAAAGATGTTGGCCGCGGTGGGATTCGAACCTAGGTCCTCAGGTGTATGAGTCTCGAGCGCTACCACTGCGCCATGCGGGCCACGGTGCTTTTCCGTGTATGTTTTTGTTAGGTATTTAGTTGTGTGAGCGGGGGACCGCCACAAGACTCCCCCCCTAGTGGACAAGCTCCGATTCTACTCCGTGATGCCCGTTGTCCCGGTGTGTCTGCCCAGAGAGAGATATGTGATGCGCGATGTGAGGAGGGCATGTTGCCGCTGCGACTCTTGTGCGCTAGTTGCTTCTCCGTTTGCGCCATGCGGGTCACTGTGGAGGACCTCGATAGTGAGGTTGGAGCGTAACCTTACCAGTCGAGGGGTGTCCAGTGATTGGCCAAGGAGAAGGCAGAAGATTGCGATTGCGTTGCGTGTGTTGCGTTGTGTGTGTTGCGTTGCGTGTGTTGCGTTGCGTGTGTTGCGTTGCGTGTGTTGCGTTGCGTGTGTTGCGTTGCATGAGTTGCGTGTTCATATCACGACGGGGTCACCAATGTGGAGGTACCTATTTTATGACACTTTATTTGTGGTGTTGTGAAGGTGCGTGTGTGGTGTGGTGTGGATGTAAGAGTTGGCGTGATGTATGGGTACGGTGTGCGCGAGTGTGTACCAATGCGATGATCCACACGTCCACCCCACCGTTGTAGTTGAGTATCCGCGTAGTGCTGTCGAGACCAGTCCGCTGTCCGCTGCCTTGCGTCCCAAAGCGGAATGGGCGACAGGGAAAGGAAAGTTTGCGTGCTGGATCTCAGAAAGAAGGCCGATTTCACAAGTACATTGTTATATTTTTGGCGAATGCAAATACAGAGGGCTGTAACGGAGTGTTACAAGCGTGGCGTGGGGGTCTGTGTCCCCCGTGTGTACGCGGAGTCCCTAAAGTTGACTGGGTCGCGTAGTTCCTCCCGGTATCGTTGGGCTCGTCTCTCCCGGGCTCCAACTCCACCGTGGTAAGTGGTCCTAGCACGGGTCGTCAGTGCGTCTGCGATGGATGACGAGGCCTCGGTCTGCGAGGCGGCGTTGAATGACGACTGACGGTGATCCCATCGGGGCGTTCCCCGTGTGACGTTCCCGAGATTCAGCGGTATCAATCGCCACGGATTGCTCGTGGGCACTGCGTGCGGTCCGGTAAGGCCGGGAGCAGGCGGGCAGAGATGCGCCGCGATCTGTGGCGCGAACCTCGCCCGTTGCGGTGTAGAAGGTTCACTGCGTGCGTCCCTGCGGACTGGCAAGTTGATGTTGCGGCCCGGAGTAGGCGGGTACGTCCGCGGTGCCGGTCTCGGGCGTCCGTGGTGCTGGCCCGGATGTGTGACTATCAGCGGAGGAAGAGGAAGTTGAGAGGGCGCCGAACAACTCGACGAGTTGTTCTCGCCCGGAAGCTGTGTGGCGGCGGTCGCTCCTCCGCGCTGGTGGCGCGGGCTCTAGCCGGCACGGTGTCGCCGGAGTCCCTGGATGTGTCTGGTTGTCTCGTCGTCCTCCCAGCCGAGAAGTCCGTTCGGTGCTGGCCCAGGCAGCGGGGGTAGGTTTCCCCGCGGTGATGGCGGCCAGAAGGCCGCTCGCGCACGGGCGGATGCGGCTGCGAGGTCGGCGGCGGTGCTGAGTTGGCAGCGACGTAGTGGTGGCGTCTGGTCCTTGGCGTGTCTACCTCCAGAGTCGGCCGCTTGTCTGGTTGCCTCTCGGCAGGGATGCCGGGTGCCCCACTCAACGGCGTATACGGCCGCTGAGGAAAGCTCGGCGAGAGGATGCACGGCGTGAACGGCCGCGTCGGAGGGTGAGGAGTCCCTCTATGGCGTGAACGGCCACCGAGGGGAGAGTACGACCTGTGAGTGGTCGGTAACGCCAGCTACAAAAAAGGCTGTGTAATTGACCGCAAGCGGTCGGACCTCAGCGCTTCTTAAGCCGTGTACGAGCCCCAGAGCGCACTGAGGGTAGTGCCGATCGATGGTGCCCGCCGCTCTTATATAGCGGCGGTGTTGCTTTCCGCGTACGAGTAGGCGATCGACCGGTTGGCCTCACGGCGAGCGCGCGGACTACCCTCAGTGCGCTCTGGGGCCCGTACACGGCTTAAGAAGCGCTGAGGTCCGACCGCTTGCGGTCAATTACACAGCCTTTTTTGTGGCTGGCGTTACCGACCACTCACAGGTCGTACTCTCCCCTCGGTGGCCGTTCACGTCATAGAGGGACTCCTCACCCTCCGACGCGGCCGTTCACGCCGTGCATCCTCTCGCCGAGCTTTCCTCAGCGGCCGTACACGCCGTTGAGTGGGGCACCCGGCATCCCTGCCGAGAGGCGGACAAGCGGCCGACTCTGGAGGTAGACACGCCAAGGACCAGACGCCACCACTACGTCGCTGCCAACTCAGCACCGCCGCCGACCTCGCAGCCGCATCCGCCCGTGCCCGCGGCCTTCTGGCCGCATCACCGCGGGGAAACCTACCCCCGCCCGGGCCAGCACCGAACGGACTTCTCGGCCCGACGACAATCAGACGCATCCAGGGACTCCGGCGACACCGCGCCGGCTAGAGCCCCAGCGCGGAGGAGCGACCGCCGCCACACAGCTTCCGGGCGAGAACAACTCGTCGAATTGTTCGGCGCCCTCTCAACTTCCTCTTCCTCCGCTGATAGTCACACATCCGGGCCAGCACCACGGACACCGCCGCGCCCGAGACCAGCACCGCGGACGTGCCCGCCTACTCCAGGCCGCAACATCAACTTGCCAGTCCGCAGGGACGCACGCAGTGAACCATCTACACCGCAACGGGCGAGGTTCGCGCCACAGATCGCGGCGCATCTCTGCCCGCTTGCTCCCGGCCTTACCGGACCGCACGCAGTGCCCACGAGCAATCCGTGGCGATTGATATCGCTGAATCTCGGGAACGTCACACGGGGAACGCCCCGACGGGATCACCGTCAGTCGTCATTCAACGCCGCTTCGCAGACCGAGGCCTCCATCCCGCACTGTGCTAGGATCACTCACCACGGTGGAGTTGGAGCCCGGGAGAGACGAGCCCAACGATACCGGGAGGAACTACGCGACCCAGTCAACTTCAGGGATTCCGCGTACACACGGGGGACACAGACCCCCACGCCACGCTTGTAACACTCCGTTACAGCCCTCTGTATTTGCATTCGCCAAAAATATAACAATGTACTTGTGAAATCGGCCTTCTTTCTGAGATCCAGCACGCAAACCTTCCTTTCCCTGTCGCCCATTCCGCTTTGGGACGCAAGGCAGCGGACAGCGGACTGGTCTCGACAGCACTACGCGGATACTCAACTACAACGGTGGGGTGGACGTGTGGACCATCGCATTGGCGCACACACACATACACAAACACGCTATACACCAATCAACAAACCATACATCGACAAACAACACCACAACCTCCACACTTCTATTATATCTTTTCGATTTTCAACTTCCGGAATTTTGACTAAACCGTGACAAATTATTAGTTTAACTGGGATTCCGATAATAGATTCTCGAATTTGATTTAAGTTTTTTTCCCATTTTATATTATCAATTTCTTGTGTTTTTGCAATATTTAAAATTTTAATTGAATTTTCTCTAATTGCTTCTCATAATTTACTATTAACAATGTAATGTTTCCTTAATTATTTTTTCGTTAATATTATTTTTTGCAAATAAAAATTAGCTGAATTTTATTTCCTGTCTTTATTTCAATATTTCCTAATTTTCTTTCTTTAATTTTAGGAATTAAATTTCTATTTTGTAATGCTTTTGATCCGTCATCACAAGGTTTACCGTTTGCAGTTAAAAGGTATAAATAATTTTCTTTTTGCATAAAAATTTTGTCACGACTGTTTATTATACTTTGCTTTTGTCCGCGTGTCACTATCTGTCTTTCGGTTATGTCATTTATTTCGTCAAAAGTCATTTCATTGTAAGTTTCGTCTATGTCTTGTTCACTGTCATTGTCTTCGTCTTTGTCAAATTTTTCTTCGTTGTCTTCTTCAATATCTTTTTCTTCAATTTAGTCATGTTTCTTCAATGAAAATTTGGTTCTTTGGATAATTTTTAGTTTCTTCATTCTCACTTTCTGGTGTGGCGGTTACTGCCACACCCAAATAAGAAGGAAGGATGTGCGTCACAGCGGGGCCCGACCACGAACCAGTCGTGAAAAACTCGTAATCATTTTTGCAAAAAAATATCACCTCAGCCAGGAATCGAACCTGGGTCTCCTGCTTACCGGGCAGGCATCTTATCCTTTCGACTATAGAGGTATATGATGATATTTATAGCAAATAACGTGTTTAGAGTAACACGTCAATAATACAATGATACATACACACATACATATATATGCGATAGTACATGGCCCAGTCATAATAACGATTCGCGGGCCCGCCATGTGGTGGCGAAGCGCGAGACCATTTTCTCGCGTTTAACTTACTTCGTCGCAGATATATAAAGAGCGGCATTCAGCATCATTCTTCGCCGCAGTCGCCACAGCCTACTCAGTTGGAGAAGCGCCTCGCAGCAGTAAACACTGTTCCAGGAATCCTTTCTCAGCAGTCGTAAACGCCGCTTCAACGCCGTGGGACTCCTTGCAGCAGTTAACACTGCTTCAACCGCCCGTTTCCGGGCGACTCTCTGCAGCAGTCAACGCTGCGCCAACCACCCGTCTCCGAGCGATTAACCACCCATTTTCAGGCGTTCCCCCCACGGCAGTAAACGCTGCGCTATCCTCGGCGGCCGTCAACGCTGCGGCGCCACCATTTCGCCGGTAGATCCCCGATGAATCCCTCGCGGCCATAAGCGCCGCGCTATTCGCCCGTATTCGGGCGAACTCCTTGCCGCTGCAATCGCCGCGCGGCCCACAGCACTGGACTTGAATAATAATTACATCCGATCGTCGGAGCCGGCCCCGAAGGGGGCCAACCGGACTTCACTGGCCTCAACATCCACGCTGGACTCGAGGACTGCATCGCCACGGCCCGGCAGGCGAAAGCACCGAGTATCCAACCCCACGAGGAGATGCCTGGAGGATTAACGTTTTCACTATTCTGATTGTCGGGCCGCGGGAAGCGGAAATCTAGATTATCCACTTACTCCACAGATTATCCGGAATTAGAATTTCGTACTCGGAATCGTATTCAACTACCTCATCGAGAATATTGTTATGTCCCGGGCGGCGGTCGTTTTCGCGATAGCGGAACGCCGCGTGGCACCGGACTTAGTGGGGGAACACGCCTATCGTTCGGTATACTGCCAGCAATCGAACGGCAAATTTCTAACAGCGTATTGGGTTAAATCGAAGAAGAACAGCGCGCACTTCTTACTATCTTGACCGATCACTGTTCTTCGCGATTAAAGAGAGAGAGAGGAAAATTCGTCAGGCGCGAGATTATTACGTCAGTGGTAGCACTGGCGTTGTCAATGGAATAGCGGAATCTAAAAGTCTCAATTGGCTGCCCCTCTTCCTCGAGGGCTTGTAGCGCGGTTATGAATATCCTAGAGCACGTGTCACAATGCTCTATTTCGCGAACGATCGAGAGGGGTGTACGACAGCACTCGCAGTAGTCCAGCAGTTCGATATTTCCGAACTGTAAAGAATGTGACAGCGCCAGACGAAAGGTGAGAGTGCCCTCAGGAATCAATTCTTTACACCGATAACATAGGATATCCGCATTATTAGGAAAGTTGATAACGGCTGGAGTATCTACGCGACGATAACCGAAGAAAATAGAGCAACAGACTAGGCTAACACGGTGAAGGAAAACCGCGGCTGGGTGAGTACGCGTTGTCCGCGGTGTACGAAATCGGGGGCACATTACGTTAATTACTGATGTTTACTTGCGTGTATTGCAAACGTCTACATATTTTATAATATTTCCGAATCGAGGATTTTGAAGCGAGTCTTAAAAGCGCGTATTTCCCGAGTGAAATCGGTACGAGTGGCAAAAACTACACAAAAAAAGGGTCGGTCGTAAAACCCTTCCGGCCAGATCGTTTTCCCTAATGTTTTATGCGATAAACGAACACGCTCAGGCTGATGCAATCGAAATTCCTCAACTGTGAAGAGCGTCGTTCGAATATATGCACATGGCACGTAATTTTATATATTATTTAGTGAAATAGTTACAAGACATGCATGGCGAGACCTTTATGTTTTAATCAATGGGACGATCCGAGAATATCCGTGCGCGGGAGGTTTTGTTACATCACAGGCGAGACGTGCTACGCGTGGGGCGAGTCTGCTCGCACTGGGCTGCGTGTTGGTTTTTACGGCTGAATTTGACTGGATTGTTGATATAAATTGCGAGTGTATAGACCGTGTAAAAAGATCGCTAATCTCCTAGAGAAAATAATATCATGCAAGCCTATCTCTGCATCTACGTCAATGACGATAGGATTTGGCAGTGCGTAAAAAGAAGTATTTTCTTCGCGTAAATATTCTAAGAATGCCGCAAATGCTTCGGAGCAGGGATCGCAGTCGGTTACCTCACGCCAGAGAGCTAATTCAGTACCACAAAAATTGCAAAGCCTTTCTTTCCGAGTAGTCCCAACATTAATGTAATGCCTTAAGATAGCTGTGAATTGTAGTTGATCACAATTGAGATTATACCGGGATTTACACTCTAGACATATGAGGTTGGCGGAATTTGTATCGGTAGCTATGCCGACAAGACCATACCCGAATTCGACTACACACCGAGAGATACTTAGTTGATGATTAAAGACGGCGGCTGGATGTGTTCTCTTTTGACGTGAGCCTTCCGATCGTCCTCTGCACATAACGCGATTCACAAATAGGAAATGGAAATGCACTTACCTTTCGTTGGCCCGGTTCCTGAATTCGGGCTTTTTTAATTCTCGCTGTCGGCCTGGCGGGTCTCGGGATGCACACTAGGATGCGGGGCGTCTGAAGACAACATTGCTGGATTCGGGGGACTTGGTGCCCACAGGCTATTCTTGAAATGCGCTTCGTATTCTGGTTGATAGATTTTTTCACACCCGAGCAATTCACTCAAATCACCGGTGAGCGCGGATTTAATTTCGTATAGAGTTCGACGAATCGCACGCTGACGTCCGGCGCGGTTTTTATGTTTATTCGGCATCGAAAGTGACCATGAAGGAGAATGTTGCTTCCCTTACAAGTTACGAATAAAAGATTGAGCTTTCTATCGCGGTGAGAACCTGTAACCCTCTGTGGGGAGTAGTGCGGGTGGACGCACAACTTGCTAGCCAAGAGGCGGGACAGGTTGTCAGATATCTTATAATTTGACGACTTGAAATTGCGTGAGAAGCGATACCTCTCTTGGGGAGTAGTGCGGGTGGACGCACAACTTGCTAGCCAAGAGAGCAAGCACGGCTTCCCGGGTCGCTTGTTATTTGATTAAATTACGCGTGGTCACTCTACCTCGCAAACTCTGTCGATTGTACGTTTCGCTAGGATGGGTGGAAGGATTGGGATTTATTAATTGTTTGACACACACTAATCACTTTTCACTTATATATATTGTAAGGTCAAATTCAAATACAAAATATTCAAATACAAGATTAATTAATACAAAGATTAATTAAATTCTAAAACACGTTTAAAGTTAGATTTATAAAAGCTTGAATTTGAATTGAGTGCCGTTAGATTCACTAGCACTACAATAGAATTGGAATTGATTGGATTCGAGTTACTTCTTAATACTAGAATTGGAATTGAACTTTCTTAATACTAGAATTGGAATTGAACTTTCTTAATACTAGAATTGGAATTGAACTTTCTTAATACTAGAATTAGAAGAGGGAGTTCACGGACTGGAGGTCCTCTCCAGTCGGATTCGCGAGATGAACTGCCTACAGTCAGCCGTGCACTGAAGTGTTTCGATTCGGCGGCTCGAAACTGCGGCGACGCTATGGTGGGGTGCGCGCTCGATATGGGAGGCGCTGGTGGTGGGAGTGCGGCGCTCGCGTGGGAGGCCAGAGGATCGCCATGGTGGGGCTCGCGGTAGCCTAGGGACGTACCACGTCTGTTCTTTGCTTCACGTTATAAAGATTTATCATTGTAAAATTGAAAAGAGTAATACTTTTACAATAGGGAATAAAATTATTAATTAATTAATTTATTCTGACGCGACTGACGTGACACCCCCCCCTTATAATAGAAATGGAGGCACTCGACCGACATTTCTCATCTTAATCTTAAGTGCAAAAAGTATAAAGATATATCATAAATGATCAGATGATCTAGCTAAGATGCTAAGGATTTAGGAGATACAATTTTTGGATTACTTTATAATAACGCTTAACTTAGTATTTCTTACATTCGTTCGTTTTCGTGGAGATATTTTCGCAATTCTGTATACGATTGTTCCGGCACTATTTTCACTTCACTATCCTTTTCTTGAGGGGCCGGCGCTGATGCTTCTTCTTGCCGTCTTTCTTCCTCGTTCGTTACCTTAGTCTTACTGGATTTTCCCAGGAATAGCAGGAGGTGAGTTACCGATGACCAGATAGCTCCGATTAAATGGATACTCCAGCCATAGATCGAGTGTAGAGCATAACCATGGATTATTGTGTCCACTAACAATTTAATAGTTCTGCCAATTATGAATAATGCCAAGACACCAGCGCTTGCCGATCCAAACGTGATGAAGCCATCCCAGAGTTTTCTGCCTGCGTTCTCTGCGATATGGTCTAGTGAGGCTTCGTCCAAGAGGTTAAGCATTGCTACAGATCCCTTGGGTATTTCTCGGCCCATTGCGCCACGCGCAATTGTATTAAGCATCGAGGGTTTTTCTACAGGAAACATAATATGATCCCTGAGTCGATCCAGGTCTTCAGGTGTGTAGATCCCGCTGGTGGCTAGTGCATCAGGGCTCACATACTTCCACGAAGGTTTGGTGAGTGGTTGTATGGTTGGTGGGGGTAGCGATTCCGTTATACTACCTGTCAATCTGTAGGTATCAGGTGGTATCAATCTTGTAGAGGTTGGGTAGCAACTCGTTGCAGTCTTTGGCTGTGCCCGTCTTCGAGAGGATACGTGATCTCGGTTGTAGGTATAGTGAGTGATTTCGATAAGTCACTGGGAGTTCGTTGTAGCAATTGTCAGTGCGTCGTAGTTTACAATCCACCGGTATGCATTTTATTATATGAATAACTTCACCGGCAGTGACTGCAGTGTATCCCGGTGATTTCATGATTCTGAATGCCATTTCGTCTGGAGCGATGCTGGATAGCGAAAGGGCGTTTTGCAGGATTTGTTTCTCTAGGGCACATTTTTGCTCCATTATATCCTTGTACAATCGTGTGTGACGTCAGGAGAGCTAACGGGTAAAATTTTTTCCTTCCCCTTTTATCCCACCTGCGCAGAAGCGCCACTTCAAGCCGCCAAAGTTGGCAACAACCGGCTCTCCTGCCGTTGACATATCACGCGTTGCGCCTTACCACCAGTGAAAATACACTATAATAAATATAAGTAATAAAATTAAATAATAATAATAAATAAAATCATGCTAACAATGAATCTAATTAGTTGTAAAATTGTTAATACTACAATAAGGCTCGCGTTGATGTTGCGCATCATCTCCGGTCAGCCGCGCGCTGATTGGCCGACCAATGACCATTATAGATATGCGCGTCTAGTCTAGTTCTATAGTCTATGACCGCCGCGAGCGCCACGTGCGTTGGCGTACCCACGCCGCCCGCCATCTTGCGCCACGTGCTTCGGCGTACCCACGCCGCCCGCCATCTTGCGCCACGTGCTTCGGCGTGCCCACGCCATCCGCCATGTTGCGCCACAGCGCCGCCGCAGGCACGCGTTACAACGCGCGGCTCGGGCACTCTTGTACGCGCCGTCGAGTAGTACACATCGTGCGAGTGTCAATCCAATCTCAATTCCAATTCTAATTTTAAGTTAATTCTACTTCGTCTCAATTCTAGTTAAGTGATCATTTGTATTCTAAATTTTGTATTGCTCTAAATTTAATCAAGTGTTATGCGAGTGTAATTCGATTCCTGAATATTTGAATATAGTAAGTACAGTGTATTCGCCACGTGTCATTCATTGCATCATCCTTCCTATCGTCGCGAGAAATCGGAAGTGTTTGCGAGGCTAAAGAGGCAACGGGCATTTATAATTACTCAAACCTTGTTTTACCGAACAATTAGCAGTCAAAGCAAGAATTCCGATCGTTTCTGGGGGCAAGGTGTTGTGCGTTATCCGCACTTACCACGAAGGAAACATTGGACTTCGAGCACGCGGTAACTCATGCATTCCAACGCGACGCCGAACCATAATGCGTAATTGGCTCGCAGCTGAATGCAAAATCCTCACCTTAATCCCTTAATTAAATATAATATACGCATACGCCTGGAGCCTCTACCGAATGCTTAAGGCACGAAAAAACCGCGCGGGTCGTAATAACACACTTCGGCGACTTGAATACGACCTCCACGTGGCCGCGATCTACGACCACAACGCGATCATCGGCGAAGGAGTGACCTACGACGGGGAGTACGAACTCCTCGTGCACGATCGCCTCTGGAGCGCCTTGCCAGCCCCATCCGTGCTCGCGACAGCTCACCAGGGAAGCCGCTTCCGACCGCGCATCTCCCTCGAGGAGTATCTGGGCAGAGCAACCACCGAAAGGGTAAGTGAAAAAATCACACATTGAGTTTCATTCGCGATTGATTTTGCGCCACCCCGCCGGGTATACGTTTACCCGCGAAATGTAGAACGTAACGGATAAATAAATAAAGAATATAAAGGAATTAGACGTAAGCCAATATAGGTATACTCGTCGCGAGTTGCGTCATTCTCTTTGTTCATGTCGAGCGACCGCCGCTTAGTTGTATCACCCGACCGGGAGGGTTTTACGACCGACCCTTTTTTGCTCCCTTGCCACTTTCCCCTAAGGCATGTAGGGTTTCGAGCCGTTCTATCGTTGCACGAAAATATTTCAGTTTTGAAATATTATTTTAATATCGAATATTCGCCGCGGTTTTGGCGTAACAGTCATTTCTTATTTCCTTAATTCTTCCGAACCGCTGTTGGAGATTTGCCGCTCGATCGCTGGCAGCGTCGCCGAGAGGCGAGCGTATTCCCGCCTTGGTCCAGTGCCACGTGGCGATTTGTTTAGCAACCTCGCCACCGCCTGCGACGTGACATCGGTAATTACCATGGGTTGTTTCGTTTTAACGCGGACTAATTTCTTCAATTGACATTGCAAGCATTGCTGAATTTACCGTTGGACGTCGGATTTCATATTCTCCCAATAATAATTATGCTTAATTCTGTTATACGTTTTAGTAACGCCTCTATGTCCACCTGTAGGTGAGCAATGTGTTTCGCCTATTATACAAGGGCGAAGGTCTTTCGGAGGATATTTTACTAATCCGTTACAAATAATTAGTTTAGTTAAAGAGTCGAGAAAGGTCATTTGTATTTGTGTCTTAATATTGCTCCAAGGAATGTTGCAAATGAAATCCGTTTTAGCAATGCTAATAGTTTCTAATTTTAATTCTTCTGTTATCTTTCGTAATTCGATCAGTGTTTGCGTTATATAATTTAAAATCATTGTTGGCCCTTCTCTCGACCCTTCGTCAATGGGTAAGGCCACGTGAAAATAGTTTTTGCGTTTTACTACCTGCGGTCTACACAGAGCGAGTTTATTGAGGGTAGGCAATTCGTTGCGCTCGAGTAATTTTCGTGCTCCAGAATCCAATGGATTTCCATTGACATCGACAAAATATGCTATGTTATCTTTCCGTAAAAATAATAATTCGCGGGAATCGACAACATTGTTTTTTATTAGCTTATGGTCAATGATAGTTGGTTTAAGTTTATTTATACTATTAAGCTCTTCGTTTTCTTCGTTAGTTATTTCGCTTCCTCCTTCATCGTCAGTGTTTTCGTCACTCTCTTTTTCCTTGTCGCTTTTGTTGGCTTGGTCCGCAATTTCTTTGGGTTGCGTTGAATTTAAGTGTTTATTTCGTTCATTTATCGTTTGGCTGCGAGTGAGTATTCTTCTGACTCTCGGTGGATCGTGTATAATTGCTCTCTCTGTCTGTTGCACTGGTAATTCGTCCAGTTCTTCTTGTGTAAAGGGTATGGAATCCGTATTATCTTTGAACAGATGGTCGTCAGGTAGTAAATTTTCTGTTTGCTCGTCATCTGAAAGATATAACTCGAAATCTTCGTCCTCTTCTATTTCCTCCTCCTCGTCGGATTCCTCTAGTATTTTAGAAATTATTTCTGCATCCTTTGCTTCGTTGGGATTTAAAGTTTTGCGGTCAATAATTGCCTTGCAATTCGCTTCTTCAAAATTCACCGGATTCCTGGATAACGCATCGGCATTTACGTTAGTTTTTCCTGCTTTGTATACGACATCGTAATCGTATTCGGCTAATTTTAATCTCCATCGTAATATTCTCATGTTGGTATCTTGAGCGTTTTTAAACCATAATAAAGGTTTATGATCTGTGACTAATGTAAATTTTCGGCCGTATAAATATGGGCGGAAATGTTTGACACAATATAATATAGCCAGAGCTTCCTTTTCGTATGTATCGTATTTTAATTCATTATCGGTTAGAGTTCGTGACGCATACGCGACTGGTCGGTCCTTATTTATTTCACCTTGCGACAATATTCCTCCTACAGCTACTCCGGAAGCGTCGGTGGTTAGGATAAAAGGCTTTGAAAAATCAGGATATTGCAACACGGGTTCTTCGCATAATCTTTGTTTTAATTTTTCGAATGATTCTTCTTGTTCTTGTCCACTCAAAACGTACGTCATTCTTTAATAAATTTGTCAAGGGTTTTGCTAATTTAGAAAAGTTAGAGATAAATCGTCTGTAATATCCCGCTAATCCTAGAAATTGTTTAATGTTTTTGGGTGTCTTAGGTCTAGGAAATCGTCGTACGGCCTCTAATTTTTTTGGATCGGGTTTAACTCCGTTTTTGCCTATAACGTGTCCCAAATAAGTTACTTCGGATTTTAGAAATTCACATTTGTCGGGCTGTAATTTTAAATTTGCTTCGCGTAATTTATCTATTAAAAGATTATATTTCCTCTCGTGCTCTTCTAATGACGACGCGTATATAACTATATCGTCCATATAAACAAATAGTTCCTTTCCTTGTAATCCTGATAAAATTAAATCCATTAATCGTTGGAAGGTAGCAGGAGCGTTTTTTAATCCAAATGGCATTCTATCAAATTCATAATGCCCAAAAGGTGTTGTGAAAGCGGTTTTATGGCTATCAGCTGGATCCATTTTTATTTGATGAAATCCTGAGGCTAGGTCGCATATCGAAAAATATCGAGCTCCTCCCAATTGATCTAAGATATCGACTATATTTGGTAGTGGATATGCGTCTCCGATAGTTTTGTCATTTAATGCTCGGAAATCTAGTACCATTCTCCATCGTTTATTTCCTTGGGAATCCTCTTTCTTGGGTACAATCCATATGGGCGTATTGTAAGGTGACTGTGAAGGTTTTACTATGCCCCCCTCTAGCAGCTCTTCTACTTGTTTGTTTATTTCCTCTTTGTGAATTTGCGGAAATCTATACTGACGGGTGTTAATCGGCTGATCATCTGTTGTGGATATTTTATGTCGCAAAACATTAGTTGCTGTCAGTTTTTCCTCAGGTATATGAAACCTGTCTTGACTATTAATTATAAGATTTATCACATTCTTCTTTTCATAATTATTCAAGTGCTCTAGTCGTAATAGTTCTATGATTTTTGTGAGTCTATCCTTTTGGTTTTCTTCCGATAGTATTAAGCATTCGATAGCTCTGTTTTCCTTGCTATTATTTTGTATTCCTTGTATAACTTTCTCCTTATGTTTTGATTTGCGCTTACGTATATATTCGTCTACTATCCCTTGAGATTGCTTTTGTCTTAATTTAAAAATTCTCGAAGACGGTTTTTTATTTTTCATTTCTAATTTGTCGAGGTTTATTTCATTCGACTTATTTATTTGTATTCTTTCCATAAGCTTTTTGGCAGTAATATGAGAGGGTTCAATTTTTTCATTCGTTTTTTCTGAGAACATCCCAACTCTCGGGAATTTATCACCCTTTAACGAGACTGAGGCATTAGTATTGTCGTTTTCATTTGGGCAGAATCGTGTCGGATTACGTAGTGAGGTTTGGTAACTTCCCTCCTCGTAACCGATGGAGCTGGAAAATGCTCGGGAAGTGCGGAAACTTCCATCGGCAATTCCAGAACTAACTCTTGAAGAGATTTGACAATTTTCACCTCCAAGGAACTCAGAATTTTTTAAATTTTCGGACGAGGTTTGGTAACTTCCCTCTCCGAGGATTTTGGGATGGGAGGATATCTCAGAGGAGGTTTGGTAACTTCCCTCTTGCTGAGTATCAAAATTAAGATTTCTCCTTTTACTTCCTCTCATTTCATTTTTATTGATTTTATCTCTATTTATAGAAATTTTTATTTCTTTACTATTTATTTTTCCGTCCCCTTTTGTCTTTGCAGTCTCTTTTTCATTCCCATTTTTATTTTCATTTTTATTGTCGTTAACAATTTCAATATCATTTATATTCATAATCTCGTCTTCCTCTCTACTTATTACATTTTCGTCTACCAATTCCCTTTTATGGTCAATATGTTTGGTCTCTCTTGAAAAGGAATTCGGGTGTGAAGTCGTTAATTCTTTGTGATGATCTAACGTCTTTATTCTGGTTTCACACAAGTCGACCATCTCATTCAGAGGTCTAAGATTTATGGTTGGCACCCTGACTTCTACTTCTTCGTCCCGCGTGTTTATGATATTTAAGTATGCTTTCCCCGAGACATTTTCCACGATCGTGTCCCCTAGATAGATTCCGTAAGTTATCTTTAATTTCGGTACATATCCAATTTTGACATTAGGATTGCCAACTCTTACGTAGAATAATGATTCTGATCTGGCTGATACCACTATAGTTTCTGGTGACAGGAAAGGTACTTGGATACCGGATATATCTATACATCCTTGTGCATAATCAATTTTCGATGATGTTTGTTTAAAGAAATCGTTGCCTAATATACCAGCTTGCTGTATCGGAAAGTCGTCGGGTACTATATGGAAATTTACTAAGGTGTCGAAAAGGCTTAGCGTAGTTTCGCCAAGAGTAAAGACTGGATAGTCATTTATTCCGTTTAATTTTAGAATGTTACAATAATTAATATGTACTCCCTCAGGTACGAAATTTTTCTTAACTATATTAGGTCCGGAACCGGTGTCTAACATAAAAGTTATGTGAGGGATTGTTTTTTGTATTTCTACCTGAACGGTCGGCACGCGACTGTGTTTATCGAGGTTTACCGCAACTGAGCGAGCGTTAGGAGCGTTTTTTATTGAGGTGCCGAAGATGTCGACGGGCGTGGAATCCGTTCGGTCCCCTGTTGCACGCCCGGCTTCGAGGGGCCGTTGGAGTTTACCGAATCCTTTGCCATTCTTCGATTATTACTTGCGATGCACAACTCGCAGTTTTCGAGGAGATGCCCTTGCGATTTGCAATATCGGCAAAATGGTGTGTTATTGTTGTTTGTAGCTCGATCCATTCTGGATCTGCAATCCTTAGCAGTGTGCCCTGCGTTATTACAATTTTGGCAAATAATTCTTGCCTTATTTTCTGTCATGCGCAATTCGTTTTGCTTTTTCCAGCAGTTATTAGCCGAGTGTCCCTGTCTATCGCACCACTGGCAAATCAAGAGAGGCTTGTTTTGATTAGTGCTACGGCATGACTTCGCGCTATGACCGGTTTTAGAACATAATTGACAGATAATCTGATTTTCTCGTATCACGTTAACGGTTCGCCGTGATTGCGGGTCGCGCATTCGACATTTACTAGCATCGTGACCACGTTTTTTACAAATCTGGCATATCAGTATCTCGTAATTCTGCTGTGAGTTTTGAATGAATTTCCTGCAGTTACTGGCTAAATGTCCGTCTTTATAACAAATTTGGCAAGTTTCGCGTTGTAGGCCAATATTTTGCATTTTTGTGATATTACCACGTCGTAAATCTGACATTGCGCGTAATTCTCTTTCTATGCGTATCGCGTCGGCTACGGTTGCTTTAACGTCCATCTGTGAATTTCTTGATATTCTTTGTTCGATCTCCGATTTTAACCCCTTGATAAAGCATTTACACATGTCCCTTTCTAATGAATCTTTAATATTCTGTTCGGGAAGAGAAGGTCCTGAACTTCGATATGCTTCGAGTATTTGCTTCCCCAAAATTTTTATTCTATTCGCGTATGTTATTACATCTTCGTCGTTTCCTTGATAGACACATCCCAATTCCCCTTGCAGTTGATAGACATTTTTCGAAGGACCGTAAATTTGTTTTAAATATTTAGTGATTTGAGCGACATTGTTAAAGTCTTGATCCTGAATAGTTCGACGTGCTTCTCCGATTATACGTGTTCTAATGATTTTAGCAAATTGAGGCTCAGCCTCATCGGGAAGCATCGATTTCGCCTTCTCGCAACCCTCAATAAAATAATTCAATGGAATATTTTGTCCATCGAAGTATGGAATGGCGTCGACAGCGTATTTTAGCGTAGCAAAAGGATTATTTTGTGCCATTTTTAAAGGTTCTGGGGTTTTTGCTCTTTCGTCGAAATTATCAGAATTATTATTAGTCGATGACGTTTCGCGTGTGGAAATGTTAGATTCAAATGTTTCGCAAACAGTTTCGAATCGCTCCTCCGCTATCGAAGTGTCCTCCAGAGAAAAAGTGACGTGTTTGGAAGCGAGGAATTTAGATGGAGTGGATGTGTGTACCGTTTTCGATGCGCTTGGCTTGGGTTTACCGCTACACTCTAAACCGAGTTTATAAAGTTCATCTACTTCGGACTTATTCGAACTTGACCTCGTACTCATTCCCGCTAAAGATCGCACTCTTAAATCCCGGACGAGCCCCCAATTTTTTATTCCAGTTCTGTTACGTCCGTGTTCTGGACGAGAGATAATATCTCTCGTCAGGACAAGGAGAACTCGGGTGGACGCACGGAACCTCTCCCGTTCTCGCGGAACGACGTCGTGATGTCGATCCGCGAGTCGAACGCGCGTTAAGGGGGCAGGGAGCGGGTCAGCGTCGGCGACGTTATTACCCTTGCCTGCACCCGCGCTATCGGTGGTCCGTTTTAGGTCAGAGAACCGAATCTCTTTGACCAGGGATGGACCTAGTGCGATCCTCAGGGAGCCGGGAACGGCGCGGGGTCAAGTTTAGGAAAGAGGAAAAAAAAAAAATTTAAGACCGAATTTTTGATAGAATGATTTAATAATAAATTATTAAAAAATGATTTACAATTTTCGGTACATTAAAAAAGAGCGTGAGGTACAAAAGAAGGTCGTTACAAAAGAAAATTATACATAAAAAAAAGATTATAAGGAAATAATCGCGGACAAGAAAAATCCGGAATTATATGCCCAAATTTTCCAGTTGGGGCAAAAAATTGGTTATCGCGAACATGTCCACGGGATCGGGTTGCAGATGCGGAGGAGGATTAGGGTGTGCGGTGCGGAAGGCTTTGATGGGGACGAGGTAGGGAAGAGGGTCTCGGGAAATGTACATGGGTACGGTATCGGTTACTTCGTGCTGTGATATTTGGTCCCAGAATTGTTTACCTGGTTTAAATTTGCGTGGGATAAAGAAGGTGCCAGGAGGTGGATGGGTGGGAGAGCGAGGAAATTGACGGACGAGGTTAAAGAATTTTTCTATGTCGAAATTCTCCGGAGTACACTGTTTTTCAAATTCGGCCGCGGAGCGGAGGGCGGAGGCGTATTGATGGAGCGAGATGTTGGCAAGTCCCGGCTCTACTTCTATTAACCGCTCCGCGAGTTCTTCAGCGTGGGTGGTTTCGCGACGAATCCGCTTGTTAGATTTTTCCCGGCGGTGTCGCAAAGCCCGCTTTGTTCACCCGTTTCGGATGGCATTTGTTTGGTTCACTATATAAAAAATAGAGTCAGATAAGAGAGAAATTGAGGAATCGAGTGAGGCAGCTTCCGAGTTAATCGGCGGCTTGCCAGCTTAGAAGGTGGTGAAATATAATTTCATGGAATCGGGTGAGGCAGCTTCACCGAGTTAATCGGCGGCTTGCCAGCTTAGAAGGTAGTGGAATATAATTTCATGGAATCGGGTGAGGCAGCTTCACCGAGTTAATCGGCGGCTTGCCAAGTCGGAGTGTGAAAAATCGGGGAAGGCAGCTTCACCGAGTTAATCGGCGGCTTGCCAATTTGGAATGTTGGAGTGTTTAGTAAAATAATTAGAAGTCGCGAACCAAACTGCCAGTTACCGCGAATAAAAAAAATTGATAGACTGGGACTTACTCTTGTTGCAGCGGCCGTTGGTGATGGTCGAGGAATCGAATTGCCAGCCTGGATCTTGAGCCACTCGAAATAAAGTCGCGCACAGATTCTAATAGTTTGGATAGTGCTGACCTGGTATGCGTCGTTGTGGCAGGAAGAAGAGAGCGATCCGCTCCAAGTCGCGGTTTTTAAAGGGTTCCGGAGGGGTGGGAATATCTGAGGGCGTGATGGATTTTCGTGTTGGTTTGTCGAATGATAGTTTAGGAAAATTGTGAATATAGAGGAAGGAGGGGAGCGGTGTTCTGTGAATTGTGGTTGTTTTTATATTTCCAGATTTTTCAGCGAATGGTAGAATTAGTTAATAAAAATTTTTCCGGCGTTCCACACCCTCAATTTTCATTGGTGTGGCCGCCAACGGCCGCTAATCGTTTCTTCTTGATTGGCTTTTCCCTTAGTTTCCCCACCAATTTGGGGGTGTCACCCCCGAACGATCCGAAGCGTTTCTTATCCGTTAGGAATTTGCTTTTTGTTAATGTTAATTTTTTATTGGTAGGTCATAACTTGTCGGTGCCGACAAAGTTGTTTATCCCAATTTTTTTTGATAGTGAGACGTATCTCGAGAGGAAATTTTGTTTATTTAGGATTTCCTTTGATCGTTCAAAGCGCTTCGTTTATTGCAGCCGTTGTTTTTCTCTTTCCGAAAGAGAAGAATTCGTGAAGTCCTCCGGACGTAACATTTGCAATAAAAATTTTTCAGTAGTTCATTAATTTCTCGCCATGCAGATTCTGCATGTCATAAAAATAATTTTAAAAAAGGATCATCATTACCTAACAATGATGAAAAATAAAAAAAAATATCTCAACCAGTTTTTTAACAGAAATGGTTAGATATCGAACAATTTAAATGTTGGTTACGAGAAGTACCTAACAATGCAAATTTATCTTTTTGTTCCATTTGCAATAAAACTATTACAGGTGATTTAGCACAATTATATCGTCACGCAGAATCTAAAGGACATTTAGATAAATATAAAAGTTTCATTGAGATAAATAAATCAAATCAAAATTTGCAAACGGAAGATAATGAATTACTTTTGTCGTTTGATGAGCGTAAAAAGCAGAAATTAGATATGCCGCATAATTAATTGCCGATAAAAATATCTCATCAAACTACAAAAGAGATTCTTCATTTTTTCAACATATAGAAAAAGATCCTAATATATTAAAAAGCATGAGCATGAGTCGTACAAAATGTAAAAATATTATTACAAACGTTTTATGCCCAATTGAAACGGAACGTATCGTTAACAAAATTCAGAACACAAAATTTTCAATATTTATTGACGAAACGTCTGATATTTGTAATACTAAATGGATGACTTTTATAGTACGATACGTTGACCCGGAGACATTAGATGTTCGTTCACAATTAGTTAAATTAATTAATATTGATGCCAAAGATTCCAGCGCAGAAAAATTGTTTCAAGCATTTAAATGTGAAATGTGGAAAATGAAAATACCATTTTTAAATATTATAGCCCTATCATGCAACAATGCATCTGTCATGATAGGAAAATTTTCATCATTTAAAAAAAAATTAGAAGAAGTATGTCCACATTTATTAACATTTACATGCCCTTGCCATTCCGCCGCATTAATAGCGCATGCTGCATGTAATAAAATACCAGAATTTTGCGAAGAATTTTTACGAAAAACTTCTAGTTTTATTAACAATAGTCCCAAACGATTATCTGTTTACGTCAATGAATTTTCTGAGTGTTTCCAAGAAATAAATCACAAATTGTTAAAATTATGTGATACACGCTGGCTTTCTCATTACTTATGTGTAGAAAGACTTCTGGAATCTTGGGAAACAATTAAATATTTTTTGAACGAAATGGTTGTAAGTGAAAAAACACAACGTGGAGAACATCTGTTGTCTATAATGGGTAATATTGAAACAAAAGCCTATTTTCTTTTTTTAAAATACGTTTTAAATTTTTTTAACGCATTCAATGCATGTTTTCAAGCATCAGAAACACGAATTCATTTATTGCAGCCAAAATCTTTACAGTTTCTTTTTCAAATTTTCCGAAACTTTTTAAAAGATGAATATTTAAAATCTTTTTCTGTAAACACAGTTTTCTCTTTATCAGAGAATCACAAAATTCTTCATAAAATTAATTTAGTTACAGAATGCAAAGAATATCTTTACGAATTACTGATGCAAGGACACAAAGACGCAGTTACAACTGTTCGAAAAAATTGCTTGATGTTTTATGTAACTGCTGCAGAAGAAATTCGTAAAAGATTACCGATAAATAATAAATTTTTATTAAAATTACAAGTTTTTAGACCTTTTGTAAGCTTATTCAATACTGATAGAGAAACTTCATTTAATGATGTTTCTTTTATAGCTAAAACTATAGGTAGTGTTGATGAAGATGCTTTAAAGAAAGAATGGATTGCATTTAGATGGATTGCCATTAGATTTTACAATAGAAAAGAAGCAAAATCTTTCCAAATTAAATTTTGATAATATGTGGAAAGAAATTTTACATCCAAAACATCCAAATAATATTACTAAGTATCCAAATTTAACAAATGTTCTGAATGCTGTTTGATCACTTCCAAATTCAAATGCCGACCCAGAGAGAATGTTTTTCTCTTTAAGTAATTTAAAAACAAAAAATCGAAATAGATTATCGTCGGCTTCCATTAATGCCACGTGCGTTTTAAAATCAGGATTAAAGGCGAGAGGAGAAACATGTTTAAACATGATGATTGAAGAAAAGTATTTGTCTCTTATGTCAACAGATAAATTATATGCTAATATTGCTAAAAAAAAACGCAGTACTTTAAAGCTACATGCCATGAATGATAATGAAATTGCTGGTCCCTCATGGGCAGGTTAAAAATGTTAAATATTAGATTATTAGAAACTTGTCCATAGCAGACATCACGCTTAAAGAGAATAAGCGTATAAAAAATCTTGTTTGCAGGAGATATTATGAGAAAAAAAAAGCGAATTTAAATCAGTAATATGTATGCGTATAGTCATACATAAAACACACACACACACATACACAGGGAAATGTAAAAAATCAATTTTGCAATATTAAAAAATTAATTTTTAATATTACAATAATTAAATTATTTAAATTATTTTTTATTAATAATTTAAATAAATAATTTTTTACATTTCCCTCCTGACGGAAGAAACCACCACCTTCTCGCGGTTTCCGTCGAGCAACAATATATACGTTTTATATTTATAGAAAATAAATACAATGAAAGTACAAGGAATACAATATACAAACGCTAAGTTTTTAATAATTATATCTAAATATCTTTATAAGACCACAATAAATTTTTTTTAATATAATTACTTTTTGCAAATAAAAAGTATATATTGGCAAAGAGTGGATTTTTGTATTTACAAATTTTAATTTTTATTTATGTATGAAAAAAATATATTGTAATAATGTTATTAACTTAATAAAATAAATGTATAAAAGTGTAAAAATAATCGACAGTGGCATTGCGCCTTGCATGGTTAATTCGTGTCATGTCATGAGACGCCAGTTTCAAATCAGCGGTATAGCATTTCTCGAGAAAGAAGAAGACAGCACTCCTTGTCGGTACTCCTTCTCTACCGCTCGAAGCTGGCCGAAGCGCGGAGCGTACACGGACGAGCGCTCGCGCTAGTGTGTGTGCCAGCCCCTCTATGTGCTGCAGCGTGGCTACAATCGTACATGAAATGGCATCCCTGGCGCGAGGTAGAGGAAAGGGGAAGAACTCGTAGGCGCGGGGTAAAGAAGAGGGGAGAGGTCTGTCGCTTCGTCGGCAGTCCTTTAAAAATATGTCACAGGGGAGAGGGGGGAGGTCTTTCCCTTGAAAATGTAATGCCGGTTGAAAATGTAAGGGCGGTTCTGTTTTCTTTTTTTTTTATGAGGAGCTGCGGAAGATGGCTTTTCGATTTTTCTTGTTAGTAATAAATATTGACACGTGTTTGTTCCTGTTTGGTCAAGCTTAGGTATCTCACAAGTAAGAGACAAATAAATTTTGGCAGCGACGCGGAATGGAACCTATAAAAATGAACAAATTCAGTAAAAAAAATATTACTCTTTTCATCGATGTTACCATTAATAAATAATATTACATCATAAATATCAAGCTTCTTAATCGACGACAGTACATATTAAGAGAAGCGCCGATAATTTGACAGCTATAAACAAATTGCGACTCGGAGAATCTATGACCATGCTTCGATTTCGACAAAGAGACAAAGAAATTCTTGTACTTTCGTATAGGCTTAGGGTCTGTTCTATTTCATTCTCATATGTGTGTGGTGCACACGTAGGCGATGCACATGCATATAGGACCTATTTTTTTAACGCCGCCCTTTCCGAACGACAAATTTTTGAGAAATTTCTGTGATCACAAAGAAAATGCAGATGATATATATAGTAAATCGTTGGCCACGCAGGATCACAGTAGATACCTTGAAACTGTAACGAATTGATTGACTGTGAAAGAAAGAAACAGTTGTGAAATAGTTGTGAATATTGTGATTTGAAAATATGGAAGAAAACTTCGCGAATATAATGGACGAAGTGTTTAGAGAAGAAGAAGAAATGGACATTAATATTGAAAACATTGACATTGACATTGATATTGAAGAAGAAGAGTCTTCTGATGAAGAGCATTTTCTGACGACAGTGATTATCTAAGTGATCAGAGTGAGGACCTTACGAATCGTGAAGAGAAAATTGTTACACGTTCTTGCTCTGAATCTCCATAAAAAATATTGCATAATTCATTTTTATTATTCAACGGGTGTTCTAGTTGTATGTGCTGAATGCATTGTTCCTCTGACAAATACTAATATCGGAGCAATGTATGCTGTTAAGAAGTGAAATAAGAATGAAATAAATTTTCTTGGTTAAACGGCCGATCTTGCACCAACTGCAGACAGCTTCTATACACAATAATATCGTGTAATATGTGTCCTATTTGCACAAAGTAAACTTCTGTGAAAGACAATATTGTGAACGAATCACATGCAAGTGCTCCGTGGAAGAGTGATATAAAGAAAAATATGGAACACCTAGAGCAAGTGGAACGCGAGCTGCTGGAGCAGTGCAGCTAGGTCGTTATCTTAGTGGAGTGTTTCGCGTGGCAACGATGCGAATGCATCAAACACCTCGAGGAACTTAGCCGTGTTAAGCGTTCTCGATTCATCATCGGAAACAAACAATCTGTGGTGGCAAGGATTGCGCGACTCGCGGGTGCAAAGGTACAATTAAAAAGACATTTCGTGCACGTTGATGGCGAGTACGCGAGCACTAGTAGAGACAATGGATCTCTTATTTGGCGAGAGATCGATACCGCATTCGAAAGTCGTATTCTAATTGATGCGGTGATTAACGTGAATTATATCGAGCCGCGATTTTTGGAAGACCCTGATAATATAGTGCTCGAGCGAGTGAAACGTTATAAAAAAACACGGTAGTGAACAGTGCATTCAACGGCGAGTTTGCAACAAGCGATAAATGCGCCAATAAAAGTGTCAATACGAGAAACTATAAATTTTTTCGAGTGTCAAATGTAGACGAATGGTACGAGCAGCATGTATGAACATCGAATCCACGTTGGCATCGCTCAAAGAATTCCAAGAACGCGACAGTGAATGGGCGCTGTCGCGAATTCTCAATCTCACTGTAAACGTACACAAATATAATTCTCTACACGCAGGATGTTACATCGAGTTATCGCGAGAAATTATGATTATTGAAACGAGCGGTGATCAACGTACGATCCGAAGACAATGCATGTTTCGTGTGGTCGTAACTCTGCATCTGGCCAAGAGACATAAAGATCGGGAATCGTCGTACTCACATTACATCAGTCTTAAATCTCTAAGATATTGAGTTTCCAATGACATTGAACCAAATAAAAAAATTTGAAATTCACAACTCTATCTCCATTAACGTTTACGGCTTCAAGAAAGAAAAGGAGATTCTCCCGATACAGCTGACAAATGAGAAGATGGAGAAACACAAATTTACTGTACGTTCAAGATCCGCGCGATGACAACGCGGGGTACTTTGCATACATCAAGAACCTGTCCCGCCTCGTGAGCTCGCAAATAAACAAGAAGAAATGCAAGAAATTCTTTTGCGACCAGAATATATACATATATACATATATACATTTTAACAAAAAAAAATGTATAATATTTTATAATTGTTTATTAAATACTAAAAAAAAATCATATTTTCCTTTTTTGCAACTGTCTACACTATTTCAGTTCATCTGAAAAATTGCAATCGCATACAATGGATTGCGAACAGATGAATGACTGCGCCATTCGATTGCCGAGCGAAGAAATAAAAAAATAAGTGGCTCACATTTAAGAACCATATGAATAAGGAACAATTCCCATTCATCGTGTACGCAGACTTGGAGTGCGTACTACAGCAAATGGAACCGGAGAAGGTAGACGCGTCGTATACCTATTAGCAGCATAAGGTATTTATAGCATTGGATATTACGTACGATGCTCATATGATGACGTGTTATCAGCGATTTCGTCGCGTTTCGTTGCGTTGCGTGATTCGTTCGACAACTCAAAGACTTAGCGCATTGAATAAAAATTTTTTTATCCGCAAATGTCAGTAGAAACATTCGAGAGAACAGTGGGGGCTTACCATTGCGCCACGCGTTGTCACATTTGCGAGAAACCATTTGCGTCGGACGACACGCGAGTACGCGATCATTGGGTTTGTTTTTTATTCCCGCTAGTGCTGCACTAGAACTGAACTGAACTGAACTAAAACTGAATTAATGCAAGCGAGGACACAGTGCAAATAGGCAATAAAGAACGTTATAGTGTAGAACAGTGCAAAGGCAACATGGCGAATCTCTCTAGAATTATTAGATTCTTTTGATGACGATGAACCTGTAATTGCACATCCACCATTAGAATCAATTTTAGTTGAAGATAATAATGGTAAGAAATTTAAATCATATATATTATTATATACAAACTTAATATTATTAATAATATCGTAATACCCAAGATTTAACCTAACTTTTTAAGAACACAACAAATTACATCCATTGTTTGGTTTAATCAGAAGAGTACAACAACTAAAAAGTACAGAAAAGTACAGAATTATATCGAAAATATTGTTATTAATTATGATGACAAAGATTTCATAATGCATTTTCGATTATTCAGAGCAATAACATACAAACTGATAAATCGATTCACAGAATCAGATATATTTATTTCTATACAAAGTAAGTATACGTTTTTACTTCTACACAGAAAACAGGATAGAAATAATAATACGATAAGATTATTAATAGATAATAAGAAAATAGAAAAAACTTTAAAAAAGTATCAGTTCTATTTTATATTAAATTTTATATTATATTATGTTATTATGCTATTTTATTATATTTTATTATATTTTTTTAGTGTGGAATGTACGAAAATAACAGTTGAAAAACATTTTGTGTTATTTATGGTTTGTTGGGCATGAAAGTTTATCTTACCGAGATGTTGCTTATCACAATAAGCACTTTACACCATATAATCACAAGAGTGATAGAATTTATTATGTTTTTTGGCGCCTAATATTATAAAATACCCAACATTAGCAGAAAAAGAAGAAACATCAGCTTATTTTTTACTAGAAAAAGGATTTTCTGGTATAATTGGTATGCATTTACATTTATAATCATATTTTGTTTAACTTTTGTTTAACAAATGTATGATGCACCCCGTCGCACCCCGTTCCGTCCGAACTATCACCCTACCGGACAAAAATCGACCGACCACCCATCGGCTTAAAAGGCGCAAAGGGCGGATAAACGCTTTAAATTATCGAAATAATTAGTACGGTCTACGGGCCGTACAGGGAATCTGCGCTACTTAGCGCTACACGGCGGAAATACCCGAACGCGCCCGGAGAAACCCGAACGCGCCGTTTCGAAGATCAGAAGCAACGAACAAAGTTATTTTGTTATTACAAATTAGTTCGGCAAAATAATACTCGCGGATCGACCCGAAGAGACGAATTTCACCGAATTATCGATCCGCGGGGTATAAAAAGCCCGATCCTATCAGAAAAGAGAGAGATCCTCGGAATCATTCGCCGGGCTCGCTTAGCGAAACCGACTCCGATCCTGAACTGAGAATCCGCCAAGCAAAGATTGCGAGTACGCCACCCCAGCCAGGAGTTACTGGCCAGAGCCGATTCTCCGCTCCTATCTGATCCATCGAATCCGCTTGCCAGGAACCTCTCGAGGTAGCGTGTTCGCTGCCCCAGCCAGGAGTTACTGGCGTTGGCTAAGCATCTCCTCCGACTTCCGCATAAACGCAATGTATCGGCAAGCTCGCCAGGTATTTCTGGCCGTTACGCCCTGCGGCCGAACACGCCGGCCCCCACTGCTGTGGACCGCCGCCGCCATCCTTGCCTCCGAGCATCTATCCGCGATCCGCGTTCGCTGTAAATATCCGCGTCCGCTGTAAATACCCGCGACCCGCGCCGCCGTAACAGACCCGCGATTTGCGTCCGCTGTCAATACCCGCGACCCGCGCCGCCGTAATAGATCCGCGTCCGCTGTAAATATCCGCGCCCACTGCTTTGGACGACAACTGCGCCGCTGACTAAATCATTGTAAAACGCGCTGCTATTGTCACCATCACGATTAATTATCTATAAGCAATCTTGTCATCCAGCATATATTAAATACAGATATTAATATCAGAGAACTTATTCGTCTTGCCACTTTTTCATACCGAACCTGAACAGACCGACGAGCGTATCCGCGTATGTAGCATATCCTTGCGGAACACTAACCGACGAAAAGGCGGATCGTTTTACTCATATTAATAACTCATATTAATATTTCATGTTTTACTTATATATTAATATTTTTTTAGGTGCTATAGATGGTTCTCATATAAGGATTGACAAACCAATAGAAGATGCTGACTCTTATATCAATAGAAAACAATATTTTTCATTATATATTCAAGAAACGGTTAATTAGAATTTAAAATTTATTGATGTATTTGTTGGGTATCCAGGTTCTGTTCATGATGCTACAGTATTCAAAAATTCATCATTATATAATGATCTACATCAACTTTGTGAAGGTTAGTTAAAAATAGAAAATAATAAGTAGTAAATCATGAAAGCTATAAAAATATCAATATTTTAATGTTATTAATATTATTCCAGATAATTATTTTCTTGTGGGGGATCCTTGCATCCTTGTTTGCAACAACTAATCGTTCCATATAAAGATAATGGATATTTAACAAGAAATCAAAGAATGTTTAGTCAGAAATTAACTTCTTGTAGAGTTATAATCAAAAATGCATTTGGTTGTTTGAAACAGCGGTTCCGCCAGTTATATCATTTTAAATTAAGAGATATACCACGAATAGTACGAGTTATACACGCCTGTTGTGGTTTGCATAACATGGCCAATGTGCAGGATTTACAATTATTTGAAGTACTTATGGACGATGAGCAACCAGATTTTGACGCACAAAATCACTTCATAAATAATGAAGCACCAAGAGAATATGAAACTGGTGTACATAGATGAGATGAAATATGTTACCAAATAACGCGTGTATAAAATTTACTTCAGGATATGTAAACAGCTTATACTGCCAATAATTCAATAATTCAATTAATCTAATTTCTAATTATATAATTAATGTAATTTCTAAATATTTATAAAAGAATAAATTTAGTAATATCCGGCTTTTTTAAAATATTCTTTTCATTGTATATATCTATACATACATTTTCACAATGATTATTATTCGTTCTTTTTTGCTTGTTCTTTATAAAATTGACTGTATATTAATATATAAACGTATATAAATATTGATATTAATATAAATAGATATTAATATAAATAGATGTTAATATAAAATATAGATGTTAATGTATATATATGTTGAAATATTTTATTTAGTTTTTGTATATTTTTGTAAATCGTTCGTATATATTTAATAAGAAATAAAATACGTATTGTAAATTATGTAATTATTGGATAAAAATATTAAACAAATTTTAATTAAATATTATAAATTATTCTTTATTATAAACCTTTATTTTTACAATAAAACATAAACTAGACATAAACTAAAGTAGTAAATAAACTAAAAAACATTTTTTAAGAATATTCTTAAAAAAATAATATTAAAGAAACATAATATTTTTGAAACATATAATGTTCAAATATTAATAAAAAAAACACAAATTTTTTAAACATAAATTCAAAACATACATTCTACTTTCATTCATCTCTGAACTAAAAAAATAATAACAAAAATATTTTTTAATGAAATAAATGTATAAAATAAAATTCAAAACATTCTTTAAATCATAAAATAATAAAAAAAATATCTTTAACAAAATAAATGCTTAAAATTAAACATTAATATAACATTTTTAGTTAGCTATTTTTTAATAATAAAAAAAAATGTTTTCTATTTATTTTGTAAATCTAAATTTATTATTATAACGGTTCGTCCTCATCGGGCGTAACGTGCTCGTCGGTTGCCGGGTTCGGTAATTAATAAAATTATTTGACTCGGACGTTTTGTTAAAAGAGTGTATATTTATTTGAATTAATCCAGGTGGATACACAGCGATGTTGGTTCGCCATGAGGTTCTCGGTGCGGGCGAAGTATGCGCGGTGCGCGCGACATGTGCGTCAGGGCGAGAGATTGGCTCGCGTCGGGGCCTACTGGTCGCGTAGGCACGTGATTGATCGAGCGGTGATTCGGCGATAGCGCTCACAGTTCGTGCCGCGTTACTCGATATTTTCGCGCGGTCGATGTGCGTTTGAATGTCAAGAGCGAGAAGCTCGCTCTGGCTCGTAAATTTTGCACGAGAGACAAGTATGCTTGTCGGGGACTGAGAATACTCCGTCCCGTATGCTCGTATATAGGCGGGATTGATGAGACCGAGAATGCTCCGTCTCAGAGTGGAAGATAGAAGAAATGAGTAACAATGCTTGTCGGAGACTAAGAATGCTTCGTCCCGATTTGCTCGTATCGTTAGCAAGGAAGCGTTGAGACTGAGAATGCTCTGTCTCGAGGGAAGCGAGAGTCAAGTATGCTTGAGGCTAAGAATACTTTGTCCCGATTTTCTCACTTTTGTGGATAGATGATATCTGGTGTCGAGTATGCTCGGTAGAGATCAGGAATGCCTGGTCTTGGTTTATCGGTATCGGTCGGAGGATCGGATCGGTCTGGTCTGTCTTATCGTGGCTCGGCCGGGTTTATATACCCGACCGCGTTTGTTATTTTGTATTAATAAAATAACGCGAGTCGCCGGCGGTGTTTGACACGCACGTGGCGAATGCGTGTTTGGTTGCGCGCGCAATGATCGGTGCGTTCGGTACCTCAGGCGCGCGCGTCGGTCGGTGTGTTCGGTAGCGGGCGCGGAGCCCGGTCGCACGTATGACTAGAACGATGTGCGGGGGGGCATATCGTTATATTATTAATATATTACTTTAACTGTATTAATTATCTTTTCTTTGTATTTTTATTAGTTCTTGTAACAGTTTAGTTTTTTCCTCGCGTAATTTATTTGCAACTAGTAATTGCTTTTGGTATGATTTTCTCATTTTTTTGTATTCATCTATTATTTCTTTTTGCATCTCACATTTGATCTTATTTTCTTTATGTATCATTTGTTAATTTTTCTAAATTTCGTTGACATGTGTCCAAAACTCTGTTGTGCGGGTCGTTTCGGGGATCGATCAAGGAGTCGGCGGGAAAGAGGCACTCACCACTTTGTTCGATACTAAATAAACTTTATTAACACTTGATACATATTGTCCTTTTTAATTCGGACCGCGACAGACGTGACGGCACGGCGGATCTCGACGAGTCCTCTCCTAGTCTCTGTCTCCCGTTTTTATCCCGTTCCAGGCGGCCGGTCCTTGCCGTGTCATCAACATGTTCGTCAGCGTTCGCGGTATATTTCTGGGTCGCGCGGCGGTTTTCCGCGTAAGGGCCGCGCAACCCGGTTAGCAGTTGCTTCATGTGGAACGGTTACACAATATTTGCGCGATTAGCACGGTAGCGTTGGTAATCGCTATCGCTTGATAAAATAATAATTCGTCGGATAAAGTATCGCTTGCCGCAATCTGCTTTGTCAGCGGTGGGCTTGATTGCGTTCTCGGCGCTCGCGACATCTCGTGCTGTAATGCTTATTTTCTTTGTATAGCTTTTGCTTTTGAATATCTATATTATAAATTATAGAATCATTATTTTTTATTGATAAAAAATTCAAGTTGAGAAAATAGATCTAGTTTCGGAATATCTTCGTTATATTTTAAGTAATATAATATTAATCATAAATCACAAATTGTTGATTTATTGTAATCATTTTGAATTAGTATCAAAGAACGTATAATAAAAATTCTTGCAAAATATAGTAAAATATAGTAAAAATATTAATCGATAATATTTATATTTG
The DNA here is from genome assembly GCA_024349325.1 of Pogonomyrmex californicus. NCBI lineage: Eukaryota > Metazoa > Arthropoda > Insecta > Hymenoptera > Formicidae > Pogonomyrmex > Pogonomyrmex californicus. Next base: position 296,634 of record JAECZD010000049.1, read on the forward strand.
ATAAAAAAGGTTTATAAAATATATAAAAAACTTATTTTTATTACTTTAATCAATAAATAACTATATATATTTAAAATGAATTATGATTTTGTTTTTAATTAAGCACAATTTATTTCTAGATATATGGTTATTCATTCATTATTGAAGCAAAAAAGAAATTTTTATATTTTACAATTCTATTCCATCAATTTCAAATTTTATTTTATCAAAAAATATCTTTCTTGTAATATATTTTCTAATGTATTTTGCAAAAATTTTCATTATATATTCTTGCTTGTGTTATCAATTAAGATGAGATGTAATAAACCAATAGGGGTGAAATACAAATGTGATTTTATGTTTTATCTATTTAATTCATTTTTCAAGCTTTGCTATATCTTATTATGTAAAATAAATGTAAAATAAATGAATATGTGTATGTATGTAAAATAAATGAATATAACATATAAATATAGCATTTTATTTAAAATGTTTATAACTTTTAATATATATATAATTTCACAAGGAAATTGTTATTACGTTATATCTTCAAAAATATTATAGGTTAAATTATGCAATGTTTTTTTATATTAATAAATATAACGAAAGTATTTTATCATTGTAGAAAACTTATGTTTTTAACATAATTTTATAATTTTATAATTTTATAATTTTTTTATAATTTTTTATTTATCTTTCTGTTATCGTTAGTCACTGATTGCAATTTCATTATATGCGATCATTATAGTTATAAGTTGGTTCATTATATATTGTTTGATGTGATGTTGTTAATTCGTTATATGTTTGATTTGATATTGTTGATTCATTACATATTGCCTGCTGTGATATTGTTGGTTCATTAATATGCTGTCTGATACGAAATTTCTTCATTGTGCTTAGCTTTAAACATGTTGCTTAGCTTTAATTTGTATACTTGTATTTATACTATTATAATTATTTTCATTATTTTCATTATAGATAGATCTATAATATATTTAAAATAAATGATTAAAACAATTTTATTATATAAGAAACAGTTTCTAATAATTAAGACTTTTCTTACTTAAAATCTAATATAAAACTTACAAAGATGTTGGCCTACTATCATTTTTTTAAATTATGCCTTTATTTCCTGATAACTAATAAGGGTTCAATGTTATGTTTTCCGCCTAATATAATAGTTCTACTAATTCCCTGTAATTAAATTAAACGTGTTTTATAATAAATATTAATTTTTTATACATTTTAAAATTTATTGATATACTTACATCTCATAAGGACAACTTAATCTATTTCTTCTACTTTTTTTATTATGGGTTATTACATTTTTATAAGATCGTTCCAATAATTTATATTTGTTTTCTACTTGCATTGTAAAAACATTATAGCCTTGCATTTTCATTTTTTCTGAAATTTTTTGCAGAATCTTTTTTGTTTTAATTTTTCTTTGTACAAGTAGATCTATGTTTTCTTTATACAAAGATAGAAACAATTTTGTACTGTCCAATAAAATACTTCTCTATATACTTCTTTTTTTCTATTCATATCCTCATTATTTAATTCATTTGCATTACTAGGAATATCATACCATGTTATTAATATGTTTTTATTATCAATAGTATAGCACATACTGTCAAAATTAAAATCGATTTCTTTGTATATGTGAAATTTTAATCTTCCTGCAAATGCATACAACAATATATTAATTTTTATATTTTGTTTATACACAGATGTTGATACACAGATTTAAATCTACAAAGGCTGATATTCATAATAGTAAATAATTTTGAATTCTTCATTAAATAATATATAAATACTAAATTTAGATGGGCAATCTTAATACTTCAGAGATACATGTAACGTATCCATTTTCATTTATCAGAATGTTTCCTGCGCTATCTTTATTGATAAATGCTATTTCTACATTATCGTTTGCCGTTTCTATGGAATGCCAGACGGAATAATGTGCGAAAGTCTGATTTATCAAATAAATGACACTTTGATATATAATGACACTTCTGTACACGTCGATCGAATCTCCTGTTCGTTATTCCGTATTAGCTTTCTTCCCTATATTTTTCTCCTTCGAGATTATTCTTAAATAACAAATATCTTAATTCTTACAAACAAATATAGTTTGTAAGAAGGAGAATCTGTTTGCTATTATTGTTTGTCTCTTGTCTATTGTGTCAATTGTTAAATGTTTCGAATTATGTTTTTTAACCTGCAGGAATTTTCAACCTTTCGGTATTACAAAGACTAGAAAATAATGATCATGGAATACAGTAAGTATAAATTTAAAAACAAATATGTAATATTTATATATAATATTATTAATTATTATGCATTGGCGTCCGATTTTCTAATCAACAAATTTTCTACAAATTTAATATTTAATGAATACTGTTTTCTAAATAGTAACTGCCGATAATTTTAACTTGCATATCTCAAGTACTATGTATTAAAATATATAAATAATATCAATCAGATATTGAATTTATACTCTAAGAAAGTTTCTATTTTCATACTTATTAATTAATATCTTATATTCAAAATTACCGCTACTGATTGAATTTCGTTTGCCTTGCACTGCTTGCACTGACTCTAGACCCAGTGCAACCAATTCAGTGAACTCGTGTACTAAGTTCTGTTGCACTGGAATAACGAACAGTATCGATGACGTCATTTCGGGAATAGAAAATGTCTTTAGTGTACACTTTTTGCACTAGTTTAAGAAGTTCAGGAATAAAAAACAAACCTCTTGTCTCCACCATGGCGACGATGATAATGATGATGACGACGTTTCTTAAAATAAAAATTTCGAAATCAGACTTTGCGTAGCAATATCTCTGCTTATACGGCACGTAGCAGAAAAATAAAAATATTTTTATTATGTAAGTCGGACTCAAGCTATCAATCAAGCTTAGAACTTGATCAATTTAGCCGTTATTGAGATTCGATAATTTCAGATGCTCGCATCTCGCCGACTCGCGTAAAGTCACACGGTAGTTCTCAATTGACTTGACAGTGTCAAGTTGACACCCGAGATACACCGTATATACTGTGTGTGTGTGTGTGTGTGTGTGTGTGTGTGTGCGTGCGTGCGTGCGTGCGTGCGTGCGTGCGTGCGTGCGTGCGTGCGTGCGTGCGTGCGTGCGTGCGTGCGTGCGTGCGTGCGTGCGTGCGTGCGTGCGTGCGTGCGTGCGTGCGTGCGTGCGTGCGTGCGTGCGTGCGTGCGTGCGTGCGTGCGTGCGTGCGTGCGTGCGTGCGTGCGTGCGTGCGTGCGTGCGTGCGTGCGTGCGTGCGTGCGTGCGTGCGTGCGTGCGTGCGTGCGTGCGTGCGTGCGTGCGTGCGTGCGTGCGTGCGTGCGTGCGTGCGTGCGTGCGTGCGTGCGTGCGTGCGTGCGTGCGTGCGTGCGTGCGTGCGTGTGCGTGCGACGCGCGTATATCAATTTATATCAATGTGTAGAATGGGAAACGCGAGTGACTCGACATTAGACTCATCAAATGAGCAAATTTAGGAAAGCGAAAGCTTCCGAAGCGGAAAGATCAGCGTAATAGAATCGTAGTCGTAGTCATAACTCCAACACACAATAAATTGGTAAGCCTGTTCTACAATGCGTCATGCATCACAATCAAGTATTCTCCCCACATTCGACTGTGATTAACCCATTCTTACGGCCCACGATCCACGATACCGATACACGACGCATTGTAAAACAGGCTGTAAAGGATATATGTCGCCAATTCCTTGTGCGTTGGAATTACGACTATGATTACGACTACGACTCTGTTACAACCGTCCTTCGGCCTGTTCTACAATGAATGTCGTCTGTCAGTGTCATGAACTGTAAGAATGGGCCAATCACAATCAAATATTCCCCCTCCTATTCGTTTGTGATTGGTCCATTCTTGTGGCTTGCGGCTTGTGACACCGACATGCAGCTTGTTGTAGAACAAGCCTTAGGCCTAATTTGGCTAGCGAGAATATAGCGCGAGGGTTAGATGGCTGTCTATTATTCGAGTTGGCCCAAATTCCGAGCACTCATGGATGTACTTTTTCACCATACACAAGTCAAAATTCGGATAAAAGAATAAAAAAAAAAGGATATTATGAAATAAATTGTTGAAAAAAGTCAAGAAATTAATTTTTAAAATATATATTGTAAGTTAAAATTAAATATATAATATATTTTAAGAATTAAATCATATTTATATAATTTATATATATAATTATATATATATATATATATATGCGCGATGGCGACGATGGAAAAGGGGACCAAAAGTACAAGCGCATATATATATATATATATATATATATATATATATATATATATTTTATATATATATATATATATATAATTATATTATTATATATATATATATATGAAATTATATATATATATATATATATATATATATATATGTATATATAATTAAAACATTTAGAAATATATGCATATAAATATTGAGTGATAAAATAAATCATCAAGAGTAATGAAAAAAAGAGAGAAAAATGAGGGGAGGAGGTAGGAAGAAAGCAAGAGGGGGGAGAGAGAGAGAGAAAGAGAGAGAGAGAGAAGCGGAAGGAGCAATGAACAAGTTGAATGTTTATACTCACGTATGACTTTGCATAATGATCAGTCGACTCTAACGATGAAATAGGTCCATATCGAATAACTAATTAAAAATTCTTCTACTTTTCTTTATAAATTGTATTATATTTCAACACATTCATGCAATACACTTCACATCATTCACTCACTTAATCAATTAAAGAAGGAATTTATTAATAAATCAATCAATAACTAATGATTCAATATAAAATCACTAATAATTGTTCACTGTGCAAAAGTGACTACTGTTTCTTAATGATTTTGACTCATGAATCGATGCAGATCACGAATAATTAACAAAAATAATGTGTTAAGCAAACTCAGCAAATGATGTAACAAAGTTCGAAATGATAGGAAAACAAAACGCGAAGCGTCACAGCCGTTTCAAAAAATTTACACAAAAACAGAACACATCGACTTAACTCAGAGATCTCAACAAGACTATTCGAAAGAAACACGTGTTTACTCGACAATGGTTGTGTTCAGCCACAATATATACATGCAACTCTCGCGATTTCAACTTGGATAAAAATGAACTGCATGCACGAGGTAGCTAGCCGATCACAGCATTGATATTCTATTTTATTTTTCTCTATTTTCGCTCTCTATTACAATCATTTAAGATAGACTGCACTCCAATATTCACTACCAGTACTGAAAATATATAATTCAGGTCACGTATATTAAGTGTCACGTATTATAGTGAATATCGAAACGCGGCCTCATAGAAACAGAAAATGGCGAGAACAAAGATTTCATACAAAAAATAAAGTGATAAAGTGATTAGTAATTCAGTAAGTGTGCATAAATAGTGACTGTTCTGTATTATAAACAGTTCAATGTTCAATGTTTAGTAAATAGAAAGCTGAGAAAATAAAAAATTATTCTTACAGAAAATAGTTTATCTGTACAAAAATTGTACAGATTTGCTATTCTCTCAAAGGAAACACTTTGGTCTTAGCTTTATTGCAGGTGTTATTTTGGAAGGAATTTTAAGGAAGATCAAAATAAAATGTCGGCTCAAAGAAGAAGCAATGATATGTTGTTAAAGAATATAATAAAAATGTATAGGAACCATACTTGTTTCCAAAGGAACATAATAGGTATGATTTTATTTCATTTATTATTTTTTAAATATGAATTTATATTATTGATGTAAATATGTTTACAATATTTTTATATATTTAAATATATATATATGTTTATTAATACAATTTTATTTTTACTTTCTAATTTTTATGCAACTTTTTATGCAGCTTCTTTCTTCATCATTTCATATTAAATATTACTTCTCTGCGTTGAGCAGAGTTATTATCCTCTTTGCCATGTTGTATTGTGATTGCTGCATCTTTTCAGTCACAGTAGTCACAGTGGGAAATGACAACAAAATCTATGACATCATTACTCTATTGCAGTGCTATCGTAATGCACTAAGATACATTTTGGAACGGCTTTATCGCACTGTCAGTGAATTTTGGAACACAGCTATAGTCTATAATATTCAAATACAAAAATCTGAACTCAATTCTGTCAATATAATAATGAAGTAGTTATGAAGTAAAGGAGAAATACAAATAAAATAGTTCAGTTCAAGAAATTTGGAATAGAAAATTGAAAACTTATAACTGATACACTCATCGAAGATTGAGGGTTTTTTCATATTAATATATGAAAAAAGATGAGAGATAAATACAGAGTAGACATATATAATGTAATACAAAGTAAGTATCAAATAATTACATGTATTAAAAATATCAATATTCTTAATAAATAAATAAGTAAATAATCAAAAATTATAAGAAAATTTCTTAATCAGCGAATGTGAAAATAAATGCAATACACGGGACAGGCTGCACTGATAAAAGTATCAAGAAACAGTAAAGCGTATGACAAAATCATGAAATGGTTGACTATAAATGTGCACACTCAAAAATGTTAGGGGCATTGAGTACCACACATATCCCACTAGCCCCTACATGTCCTTTATTTAAATGCACAAACCAAAACTATGATACAAATTAAGCACTTGCCCAACGAGATAAAGATTTAAATAAATTACTGATTACTTATTAAAATTACTGAAAGTAATTTAAATAAATTACTAAAATACAGCAAAAAATTATACAAAATAGACGCAATAATAACTAAGTAATAGCTTAAAATAAAATTAAAAAGCAAATATATAGGCAGCAAGTAAAAGTATGCAAATGTACATATAGGGACAGCCAGGGAATAGCATTATAATACAATAATTATCCCGGCGCCCATGAAAATAATTTCTCAAGAGAAATTAATTGATACATAAATAAAATAAAATAAAATTAATGGATAGAATGATGTGATTATACGAATTAAAATTACATCAAATAAGTTAAACCTGATTAAGATAAATTAAATAAAAAAAAGTTAAATTAAAATTGATATACGAGAAAATTGTTTATTTAATACTAATCAAAGATAATTAAAATTAAAATTAAACAAGATGAATAATTAGAATAATAATTAATGATTAGAGTAACATTTATAGGTAAATAGTGTAAAAATGTAAGAAATATGAATAAAGCTCAATTGAATTGATTAGATTAAATTAAACTGAGTTAAGCTGAATCAGAGATTGAAAAAGAAATAAGAATATTAATGAATATATATAATACTAAGCAGAGATAAATAAAAATTATATAAAATTAAACAGAAACAGTGAAATAATAAATAACTAAATCAATATGTAATTTAATAAATAAATAATTAAAGTGATACATAATAAAAATATAAATCAGATTTAATAAATATACATTCCAGTGCAGATAATATAATATCAAAAAGATTGATAATAAAAAGTAAATAAATAAATAAATAAATGAATAAATAAAGTCTAACAAAACAAGTCAAACAATTTATTAAAACAAGGCAGTATACAGGTCCCAAAACTCCCGCATTTGAAGTACATTACGTAATTTTTTATGCTAAAAAAAACAACTTTTTCCTTTAGTAAAAGGAAGTTTTGGGACCTGTATATTGCCTTGTTTTAATAAATTGTTAAATGTTTTAATAAATTGTTAAATTGCGTGCGAGTAGTTTTTACAGTAAATCAAATTAAAAGTGACGAATGAGCGCACGTATGTGCGTAGCGATTAAGGCTGGCGCGCGTTCTTCAGGCCGGCGCGGCCTGGTACATAATCTTTGATGACTTCACGTACTGTATTGTTTAAAATATGATAAAAGTTAACAAAATAAGTATTGTTTTCATCCTTTAACGATTTAATAAAAAAATTGTCTGATTTCGTAGCATTATCTCGAAATAAAAATAAATGTAAATAATATGGTGTAAATAATATGAACTGAGCATTCTATTATTTTAATTACTGCGCAATTGCATATAACAATAAAAAAATCTGAATTTAACGAATTATTTAGACTTCGTTAAATTTTTCGTTAATTTTAATTATTCGTTAATTTCTTTTTTTGTTTAATTTATTTTTTAATTATTTTTTATTTTGGAAGATTTGCCATTAAATATACGTCGAATCATGCCAGAAATGCTCCAGCTCACGCAAGATAGTTTTATTTACAGAGTCAATGCCTGAATACAAATAAAAGAATTACACTTCGAACCTCTTTTATAAATTTAAACTTTTAATCAGCCCTTTTCAGAGCTACAACTATTATTATTATAAACTTACGAATATCTCAGTACATCAAACGCTTACGAATTGTGTTTTTTATTTTATTGTTTTAACCGTGTAATCAATAGAATGTTTTCTTTTAATGGAATATGTAACGCTTAATAACGAGAAATTGAACTTTTGAACTTTTTAACAATTATAAATAATTTACTCAAATTGTTTGTTATGAAGGAAAATTTTTTACAGAGCATATACGCAATATGTATAATACTTTAAATACGATTATTTCAAAATATTTAAAATATTTTTATATTTTTGACATTTTTTTAAACAATTATTTACATAACGTCTAGATCATAATTATCAAAATTATTTATTTTATCAAATATAATTTTTCATACTTTTTTTATTTGAATAATTTTAACCTTTTATAATTTTGTTAACTTCTCTGATACAAGATATTAGAAATAATTTTACACATTTACGAAATATGTGAAAACGTTTCAAAATATCGATATAATCGTATTAAAGTTTTATGAGATTATGTTGTTGTACCCCGGATGGGCTACAACGATAATATTAGGGATAGTCGGGTTCGTTGAGCCTAAGGAGTTGGGACTCCGAGCAAGATCAAAAGAATGGAAAGGAAATCTTCTCGAAATCACTAACACACTTTCTTTATTTTTTCTGGTTTATTTAATCAATGCACTATTTCGTGGATTTAGTATTGCTTATTTTATTTCTTTCACACACGGTTAAACATCGGCGGGCGGCTCGGCGCGTGTCGCGTTACTCTGGAGGCCGACGACCGAGTATGTCACTTGAGATGCTGATAGTACGGCTCGCGTGAACTTCGCCGCGCTCTGGCAATATCTTGCGCGATAATTATAATAATGATTCCGGACGACACGTTATTCTTGACTCTCTGCCACTCCGCCTTGTGTAACCGATTATATAGTTTGATCGATGCCCGATCAGCATTCTGATCGATTGCGTCGATCGGTTGCGTGATATTGATTAATCAATATTACGCTCGGTTTGATCACCAAGTTTAGGAATTTGCTGATAGGCTTTTTCGCAATGTTCTCGCGTAATGCATTTCTGCGGTCTTTCGAAAGACTGGCCGCAATTTCGGTGGTTACACATTTGTGTCGTCTTTCGAAAGACTGTTCGAGATTCATGTGACCTAATTTTGTTGTCATGCGGACTACTTTTATTATTAGTTATTATTTTATTATTGGTTGTAGATCTAGCTACAACAATGTAATTATTGTAATATTGTAACGACACCCGACGCACCCCCCTCAATGATTAATAATTATCGCGTGAGTCCCCGACCGATCAACCGTCGGGGCTCCGACGCGACGATCCTACCAGGATCCCACCGTCGAGAAAAGCCGACCAGCGGACGCGGCAAACCGGCGATCACGCGGCTTCACGTGCGCACCGCGTGAAACAATAAGCACGGCGGTAAGGCCACCACCGCTGGCCCCGCTACCGACCGCGCCACCGAACAGCTTCGCGGAATCCCCGAGCACGTTCGGCGAATTATCACGATATTTCCGAAGACATCCCCCGGAGCTAGCCCGACCCGAGTCCGGCCGACCCGTACCCGACGATTCCCGACCGACGGCCGGCTCGGGTATATTAGGCGACTCCGAGAGATGATCTGGACCTATCTCCTGCGAGACAGCAACCGATCCAGTACTGTTCTCGATATTCCGAATCCTCATCCCGACAGCGATCTAGGGTGCTACCTATCGTGCCAGGAGCTTCTGGCCGATCGCTCCTTTCATCCAAAAGCGCACAAGACCCTCACAGATTGAGGAGCTTCTCAATCTGGGCTCCAGACAGTAAGCCCTTGTGCCACCTTCCACCGCGGACGATCGAAACGCAGGGAGCTTCCTGCATTCGAAACCGGCATATCCCTACGCACAGCTGATCCGTCATCCGGCTGATCCATCACAACAAAGACGGCCGCAAAATCCCCGCGCACCGTCGCGCCCGCGCCCCCCATATCGCGGAACGCGCCGGAATTCGGAGAACCGATCGCGAGCCGAGCGAATATAAAATACTTAGAAACCACGCGTCTTTTCGCCGTACCAACGGCGAAATACTTGTAAATATTGTATATATAAAACCCCAGTCAGTCGAGACACTAAATATAGACTTGTGTATATAACGAAGAGACTCGCAATATTTTATTTCTCCTACCGAATCCTGCCACAACCGATCGACGCTATCCTGCAAAACCGCGAGCTGTACGCGAAACCGGGAGAAACGTTTTAATATTATAAAGAAATATTTTTGCATAATATGTTGTTAATTTTTTCTGAAAAATAAAGAGAGAACCAGCTCTCTCAAAATATCTTTAATTATAAATTTAAATATTTTATCTTTAAACACTATTATCAAATCAATTTTTTGAAAAAATCAATTTTTTTGACTTTTCGTAATTATATACTCACGTAATTAATAAGTATTCATTAAATTCAGTATTTTTCTTATTGTCATATGCAATTGCGCGACAAAAAAATAATTAAAATAATAGAATGCTCAGTTCACACACCATATAATTTACATTTATTTTTATTTCCAGATAATGCTACGAAATCAGACAATTTTTTTATTGAATCGTTACGTAAAGAATGAAAACAATACTTATTTTGTTAATTTGTATTATATTTTAAACAATACAGTACGTGAAGTCGTCAAGATTATTACTTATTACTTATCGTTTTCTTTTTACTATTCCCGTTTTCTTAGCTAAGAATGCAAGAGAACAAAAAGTGAATGACATATCCTATCAATGTTTACAATTACAAATTTTTGCTGATATAGAATGCATAGCACCAAAAATAGAGCGAAGTACAATAGAATAGTAGATCTTAGCAAATGAAACTTAAATAAATATATATTTTCATAATCATTTCGGAATACGAAGAAATGTTGTTGAAGGGGGAGCTGTCGCTGTCTGCTCCACAGACTTCATCAGAAGAAACTGTGGAGCAACAGCGACAAATAATCATAGACCTGCAAAAATAATTGAAGCAGCTGCAAGAATAAATTGCAAGAAAAGTCCAGCCATTGCAACAGCAGCATCAACAACCTCAACAACAGCAATAACAGCAACAATCACATAGTACAGCGCCGCAATAAGAATTGCAACCGATAGTAAGACATATACATATATACGTTTGAACACACACACACACACACACACACACACACACACACACACACACACACACACACACACACACACACAAATAAACACACATAAATAATATTTATTACATTCTTTTATTAACATGTCATTTTTATGTTTTATTTATTATTGCTATTACTATTATAAAATATTTAGTATGTTTCTTTTATTTCAGATTACAGAAGAGGACGTGGCCATGGGAGCAGTCGTATTCGTTGGTAGGCGAGAGCGCACTGTGCCCTCTAAGAATATCACAATAATTAATAATTATTGTATAGAAAAAAAATAAAAATATAAAATATTATATATAAAATGTGTAGTAAATAGTAAGTATACTACACCGGTTCTAACTCAGGAGCTCCGAGGGGGGTGCGGGTGTGCGGAGGGAAACGATGGACGCGGAGTGGAGGAGAGGGGGAAGTCAGGGGCGGCGGTCCTTTAAACTGAGCCGCGGGCGGCAGGGGGTAGATAAGATAGTAGGATTCGGTGAAGATGATATAAACAAATAGATAAATAAGTAGATAAACAAATAGATAAATTAAAGGTAAAAAATTGCGACTCGAAGGACATGACGTCACGAGGGGAGGAGGTAGATAAGATACAAAGTAGCTACAAAGGCGAAGGTGATATTAACAAATAAATAAACAAATAGATAAACAAATAGGTACAGAAATAAGTAAACAAATAGATAAACAGGTGGTGAAGATGATATAAAGAAATTGCGCATGGACAGGGCACGTGGATATGACGTTAGAGAGGGTGGAGGGCGAGCCCGCCGCCACCCTGTCCCACTGGCCATGTTCTCATCTTCTCTTTTTGTTGCGCTGTCTCTATTGTATATCTACTATCTCTCTCTCTCTCTCTCTCTCTCTCTCTCTCTCTCTCTCTCGCCCTATTACCTATTATCTCTCCCGTTGCGGCTCTCTCTTATTACGAATCTTATGACTATTTTTTTTCGGCTAATTATTTTTATGGCGGGAGAAAAGGAATAAAAGATACATATTGTGTACATTATATATGTTTATTTTTAAACCAATTGAATACATTTTTCATTTAAGCGTGAAACTTTTTTTATTCACATTTTTTAGAAGAATATATATATATATATATATATATATATATATATATAATGCTTTATAGAATATTTAATATCAAATTGTTTAATCTAAACTATATCACATCTACACATTTCTACAAATATCTCCTAATTATTTCATAATTCAGTATGTCAATTTCATCCAACCAATAAAATGCTTCTTCGTTATTTATGAACTCTTCTATACATATCATACATTGTTCCATCGATCTTAATATTAGTAAAAATTTATGATACTCAAAACAGTGTTATTTTAGTTCCCTAATGTCTTCGGTAACCTTACATAATGTGTGCCACTCTCTCACTTCGTCAAAAATATGATGATGAATTTCAATGTTTTCTAGATGTCGTTCCAAGTAACAATTTTCACACAGACATCGATAGGGTTGTTCCTTTTTCCGATAAATCACTTCTTGATGAATTGCTCTTATGCACATTATCGACTCTTGCGCCTCTTCTAGTTCTGGGTGTTCTTCTAAAATAACTCTATCCAGTTGAGGTTGTTTTTCCACCAGAAATTTCATTCTTAGAAAAATAATTTTTAATTTTTTAACTTAATATTCCATTTCTATTTATTATTCTATTTTCACATTAAAATTTTAAAATTTACCTGATTATTTGTTCTTGAAAATTTATAATTTCGTTATATTATTCTGATATAACTCTGAGTCTTCTTTGCAATCCTTTCTCTGAGTCTTCATAAGACTGAATGTCTACTGATCATCTAGTCGGCCTAACTATGAAAATTTATAGGATGTAATCTGAGCTTATCTGTAGTGCTAGACGTTTCGTTTATATTTCAGTCGATCAATATAAGATTCGTCTTAGATGTTGTTCTTCTTCATTTCTCCCTGTTGTTATAATCGCGAGCGACGAGTTTGACTAGCCGATTGAACGTTACATCAGACAAAAAATGTATTGGATCGTTAGAATGTTAGAAGTAATCGTCAACGTAAGGGAAAGAAATAAACAAACATATTTCGTATATCAGATTTATTTATTTTATTTATGATTATCTGACCACCAATTAAACAATATGAATACACTTTGTAAAGCACAATTAATATAGTGATATTTGCATTGCATAGTATTATCAGCGTCCAGATTGTTCAGAGAATCTACGTCTTCATAATCCGCATTCAGAGTCTCGATGTACACGCGCTCTCGCTCATCGTCCAGAAGCAAGTTCCACAACTATTGTCGTTTTTCGTGTCTCTTGACATATATGACAGCATCGTCGTTGTCATCATCTTTCGTTCCGTGCACAGCATTTATAATCAAACTCTTAGCTTTGCTGTATGGAACCATTCGTCGTCCCATCGCAGTCTATGGTGATGACGTATCATCCAACGTGCGCGAGACTTGTCGGCACTTGCGAGGAAATGCCACGGTCCGTTCTCTGAGAGCAAACTCCTTTGCGACAAACTGTCCTCCAACGAGGAAACCTTGCAGGTTTACGAATGTTGGCACGACCATGACGAATAATTTTTCTGCGATCGATTTTGATGTATCATAGATTTTGTTATCTCTCACTCATAGCCAACGATGCTATTATGTGATCTTGCGTACAACATTGGTCAACGGATTGTATTGAACCACGCGATCGTGTATAATGAGACAGTACGCGGTAGTATTTATCGGTACGTTCTCCTTAATCTCAAATTCCAATCTCACGTCCACGGTTACGCTCTTGATCGATTCGTTTTGTCGAGAACAATCGACGATTATGAATGGACCGTTATGTAGAAAAGCGGACGGCTTTCCAATGTTATATCCGTGTTCTGGTCGAAAGATAATATCTCTCGTCAGGAGGAGGAGAACTCGGGTGGACGCACGGAACCTCTCCTGTTCTCGCGGAACGACGTCGTGATGCCGATCCGCGAGTTGAACGCGCGTTAAGGGGGCAGGGATCGGGTCAGCGTCGGCGACGTTATTACCCTTGCCTGCGCCCGCGCTATCGATGGTCCGTTTTAGGTCAGAGAACCGAATCTCTTTGACCAGGGATGGACCTAGTGCGATCCTCAGGGAGCCGGGAACGGTGCGGGGTCAAGTTTAGGAGAGAAAAAAATTTAAGACCGAATTTTGATTAACTAATTTAATAATAAATAATAAAAATGGATTACAATATTCTGTTCGTGTACATTAAAAAGGGTTGAGGTATCGTTACAAAAGAGAAAGTTTATACATAAAAAATATAAGAAAATAACCGCGGACAAGGAAAATCTGGATTTATATACCCAATTGTTCTAATTGGAGCAAAAAGTTGGTGATCGCGAGCATGTCTATGGGATCGGGTTGCAGGTGTGGAGGGGGATTAGGGTGCGCGGTGCGGAAAGCCTTGATTGGGACGAGGTAGAGAAGAGGATCACGGGAAATATACATAGGGACGGTATCGGTTATTTTGTGTTTGGAGATTTGGTCCCAAAATTGCTTGTCGGGTTTAAATTTTCTTTGGATGAAGAAGGTGCCAGGAGGTGGATGGGTGGGAGAGCGAGGAAATTGACGGACGAGGTTAAAAAACTTCTCCACGTCGAAGTTTTCCGGAGTACACTGGTTTTCGAATTCGGCCGCGGAGCGGAGGGCGGAGGCGTACTGATGCAGCGAGATGTTGGCTAGTCCCGGCTCTACTTCTATTAATCGCTCCGCGAGTTCTTCGGCGTGGCAGGTTTCGCGACGAATCCGCTTATTCGATTTCTCTCGACGGTGTCGCAATGCCCGTTTCGTTCGTCCGTTCCGGATGGCATTTGTTTGGTTCACTATATAAAAGAGAGTCAGATAAAAGAGAAATTGAGGAATCGAGATAAGGCAGCTTCACCGAGTCAATCGGCGGCTTGCCAGGTTGGAATGTTGTGGAATCGGGGGAGGCAGCTTCGCCGAGTTAATCGGCGGCTTGCCAGGTTAGAAGGTTGTGGAATAGAATGTTGTGGAATCGGGGGAGGCAGCTTCACCGAGTTAATCGGCGGCTTGCCAATTTAGATTTTTGGAGTGTTTTAGCGAGATAAATAAGTAGAAGTCGCGAACCAAACTGCCAGTTACCGCGGGGGAAAAATGATAAACTTGGACTTACTTTTGTTGCAGCGGCCGCTGGTGATGGTCGAGGAATGCAATTGCCAGGCTGGATCGTTGAATCACTCGAAAATAATAAAATCGCGCACAGATTCTAACTGTAATAATTTCGGATGGTGCAGACCATGAATGTAGCGATGAAGCAGGAAGAAGAAAGCGATCCGTTCCAAGTCGCGGTTTTTAAAAGGTTCCGGAGGGATGGGAATATCTGAGGGCGTGATGGATTTTCGTGTTGGCTTGTCGAATGATAGTTTAGGAAAATTGTGAATATAGAGGAAGGAGGGGAGCGGTGTTCTGTGAATTGTGGTTGTTTTTATATTTCTAGATTTCCCAGCGAATGGTAGAATTAGTTAATAAAAATTTTCCGGCGTTCCACACCCTCAATCATTCATTGGTGTGGCCGCCAACGGTCGCTAATCGTTTCTTCTTGATTGGCGTTTCCCTTAGTTTCCCCACCAATTTGGGGAGTGTCACCCTCGAACGATCCGAAGCGTTTCTTATCCGTTAGGAATTTGCTTTTGTTAATGTAAAATTTTTTATTGGTAGGTCATAAACTTGTCGGTGCCGACAAAGCTGTTTATCCCAATTTTTTGATAGTGAGACATATCTCGAGAGGAAATTTTGTTTATTTAGGATTTCCTTAGATCGTTCGAAGCGCTTCGTTTATGGCAGCCGTTGTTTTTCTCTTCCCGAAAGAGAGGAATTCGTGAAGTCCCCCGGACGTAACATTTGACGCATTGAGTTTCTTTCACTTCTTGATGCAGCCGGACAAGCGAGTATTATCAATCGATGTTTTCTTTGTAAAAGATGCGTTATCTCTCTGCGTATGCTTCACTTCGTTCAACACGAGCATCTCAAATGTCACGCTTGGCTTGTCACTGTTGTACATGCAATCTGACGGTGATCTCTTCTCCTCTGAAATCGAGCAATCATTCGTTCTGGTCAACAATGCGTATTATTAGCTCGTAATGCTCCGTACGATGACTGGCAGTAAATGAGCTGCATCGGCCTTTCCGATATCTTACATCCTGACGGCACGCTCAGCGAAAATTCGTGTATCGTGTGCACATTTTTGTCATTGTTGTACGCATCCGCGGTCACGTTGCACTACACGGATAATGTTTATGTTCATTATGTTGATCGACACGTCCGATTTATGCCACCTTCGCGGTTGCGATATACGCTTCGAGAAGCCCAGCAGCGATCTAATGTTATTGGACTTGTTAAATTTATTCTGTAGGCGCATTTAATCTTTAACACATCATATTGTCATTTGCGCGGAGCACTATCGGGTATTCCCCAATCTCGTCATCGCCGCGCGCGGTGTCACCAGCGTTACCATCGGGTGCGTCGCGTTGCGATCGTTTCCGTAAAATCTCACGTCTCAACAATTCATTTATGACCTGCAGTTCGTACGACCCTTCAGAAATCGTAATTTCTGTGTCTTTGCCAAAATAAAATGTATTATTCGAAGCGTTTACATTCGGTATCGTGATAAGTCTCCAAAATTGTTAAACCAAGCTCGTAGTCAACGTCACTCAAATTGATGACTGGAAAGTAGTTTGCCGCGAGAACGCTGCTCTTCCCGCTCAGCGTAAGCGTTAGCGACATGTTGGAAAAAGCGTTCAACGAATACTGAAACATTGCGACATTTTGTCGGACTTTATAAATTCACGCGCATCGACCGTTTGGAGAAACCACATGCACAGCTGTCCGCAGACGCTCTGATCGTACGTCTGATAGGACGTCCGATTGTACTCTATCATAACACTGTCTCCGAAATATCGTACGAGTTCCTTGGGCGATCGAAGATTACCGAAACTGTCGAAGTACACGACGTGATCGTTTCTTTTTGCGTTTCTCTTGCTACGCAATGAGTACCGGGATCCATCGCGTCGTCCAAATTTACGATATTGTTCTCCTTTCGACGCGCGCCGCTAATCGCGTTACACATGAAAACACTTCTGAAGTACGATACGCGCATACGTCTCGCCAACTGATCCAATTGTACATTGGTGATTACTCCCGTAGGTACTTTTATTGTCTTTTTGGTGTTTTTTTTCTTTTTTTCCTTTTTCGAGTTTGTACGGAACGAGATATAGTCCTTGTCCGCGTGTTTCTAATTGCACGATTGTGACGTTGCAGTTCCTCGAGCTGACGTCACGCGGCTTTCCTGTCGTTTACCGTTTTCGCCACGTTGGCCGCTTCGCCGATCAAGGATCCGAGCACGCCCAAAATTGGCAGAATCGGTAACACGCCACCTCGTTTCGCCGTTAGAAGTATTCATTTCTTTTTTTTGCTGGCTTTTTTCTTCGCTTTCATACCCATACCGATCTTGATCTTGGCTTTCATCGCTGCCCAAGTAGCTGCAGCTGCAGCTTTCTCGCTCAGAGTCGAATTCCTCGCGATAACGCGTCCTAGGGCTTTATCGGCGAATACCTTGTCCGCCACGTATCTGTCGGCGAGATCGTTGCTCTGAGGATACGCAATGTCGTGTTCACGGCACGCCGCGTCCATTGGATTTATGCCCGTTTCACCAATCGATTCTTCAGCCGAATACCCGAGTCGCAAAACTGATAGCCGGGAATATGTAACTCGAAAGGAAGCGCGTTTATCGATTGAGCAGACCTCCAACGCAGCTTTCGTTTGACGTTGCTGCTGCTGACATACGCTACAATCTTTTATCTTCGATGTGTGTACGTTGCCACGGTTGGTTATAATACTCAACACAACGACAAGTTCGAACGTCCAAATTTATGGTCCGGAAACTTATCCTACACATGGTCGATATATTCATCGCACACGCATAACAGTACGACCTTCGATATATATTGCAACTGCTCAGCGCTCAAGTCCTGAATATCGGAAGGACGATAGCGCGAGATACATTTTTGCAACTGAGCGATTCGCGGTTTCGCACGCCTATAAATAGGCGTTCGATCGAAACCTAGATAACGCAGTGCGAACATGAAATTCGTGCGGCAACCACTGACGATACGCGTCGCGAATTGCGACGAGAAAGCGCGAATGATGGGGGACATCGCGACGGAGCGCAAGCACGGTGAAATGCTACCGAGTACCGCGCCATCATTTGCGGTCGAATTGCGGTAAAACCAATGTTCTCATAAGCTTGCTCGAGAGTCCGCATGCTGTACGTTTCGAGAACGTGTACGTATAATCGAAATCGCTGCAACAACCAAAATATCGATATCTCGAAACTTTGTTGACATCAATCGACGAAATCGGCTACTTTACATTCTCCAACAACAATGACATCATTCCACCGAGAGAGGCATGTCCAATTCGATCTTTGTCTTCGATGACATTGCATGCAATAAGCAAAATGCAGTGAGAGAATTCTTCTCGATGGGCCGTTCACTCGAACGTCGATTGCTTCTATCTCTGTCAGACGTACGCGAGGATATCTAAACATCTGATACGCGACAATGCGAACCTGCTGATCCTATTCAAACAGGATAAACCAACTTGAAACATGTTTACAACGATCACATGAATACTAACATGTCGTATGATGAATTTTGTGCGTTATGCCGCGATTGTTGGCAGCGCGAGTACGGATTTCTAATGATAGATAAGGACAGTCCGCTTATCAATGGACGATACAGAAAAATTAACACGTTCGCGGTACCATAACGCGATTAATCGATGTCGATACATCAAGCAGGCAACATGGATAACACCAAAGATCGCGAAAAAATAGCGAAACAGATTGCGAAAACGAGCAATTCGCAAAAAATATCGCGCTTTGATAAAATAGCTGAAGATGTAGCATTGGAGAGACGTTTCAAGCCCATCGAACCCGTCGAACTTCTTTAACAGATTATTGAAAACATCTCAGCTGATTAAAAAAGAAGCCAATGTTGCAAAGGATATCGGTATTAAGAAAAAGAAACGTGAAGACAGCGACGATGATAACACTACAACAGAGATTCGTATTGGGCGGATGTTGGATGGTTGAAATTAACGCCGCCTAAAAAGCAACGTACAAAACAATTGAACGTCATGTCAGATTCATTCACGTACGAATCTACACCGAAAGAACTATCGAAAGAACTGCTACCGCCGAAAGAATTATCGTCTAAAGAATCACCGTCTAAAGAATCACCGAAAATACCGTCCTTTGTACGAAACAAAAAATGTTTTTGAGACAAAAGACATCAGTGAATCGTCACCGAAAACAATCATCAAATAAACTCTGCAAACGCAAAGAGGAAGCCGCGAGGTGCTTCATAGTCAGCTAGGACCGTTGGGACGAAAGTACGTGGGCCTTCTTCTCGGTGACGACATAGATAAAGTGATCGATAATGTGTACGGTGTTTATTTCGACAAAAGTGGTACGATGCTCGGTGACAAAAAGTTTGACGTTGACAAAGATGACTCCATAATCATAGACAATGTGAGATACAATGTGAGGTATACCAGGATTATACAAATTGATCTTCAAGAGACTTCTCGATGAGGCTATATTCACCGAAGATGACAAACAAACGTATAAAAGTATACTATTAACAACGAATGTTCATAGATGTGGCCATAGCGCCTATAATCCCATCATGGGCAACAAGAGATACAAGTATATTAACATCATTGTTCCGCTCGTATCTACATATAAGAAAAGCAATAAAAAGGGTGCAGGTATTGGCAATATACATTCGCCATGAAGTTAAACGACAACAAGATCGATTATGTATTGGAATGATCTCAACGAGCTGGTGGATCGACTCCGATTATTCGACGCTTCGCACCGAACTTGTAACAACGCTCACGACAACGAGATACTGTCGATCATCGAAAAACTTCGCGAAGCCGGCATTATTATAAATTAATCGCGTATCGACGAAACGAGCCAGTCGATTGATGTCAGTGAGGAAAAAAACAATTTTAAATCGTATATCTTATTTACTATTAAACATCGTCGAAACATTAGATCCAATAGACGTGAAAAAAATGTTAGCTCCGAGAGGTGACGACTCGTTGAGGAATTGCACGCTCTGGCAAGGAGAAATTTTTCGCGAAGACGTGTCATAATTCGGGGATACGATCTGTGGCAGGCTGATATCGTCGAGATGCGTTCGTATTCGAGTTTCAACAGAGGTTATCACTACTCACCGTTATCGATGCGTTGAGCAAGTACGCCTGGGCCATACCGCTCAAGAGCAAGGTCGGAAGCGAGACGGCTAACGCTATCGCTAAGATAATTCAAGAGAACGGAAGATGCCCGAGAAATTTGCAAACAGATATGGGAAAGGAGTTTTACAATGCCGATGTGCAGAAACTCTTGAAAAAACAAAACGTTAATCATTATTTCACGTATACGCTGAAGGCATCGATCGTCGAGCGATTCACTCGCACGCTTAAGAACGACATGTGGAAGATGTTTACGCACAACGTCACTTACAAGTGGATCGACCGCGTCTCGCGTGTCAGATTACAACGCGCGCAAGCATCGCACTATCGGCATGCGACCCGCTGATGTAACTCCCGCGATCGCCAAAGAACTCTTGGACACAGTTTATAGTGCGATAAAGAAAGTACGTAGATACGTACATACGTATATACGTACATACGTACATACGTACATACGTACATACATACATACATACATACTTACGTACGTACGTACGTATGTAAAACAATATTTATTTGTTAACTTTTATCATATTTTAAACAATATAGTGCGTAAAGTCGTCAAAGATTAGATACCAAGTCGTGCCGGCCTGAGGAATGCGCATCGACCTGAGGAACGCGCGCCGGCCCTGACCGCTACGTACATATGTGCGCTCATTTGTCACTTTTAATCTGATCCACTGTAAAAACTACTCGTCGCACGCAAGTTTGCTAAAGGAAAAAGTTGTTTTTTTTTAGCATAAAGAATCACGTAGTATACTCCAAATGCGGGAGTTTTGAGACACCCTGTATATGTATATACAATATATGTATATTCCATATATTTTTTATATTTTTATATATGTAGTTTATATATATGTGTGCATATATGTACATATATATACGTATGTACGTATATATGTATGTACATATGTATGTATGTACGTATGTATGTATGTACGTATGTATGTATGTAGATACGTATGTATGTATGTACGTACAAACTTTTTCCTTTAGCAAACTTGCGTGCGACGAGTAGTTTTTACAGTGGATCAGATTAAAAGTGACAAATGAGCGCACGTATGTACGTAGCGGTCAGGGCCGGCGCGTGTTCCTCAGGTCGGTGCGCATTCCTCAGGCCGGCACGACTTGGTATCTAATCTTTGACGACTTTACGCACTATATTGTTTAAAATATGATAAAAGTTAACAAATAAATATTGTTTTCATCCTTTACGTAACAAAATAAAAGAATTATCTGATTTCGTAACATTATCTGGAAATGAGCGAATTTCCACAGCATTTCGGTGGAGCGTCGCGCGGTGCGCCTACTGAGTAGACGTTACACTCTGACGGCCATGGATTGCAAATTTTTGGAAATTGGAATCAACGTTGGTCCACCGAGCTACATGGAGATCGCTCTGGGAGATCATCGAGGAATTGATACTGTCTCTCGAAACATGGAAGGGACTCTGCGAGCAGCGATGGAATATCTATAAATTTTTGCGAAACGATTATAAAGACAATTTTATAAGCGTCGGACTGTTAACCGTCAGAGTTTGCCTGATGAACGATGTTATACTCGTACGTCTTGAATCTTTGAACGTATGCATAACGATGCTCGAATCTACGTTACGCCGAATGTTTAATCTGGACGAATGTATCAATGTGACGTTCGATCGACTCGTCAGATTCGTCAATACGATCGATGTCAGGTATACGCGATTTTCCAACATCGCGTCTGTTGTAACAGATCCCGAGGAAGTACCAAATACGATTGCAATATCTTCAATAGACGTCAACTCGTCGATTGCGAGCTGTTAACTTTAGTTTTTAGTGTGTAAGAAAAAAATGTGAATAAAAAAAGTTTCACGCTTAAATGAAAAATATATTCAAAATTTGTTTAAAAAATAAAGATATATAAATAATATGCAAAAAAACATATATTTCTTTCATTCCTTCCCTCTCATCATAAAAATAATTAGCTGAAAAAAATAGTCATAAGAATTCGTAATAAGAGAGAGCCTCAACGGGAGAGATAGGTATACGAGAGAGAGATAATAGATATACAATAGAGACAGCGCAATGAAAAAAGAAGATGAAAATATGGCGGGCGGGGCGGGGTGGCGGCGGCGGCGGCGGCAGCGGCGGGCCCGATCCCCCCCCTCTGCAAGTGGACATCATGTCGTGCCCTGTCCACGTGTAATTTCTTTATATTATCTTCGCCACCTGTTTATCTGTTTACCTATTTGTGTATCTTTGTTTATCTATTTGTTTATTTATTTATTTGTTTATATCACTTTCGTCTTTGTAGCTACTATCTTATCTACTCCTCCCTCTCGTGACGTCATGTCCTTCGAGTCGCAATTTTCTATTTGTTTTATATCAAATTTGTTTATCTATTTGTTTTTATAACTACCGGATCATACTATCCCACCCGCGGCTTATTTCAAAGGATCCCTCTCCCCCGTGACGTTATGTCCTTCGAGTCGCAATTTTTTATCTAATTGTTTATCTATTTCTTTATCTATTTGTTTATCTATTTGTTTATCTATTTGTTTATCTATTTGTTTATCTACTTGTTTATCTACTTGTTTATCTATTTGTTTATCTATTTGTTTATATCATCTTCATTGAATTCTACTATCTTATCTACCCCCTCCCTCCGCGGCTCAGTTCAAAGGATCGCCGCCTCTGACTTCCCTCTCCCCTCAACCCTGCGCCCATCGCCCCCCCCCGCACACCCCTCGGATCTCCAGAGTTAAAACCGGTGTAGTATACCTACTGTAAATCCTCCTATTAAAAAAAAAACCTAGATTATCAGTAATGTACCTAATATAAATAAAATTATGTAACATTGTTGCCCATTGCGTAATCACATAAAAATTTTTCTAATTTATAAAAATATGTATTTATAAAGATATTAATTTATAAAGATATGTATGAACAACAAACATATGTACGATTTTACACACACACAACACAAACATATGTACGATTTTACACACACACATACACAACACAAACATATGTACGATTTTACACACACACACACACACACACACACACACAAAACATATGTACGATTTTACACACACACACACACACACAACACAAACATATGTACGATTTTACACACACACACACACACACACACACACACACACACACACACACACAAACATATGTACGATTTTACACACACACACACACACACACACACACACACACACACACACACACACACACACACACAACAACAAACATATGTACGATTTTACACACACAATATACTATAAATAAACTAAGAGAGGAAATGATGCCGAAATAATTTGAAACACAACATGTAACTCAAAATAAAATATTTTATTTGGCAGAAATATTCAAGAATATCAACATTTGTTGCAAGGGTAAGGAAAACTGCCAAAAACTTACTAGTATTCATTAAAGAAAAATACATTTTTAGATAAATTTAAAATAAACATATTAGGTGTACAAAAAAGTTCTGAGCTTTTTTTTGTAAAATTCAATCTTTATTCAAAAACAAACAAAAAAATATTAATCAGCGAAATATTTCCCGTTTGCATCAACGACCTTTTGCCATTTTTCGTGTAGCTTGCGAATTCCTTGACGATAGAAGCTCACCGGCTTCGAAGCGATAAAGTCATCAATGCATTTTCGTATCTCTTCAAACCTCACGAAATGTGAATCAGCCAAATAATGCTGCAGCGACCGGAATAGGTAGTAATCGGAAGGCGCCATGTCTAGGCTAGTCGCGTGCGGGAGAAGTTCCCAGCTTAACGCAAAGATGGTCCTGAGTCGCTTTTGCAACATATGGTCGAGCATTGTCATGAAGCAAGATCACTTTACGACGTCCTTGGCCAGTAAATGGCCTTTTTTCTTCTAATCGCATCGCTCAAATTGGTCAATTGTTGTTGGTAGCGGTCTGCCGTGATTGTTTCACCCGGTTGTCACAACTCGTAATACAACACACCTTTCCAATCCCACCAGATACAGAGCAAAACCTTCTTGGCGTGAATATTGGGCTTTGGCGTCGATGTCGAAGGTTGACCAGGGTCAACCCATGATTTTCTACGTTTAGGGTTATCATAAAGAATCCACTTTTCGTCGCCTATAATAATTTTGTGCAGAAAATCTTTTTTCCGGAACTTTGAAAGCAAAGTGAGTGCAGTGTCACGCCGACGATTTTTGTTGTCTTCGGACAATTCATGCGGAACCCATCTGCTTTCCTTCTGAACCTTTCTCATCGTATGTAAACGTACGGAAATGGTTTGCTGCGTAACGCCAAGCTGTTCTGCAAACTCCTTTTCAGTTTGCGCAAAGTTTATATCCAGCAGTGCTTGCAATTCGTTCGTTTCAATCTTTTGAGGGCGTCCAGCACGCGATTCATCTTCAAGACTGAAATCTCCTTGGCGAAATTTTTGATACCATCCTTTACATGTAGTATGACTTACAGCGTTCTCTCCATATGCAGCACAAATCATTGCAGTGGCTTTAGCAGCATTTTTCTTCAGATGAAACGCGAAGTGGATGGAAAATCGAATATGCTCTTTTGTTATTGCCATCGTGAACACTATTGATTTTTGAAGTTATGTGCATCAAACGCCAAACCGTATGGCATTTTAGAAGGCCAAATGTCAACGCTTTAAAACCGCAAAAGGGCGGGAAGATATATAAAATTTAAATTGTTATTTCGGTTGTATGAAATCTAAAGCTCAGAACTTTTTTGTACACCTAATAATAAGAATTTATAATAAATAATATAATAATTACATAAATTTTTTATTTTTAATATTTAAATTATGCTGAAATTATAACTATAAAAACAAAATTATAACTTATTACAATAAATTAATTCACATATTTAATAATAAAATTAAAAATACTTTAATAATTAAAGGCAACTATAAACGATGGGGACGAGATGCAGAAAAGATTCTGGTTAAGATTCTGATTAAGATTCTCGTGAACTATATTTTATTCGAAAGCACAAAAAACAAATAAAGTGATTATGTGTATTGGTCGTATGTGGACACGCGTGTCTTATATGCAGTAAGAGAAATAATCAATGTGATACACTCGAAGAAATCAGTTATGTATATATATATATATATATATATATATATATATATATATATATATATATATATTGTAAGATTCTTGTTATTTTTTAATTTGAATAAAGTAACAGTTTGTCAGGAATTAGTGTCCGTTATTACAAATACTGTCCGTTCGATTAATACACGCACTCAGAGAAGTGACCGGCACATGATGGATAATGGAGCAGGCACAATAACTTTTAGGCAATTTATTAATATAAAGAGTATATATTTTCACTCCGCCCGAAATACAACAATTATTCTAATATCGATTCACACGATATCTCGACTATGACTACGATTAGGTTCCGACTATTCGACTTGAACTCTCGCGGATGACACATCTGTCCCATTCGCCGACTGAGGAGAGAGTCCCCTTCGCTCGCTGCTCCGCACAATCGGAGCACGTTCGATGATCTTAAAGCTAATACGGATTGCATTAGCCCTTATCTGATTGGTCCTCTCGAAGTATCGCACAACAGCGTCGTGGTTGATCGAGAGGCGCTCTTTTTGGTCGCCGAACAGCACTCTTGGCGCCATCCACCGGTTGCCTTAGGAACTTCTTACAGCTCGGCCATCCTTTATGCTCTGCTGCATCCTTTATGGCCAGCATTTATGTTCGTCCCCGAAGATATATATTTATCACACAAATATGGTTATATCTATCGGTCGCATTTTTATTATCACAAGTAAGTAGACGTATCACTTATTTACGCTTATGTTGCTTGCAAACAACGCAATGTCTCTTGTTTTCTTAACCCTATGATTAAACAATTTTTAACTTAAATCTTATTTAACTTATTTTTTAACTTAAATCTTATTTTAACGTAATCAATCTGCAATGAACTTATATTAATCCTTATTATTACTATGTATGTAGTACTTAAAGTACATCTAATATCCTTCGCTATCATTGCCAACGTTTGAGACGATCGGACGAAAGAATTGTGTTAAATGGACGCGTTGTCAAGTTAAAACCAGGTATGTCCTGCACTACGTAACGATGATTGCCTAGTATTTTTCCTATCATATACGGACCCTTGTATTTAGCTTTTAATTTCGCATTCACGTCCGGTTTCATTTGTGTGTCTCGTACTAATACGTATTCACCTGATTCGAACTTGGACGGTTTTCGAGATCGTTCGTCGCGATACTCCTTATTGTATTGATGTATTTTGTCCGTTGCTGTCAACGCCATATCACAATTTTTCTTTCTTTCAGCTTCTATATCACATCGATTGACATCAATTGATGTCAATTTATGAGTAAATTTTGCAAGCGAAGTCTGTATGTGATCGCTGACTGTATCCCAACACCAGCTTTGTCGGTGATGTTTTTGTTACAGCATGGTAAGTGTTATTTATAATATACTGTATGTCTTTAACCCTATCTTTCCATTCCGACGAATTATTTATTAACTTAGTCAAGGAACTTTTGATAAATCGATTCACTCTCTCGACAATTCCATTAGTCCAAGGGGCTACTGCAACTTTCCTATGTTTAATTCGATTGGATTCGACAAATTCGCGAAATTCATTTGAAGTGAATACCGTTCCACGATCAGTTACAATTTCAATCGGATTTCCAAACGTTGCAAAGATATCTCTTAATATACCGAGAATTTCTCGAGTCGATGTGGATTTGACTGCATTTAACCAAATGAAGCGAGAGAATGCATCAACTATGACCAGTATATGTTTATATTTATCGCCAGTTTCTTGTAACGGACCGAAATGATCAATGTGAATTATTTCCATTACAGATGTTGGGGACGGATACAGTGTCTCCCCTTCGAAACGATTCATGAAGTCATTAGCCATTAGACAGGTAATACAATTTTCTATATAACTATTTATGCGTTTACGCATACCGAGAAACCAAAAATATTCTTTTACCCCTTGTAATGTTTTCACGAACCCTGCATGCGCCATTTCATCGTGATGAGCACGTATGACGCCAGATATCATTAGTTCCGGAACTATGAATTTTATATCCTCATTTTCTTTTCTATAAACTAGACCGTCTATCAATTTAAATTTGTCATCATTCTCTAATTTATTTGCTATCTCTTGAATTTTAGGATCTGCCAGTTGCCGAAATTCAAGCTCTCTTTCAATGGGGCGTTCATCTACGTAGCTCACGCGACTGAGAGCGTCGACGTGTTGCATCTTATTACCCGGACGATGAATAACTTTGAAATAATAATTTTGTAAAGCAAGCGTCCACCGCGCGATTCGCGGATTCAAATTTGCTTTATTCACGGCATAAACCTTTGCTTTATTCACGGCATAACTATCGTTACAGTCGGTAACTATAATAAAACGCAACCCATAAAGATATAAATGAAATCTCTCTACCGCCCTAACCATGGCTAACATCTCTAACTCGTAACTATGATAATTTCTTTCAGCTCGGTTCGTAGTCTGGCTGAAGAAAACTATTGCCGCCCAATTGTTATTATGCTGCTTCTGTAGCAGTATAGCTCCAAGGCCTAAATGACTGGGATTTGTATGCAGCTCAGTCTCAGCTGCTGGTTATACAAGCTCAACACGGAAAATGTGGTAAGTTCTTTTTTTAAATTTTCGAATGCTTTAATACACAGTTCATCGAAATCAAATGCAACTCCTTTTTTGCGAAGATTTTGCATCGGCCCAGCTTTCATCGCAGTGTCTAATAAATTTTCTAAAATAACCGGCTAGGCCTAAAAATCTGCGTACTTCGTGTACGTCTTTAGGTTGTTTAAAATTCCGTACAGCTTCGATATGCCATGGGCTAAGAGTGACCCCGTTTTTAGAAATTATGTAGCCTAGGAATTCTATTTCTCGACGTAAAAATTGACACTTTGTATAATTTAGTTCGAACTTATATTTTTTAGGCACGTCAACGTCTCGTTCAAGATAGCTAGATTTTGGTCTACGGTTTCCGACGGAATAAGAATATAAACGATAACCTTGTCTTGCCGTATGAGCGAATCAAGAATTTGTAAAAGACGCTTCTGGAATTCCGCGGGAGCTTCTGAATATCCGAATGGTAAATATTTATATTCGTATTGCCCATCAGGGGTAGCGAAAGCAAAATACTTTGTACATTCCTCATGTATGTTTGATATGATGAAATCCGTCCTTCAAATTTAACAATGTAAACACTGACTTTCCATAAAGTCTCGACAAACAATCCTCGATCACCGGAAAAGGGTACTTCTGTTTTATTACCCGACTATTTAACAGTCTCAAATCGACACATAATCTGATCGCGCCGTTTTTCTTTTTAATAGGTACGATCCGTGCGTAATATGGCGAGATACTCGGCTGGATGATCCCTCGGCTCAACAGGTCATCAACGATTTCCCTTATTTGAAGCCGTTCGACATGAGCAAATCGTCGAGGCGCAAAAGCGTACACAGAGTCGTCCTTCAAATGAACGCGAACGGAATAACCGTCTTCAACCGGTATTACTTTCAAATTCTCAACTGCTAAAATTTTCTCAATCAATCGTTTCTTTGTCTTTAAATCATAATCTATTTCGTTATCTTACATTACTTGTTGCAGGTTGCTCAGCGAATCCGCAACATAGAGAGGGAGGTTGTCAAAGAGGGTCACATCAGCCACCGAGTCGCCAACCTCCGTCTGATGCAACTTATACACTAGAGTGAGTTTTTCTTTTGCTATAAAATGTGGTCTGGACAGTTCCAACCTGCTGCTTTCGTCCTTCGATACCAGGGCCACCGAATCTCCCACCGTCTCCTCGAACACTGCTGCCGCCGCTTGCACCATTTGCTGCCGACGTGACCCTTGCGCCCCTTGTCGATTCCGCAGGGCCGAATAGTCGAATTGGCGATGCTCTTTCTCCTTGTAGAAAAAGCAGGTAGGGTCGCCCTTGCATTCTTTGTGTGTATGTCCATGTTTTCCGCAATTGCGACACGCAGAGTCTTTAGCCTTGTTGACGTTCGGTGAAACACACGATTTTCTCTCACTATCTAACATACCTTCCATAATATTCCTCATTTTCTCCAGGAATACGTCTAAGGAGGTCTGCTACGGAGAGTGCTGTCGCCCTTAACGCACTCTGCGGTATCCCGCCTATGAGAATATGAATCACGTCTCTGGTAGGTAGGTCTAATATTTGCATCAATGCTCTTTTAGCAATGACGTACTGATCGAACGTTTCTTTGTTTCGGGCTCCATTTACGTGCTTCTATTCGCTGCATCTGTTTATAGAAGGGCACTTTCTTCCCGAATACTTTTACTAACTCCGGTTTAAGTCCGAACCACGATTCAATTGCAACTCCGTTCTGGATATCGTACCACGTACGTGCGAATTTTATTAGCTTGCTCGACGCCGCGAGTAACGTCAATCCATCTGACGCACCGTGTACTTGTGCCACTTTGTCTACGCGCTGCACCCACGCACTAATATTTTCTGTTTCAGTTCCACCGAATTCGGGAATCTGTGAAGTCAACCAATTCACTATATTCCCCGTTGATACGTCTGATGCATAGGGAGCCGGCCGTATCTCTTGCTGAGTAGGTGAGAAGTCCATTGCCCCTGAGCCAGCCCTTGGGAATCTCGACTCCCCGCTTTCGCCCACTTCATTGCGCGACGCTACCGCTTGTCTCTCCGTTCCCGTACAATTTGATTTAACTTCTTGGAGTACCTGCGTCATAAACTAGTTTTGAGCTTTTTGCATGTCTCTCTGTTGTTGCAGGATAATTTCCGTGATCCTCGCGAGCGCGTGGTGAAGCGCGGTCGCCGTTACTGGATGTTCCAACGAGGCTGCTTCCCCTCTTTCTTCCCGTGCTAACTCCGTCGGCCCTATCTTCTCTAAATGAGACATAATCGTCTCAATAAGAGTTTTTCGATCGTCCGACAGCGGGAGACGAAAGCGTTTTGGAGTTGCTCCAGCGGTGCTGCCTCAAGTGTCTCTTTCCATCGTCCTTGTTCTCGGCATCACGTTCTGTGCACGTGCCCACCTTGCTCCGTACCCGTGATCGACACAGCGTTCTTTTAATGAGGACGCGAATTCAGATCTCACTTCTGAATTTTTGATTGTAAGATTCTTGTTATTTTTGAATTTATTATAATTTATTGAAATTTGAATTTATTATAATTTATTGAAATTTGAATTTATTATAATTTATTATAATTTATTGAATTATTTTGAATAAAGTAACAGTTTGTCAGGAATTAGTGTCCGTTATTACAAATAGTGTCCGTTCGATTAATACACGCACTCAGAGAGGTGACCGGCATGTGATGGATAATGGAGCAGGCACAATAACTTTTAGGCAATTTATTAATATAATAAAGAATATATACTTTCACTGACTCCGCCCGAAATACAACAATTATTCTAATATCGATTCATACGATATCTCGACTATGACTACGATTAGGTTCCGACTATTCGACTTGAACTCTCGCGGATGACACGTCTGTCCCATTCGCCGACTAAGGAGAGAGTTCCCTTCGCTCGCTGCTCCGCACAATCGGAGCACGTTCGATGATCTTAAAGCTAATACGGATTGCATCAGCCCTTATCTGATTGGTCCTCTCGAAGTATCGCACAACAGCGCCGTGGTTGATCGAGAGGCGCTCTTTTTGGTCGCCGAACAGCATTCTTGACGCCATCCACCGGTTGCCTTAGGAACTTCTTACAATATATATATATATAGCAGCCCGCGCAGCGATCGCTACGTAAATAATCGAAGCAGCGCATATCGTACAAGAGGGCGCTGATTGGTACGATCTAATTATTATTTTACAATTTTATATTATATTTTATTATATATTATATTATATTTTATTTTATATTTATTATAATATTTTACTTACAATAATTAACATTTTCAAAAATAAAAATACAATTACGTTATTTTTAATAATATTAATATCTTTAACATTAGTTAAATAATTTAAAATTATTACATAATATAATTTAACATAACATAATTTATAATTTTAAATATTAATATAAATAAAAAATAATAAAATTTGCAAAACAAAATTATCAAACAAAACAATTTTAAAAGTATCATGTCTCTTACAGATATGGTATCCCTTATAGACATAATGTCTCTTACAGACATGGTGTCTCTTACAGATATGATGTCTCTTACAGACATTATGACATATTGCTAGATGAAGAAGGATCAGCAATATCTTTATCTGCAGCATATAATAATGTTAGACTACTTTTTTTGTCGGGAGAAGTAGCATACAATTGATCTGACGACATTAAAGATAAATGTTTTTTATTAATCTTCATGTTCAAAATAGATTCCTCTCTTGTCCTCAAAGATGATTTATTAAGTACGCAAATATCATTAACAGTACTTGAAGAAAGTGAATTTCGTTTCTTTGTTTTTATATCTGTTAAAAGTGAAAAAATTCTTTCAGAATCAGCATTTGAATTTGGAAGGGATCTGATGACATTCAAAAGCAATGTTAAGTTGGGATATTTAATCACATTCGTCTGACATTGCAAAATCTGCTTTCACATTTCATCGAATTTAATTTTGACAAATTTAATTTAATTTTTCTGTATTACTAAAATTTAACTGTAATGTCGACCATTTTTTTTTTAAATTAGCTTCATCAAAATCACCAATGGTTTTGATGATAAAAGAAAGATCTTTGAATGATGTTTCTCTGTCAACATCAAATAAAGCTGTTTGTGGTTGAAATACTTTCAATTTAGATAAATCTGTCTGCAATTAGTAATCTTTTACGAATTTCCTCAGCAGCAGTAATTAAAAATTCTAAACAATTGTTTCGAATATTTGTAATTGCATCAATATTTTCTCCACTTATTTCATTTAGATATTCCTCACATTCGGATTTTAAATTAATATCTTCAAGAGATTTATGATTCTTTCGGAAAAGTTTATCGTAAATAAATCTTTTAAAAGATCTGGTTTTAAAAAATGTTAAGAAATTTGGAATAGAAAATTCATAGATTTTGGATGCAATAAATGTATTCTTGTTTCCACTGCTTGAAAAAATGCATTAAATGCATTATTAAATAAATTTAAAATATGCTTTAAGAACAATAGATATGCTTTCATGTCTATGTTTTACACAATGTTTTATACAATATGTTATATACAATAGATACTCTCCCGGCTCATTTTTTTCGCTTACAGACATGTCAATTAAAACATATTTAATAATATTCCAAGAAGAAAAAATTCTTTCAACACATGAGTGACGAGAAAGTCAGCGCGTATCAAATAATCTTAAAATTTTATGACTCGATTCCTGAAAACATTCGGAAAACTCGCGAAAATTGGAAGATCGCTTTGAACTACTATTGATCAAAGGAATTTTTTTTTAAATTCCTCACAAAATTCAGGTATTTTAGAACATGCAACATATGCAGCCAATACAACAGAATGACATGGACATGGAAGCGTCAATAAATTTTTAGACATTTCTTCAAGTTTTTTTTAAATAATAAATGTTTCCCTGTCATTACAGATGTATTGTCGCATAATAAGGCAATAATATTTGAAAATGGAATTTGCAGCTTCCACATTTCCATTTTAAAGACATTAAACAACTTTTCCGAACTACAATCTTTTGCATTGACATGAATTAATTTGACTAACTGCGAGTGAACATCTAAAGTTTCAGAATTAACATGTCGAACGAAAAATGGATGACATTTTTCGTTCGAGATAAGTAGTAGTAAGTGGGGCATTATGGTGCGTCAAAACAAACCCCCACCACCTTCCCACTGGCGCCAGGGGCGTGGCCAAAAACTGGCAGCCACGTGGAAATGGAGCGTCCTGATTGGTCGGTGGGGATGGAAGGTGATAATTAGGTAATTAGTGGGAGCGTTCTGATTGGCTGGCTCCATAGCTGCCAGACGCGTGATTGGCTCTACCCATAGTGCCCCATGCGTGCGATTGGTTGTCGAAATGCTAGACGAGATAGGGAAAGGGTGAGAAAGCGTCTGGGCCCGATCGGAGTCCGAAAACAAAATGTCGACTGCGAAAAGAAATATGACGGGTCTGTAAAAGGAATATACTTGTCGAGAATGGAATGCGATTTTTGTTCACGTGGGATGGAGCGAAGAGAAGAAAACCGATTTTTTGTGGAATTTACTGGTTGTATACGGGATATGAAGAATCACGTTTTTCTTAGGGCGAAAGGTTTCTCGGCGTCTCATAGTCGCTGAATTTAGATAAATTTCTCGACTCGTTTGACATTTTTTGTATGGGGGAAATATAGGTTACGAGTGGATATAGGTTTCGAAGACATGAGATTTTCGGTGCGTAATAACCATTATTTACCAGGTCGTACGGTATTTGAGAGGAGGAAAACGGGAACGGACAGGTTCGCACTATATATTTCTGACGTCGATGACGTCGAATTCGGAGTTATACGAAGCTTTTATTCTGAGACAAACACGCGGATTGAAAAAATTTTCTAGATGTAAACTCTAGATTTTTCTAACATTTGGAGTTATACACTAGCGAGTTTATGTTCCTTAATTCTACGGTAAACAAACGAAAAATATTTAAAAAACGATTAGATATTTCTAGCTTGGAATTACGTGGCTAAAATTGGTTTTAAATCTGTGGGAAAGGAAGTAAAATGGACAAAGAATTTATGTTACAAAAATTAGATTTATTGTTATATCATTATACAAATTATACCATAATAGTGTTTCTTTAATGTTTAATTGTTCTTAAAAGTACAAGTTTGTATATGACAGCACGTTACATGAGATTTTTCACATTTCTTTTTTCCATGAAGAAAGATTTTACGAAATAATTGTACGATTAGCTTATCATTATCTTCGTAATCTTCGCTGAATATTTTGAGAAATTGTTTAAGCTTATAACCGCGAGACAAATAATAAAGAAATACGCAGCAATATTGTCCGCAGGTCTGAGAAAATGTGCCCTGTAATCGCGTGATGTTCCATTTATGAGTAGTAGAGTTTCGTCGAAGTCGCAGATTGAATCTGGAATCCAGGGGTGGTAGTCCGTAGCTATCGAAATACGTGGCTTCTCCGTGCTTGTCTAGGTAGAAAGCAACCCAGTGTTGTCCAGGACGATCGTGATTATCAGTGTTCGCGACGATGGCCGTCGACTTCGTCCACACCCTCGGGATTCTGTCGGCAGGATACACACCCGCATGTTCGATACTGAGATGATGCAACGCTCGTAAGATTTCGAGCGAATTCATCTTCCGCGGTGTGGAATGATGTTTGACTTGTTTTTTGGCTCGTCGGTGTCGTTATATTTTTATCCTCTTGCGAGGATTGTAGGATAGAAGCTTCCTTTTTTTCACACTTGAGTTTCGATAGATCTTCTTTCTCGGTTTTTATTTGTTCGCACCTCGCCTGTTCTTTTTCTAATCTCTTATTTCTCCACGTAACGAGATTCGGAAAATTTCGTTTTATTGTAAAAACCTCGCTTTCTGTATCGCTGTCGTCGGAACTTTCAATGGTAAAAGAATTAGCGCTGCTTATGTAGCAGTTCCCTTCTTGAGATTGCATCCAGTATCTCAATTTGCATGCATTGCGTAACGCGCAATGAAATTTGTCGGAATTTCGCTGAAACCCGTGATGACCGCAGCGCAATTCATGCTCTTCGCCTTCCGACAGGTTTTTGAAAGCAGGAGAGATTCCTTCTAGATTATATACGTTTCTTGCGAGTGTATTTTCCAAATAATGTATCTTCTCTCGACCACGGGTGTATATGTAACGCGCTTGCCGTGCAATTTCACATAGTTCAGCCATGAAATGTTTGGAATTGACTGTTCCGTCAAACCACTCGATCCCATGGAAGTTTCGAGAGAGCCAGTTGTTTTCTCGTCTGTATTTTTCGGGTAATTCGACAAATGGATATGGAGGCATCATAATGCAGTGACTTATGAATGCTTCGTTAATGGCGACAACCGCTACTTCTTTCGGCATAAACTTTCCCTCAGCGTCGCGGAAACCTTGTATATCGATAACTATATCCATGATGCGTAGAATATACTTTCAATTTATTTTGCACGAAGTGACGACGTTCGCGTCTAAAGCAAAACTGCGGCTACTTTTTGTTAAGCTTTCGAAGAAATAGAAATGAAAAATAGATAACGGTGGGAGGGGGAAATTCGAGTATGTCTCAGCCGCTAAAATCAACGATAATTTGACGCGAGGAATCGATCTCTAACACGTTATCGAATTCTGCGTAAACGATACAATTAATCGTTGAGGTAATAGCTTTTTCAAATCGCACCTCTAATCGTAAACTTCCATGTCTGACGAGATTCCAATGTCCAGCGCAATTTGCCGATAGATCGGGAGTGAGATCGAAAGCGAAAAGCGTGAAACCTTTGGCATAATCTTCTCTGCTTATAGAATTCCCCTCGTTTAGAAAATGAATGCCCGTTCCTGAGAAGAGGGTGTTATAAGCCTCGACGTAGAGCGGATGGTCTTTTGAGAAATTCGGTTGCAGCGGTCTACTCGGAATTTGCACGCCATCGGCATATAGCGAGAAGAAATTTATGCCGTAATTTTTGAAATTAAATGGATTTAACTTTCTGTCGCCGTTAAACGCTTTGTTATCGACGAATCCGACTATTACCCGTTTCGGAAGTTGCCCGAGTATCGCGTTATCAATCGATTCTCCTACCACTCCGGCGTGAATCGTGAATGTTTTAACTTCGACTCGCGTCAGAGGATACTTGGCGGTTGTTTTACTCAGCATTCTCGCATGTTCGAGTAACACTGCGGGGCTTATTTTTGCTCTTCTTATGAGTAAACTAGCATCTAGAATGCGTATTTTCGACGTTGAGCTGCTTTCCATGAGGCAAAACGCATCTCTCGAGCGAACGAGTCTCATTCTAACCTCCACTCCGTTAATTAAAAATTTATCCTGATTAAAGACGTCGCAATGAAGATGACCTATTAGATCTACCGAACGTTCTCCTTGGATGTATCGGGCGCGTCTCACGAGAGCTTGATTGGGGTTGTCCGATTCTAATAGCGCGTCCATATAACCGGGCTCGTCCGTGTCCCATAGGCAGGAAGTCAGATGGGAAGTTTTTGCCGGTGAAGAATAATTTAACAATGCTTCGATGTACGCGCGGTACGCGTAGGCGTTGTTTGGGGGTGATACGAGTTTTTGATTGAAGTACACGTCGATCTGGTTGAACATCGAATGTAGTAGATGATTCACAGGGCCTACTTTGTTTCCTCCTGCTCCTCCTCCTCCTCCTCCTCCTCCTCCTGCTGTCGATGTTCCAGGACCGGGTAAACTTTCCACTCGTACGCGAAGGCTTAGCATGGTATGCGTGAGATCTAGATAATCTTCTCCGTGCCCGGGTACGACGAATTCTATAGGCGCGTCGTCCGCGAGCGAGGTCACCGGTTTGTAATAAACCCATTGCGAATTCTCGATACTGGTTTGAGTAGGAGGTAAACTGAAAAGATCGAGCTCGCTCTTTAAACACTCGCTCGAGTGGGTATGAAGAAAGGACATATCGCACAAATTTGCAAAGTGCCTCGGTTAAGCGAATATATCGGATACGGTGCGCTTTTTCCCGCTATTTCGTCGATGTTTCGTTGCCTTTTTAATTTTGCCCGCTTTCCTCTTCGATGATTTTTTTTAATCGTTTTTTTCACGCCAATTTTTGATGATTTCTTTTTTTTACCGGCTTGTCTGCGTTTACGAACCGCGCTTCTCCCGGATTTAGCGGTGCGTGCGTCGTGCCCTCCGAAGGGAAACTGACCCGGTCGTATTTTCGTGGATGTTTTATATCCCGAGCCCTTCATCAAGTTACTTATATTTTCTTTGGCTTTTCTCTTAAGATTTCCGCCCGATTCCTTGAGCCGCGTTTTGACTGCTTCCCTGAACGGAGTGTTGTTTTCAACATCCTCCATCACGCCAATTCCGGCGCGTAAAGCTTCTTTCCCGACTGCGCGCATTCCTCTGCTTAGATAAGGAAGTACTCTTCTAAATAATCCTCCGAGGAAACTACCGATCCCATGACCGCGCTGATAGGCTGAACCGACGAAAATTCGTGGAATTCCGCCTCCCTGCCCCCGCCGTTTTGCATTTCGTAATACTCGTCGTATTCCATGGAGACTTAGTTTTTCTCAAAGCTTCGTAGACTTTCCACCGCCAATGATAATTAACGGACGCGTCTAAAGTGTAATGTTGCTATCAGTGTTCCGGATGCGAATGGTATTTTTTCTCCTCGGTGATCTTTTATATCTATTTCAATTTTATGGAATTTCGTTTGACGCAAAGGAGTATATTGCAGAGTGGAGAAATATTTTACTAAATTCCTTCCGTACGTGTAATTATATCCGGGTATTTCGGTTGGAACGATCCGAAGAAGCGGACTCCGCGTATCGCCGGTTATGTAAGGCTCGCAAATGTCGCAATAAACGTACATTTTATCAGGGATACCGTGCCATAGACTACAGGGTTCTGCAGTCCAGAAAGATACAGTGCGTCCATCACCGATGGCATAACCGAGTTTCAAAAATGGCGTTAATTCGTCGGAATTAGGTAACTTGTGACGGTAAATTGTGCCGGCATCATCGATGTTGATCTTCAATATTTGAAAAATATTAGCTGGCAGATTTATATAATGAACGAGAGTACAGTTGTCGTCACAATCGATGCTTATACGGACATTACCACCTGAACCTTTTCGTAGTTCGAAAGTAAAATGTGAATCGCTGCGCCTGCACTCTTTATTAATCGCGTAGATAAGATCCTCTGTATTTTCATAAACCCCTGGCTGTAAGTGCAATTCTTTCACCGTAAACTTATCGGCATTTTTCTCATCTTTTTCGTTCTTCAAATCGACAAATCTAACCTTATTATCTCCTCGACGTACGTGAAAAAGACTGGCGGGAAATTGAATCTCGCTAAGCGCGACTTCCCATTCCCCGAATAAATGTATGCCGTGAGGTAATTGTGTGGTGAAAGAAGAGCATGTATTTCCCGGGAAATACTTCTTACTGCTATCGCTCGGAAGAACCATAAAAAATTGTTCCTCCTCCATCTTGGAGAAAAGTTAAACTCGAAGCGGGAATCCAACTGTCGAATTTACTGGGATATCCTTGCCAGCTAACTAGCAGCTGTTTATTAGCACCGCGTCCTCTACTTTTTATCACGCGCTCGACGATAAACTCTTCCTCCCTCAAATTTTTTCTGACCCGTGCTAATTCTTGTTCATAAAAAATCCCATCGATGTGTTCGCCCGATAAGTCGCACAATTCGTACACGCGGGGTCTTCGCCAATGAAGAACGCGACAAACTCGAAATATTTCCTCGCTCCACCGCGCTTCGTATCCTTTCTCGAAAGTGGCTTTTGCTCTACTGACACGAACGAGATCGTTAACATCGAATTTAGCCTTTTGTTCTACTACTTTCAACGCCCCCTTCACTCTCTCCCCTCTACGTCGCTCCATATTTTCACGTGCGATGCGGGCATTTTCTCTCGTAACGTTCGCCGGTTGCATCCTGATGGACGAATGACGGGTGTGATTGTAAGCGCGCACGATATCTTGCAACACATCGATGTAACGCCGCGTGTTTTTATGCGTAAAATAGCGCCACATTCGCTCCTTCAACGTTCTATTGAAGCGTTCAACGACGGCGGCTTTGACGTCCGGATTGCGAGCTACGCGATAACGTATGCCTCTTTCTTTCAGAAAATCTTGAAGCGGGCGTGCGATAAATTCTTTACCCTTGTCGGTTTGCAAGTACACGGGCACTCGTCCTTCGCTTCTCGAGAGAATATTTTGGAAGGCGCTTGTCACGCATTTGCTCGTTTTATCCCGCAACGGTTCTACCCAGACAAATTTGCTAAGTACGTCGATAATCACGAGCAGATAAGAAAATCCGTCGTTGTAACTTTTGAGATTACGGAGTTCGATCAAATCGGCCTCCCACAGATCGTCGATATTCGTCACGTTGTAACGTAATCGCGGAAATTTTCGCCTCGAGGGGCGGTGTACGCGTCTTGCGATTCGAGCCAGCGAGCTACTTCTTTACGAGAGAAATTCGGTTTAGCGGCACGCGTCAAGTTATCCGTTGCCGAATACCCCGCATAGTGCGCTGGATCGTAATACAAATTTTCAAGCCTGGTCATTTCAATTCACTCCAATCGAGTAAGCGTCTCTTTCTTGCCTGTCGAGAATCTTTTGCGAAGGTTATAGGGATATCGTCTTTACGAAAACGCGGCGAAAGAAACAATGCGCACCTCGCTCGCTCTTCTTCTTCGGTCTTTCGGCGTTTTTGTCCCTTCCTCGTGCGCCGTATTCTTTTCCGCGTCGTCGCCGTCGACGTCGCCGGCGTTGACGTGGAAAGTTTTCTCTGTATTTTCGGCGTGGAACTCGCTTGTGGTGATGATAATATCTTGACAAATGTGGTTGCTAACAATTCCTTATTTCCTACGAGTACAGCCGGGGTGTTTGTCGTACGTAGTAATCGCGCAAACTGACCTCTTCCTATTGCTTTCACGGTTTTTCTCTCTCGCAGCGCGTCGTTTATCAGTTCCGTGATATTCGAATCTTTTATAACGTCGCCATCGATAGTCACGATTCCTTCCTCGTCCCAAGTAATTCTCGCGGGTACTGCTTTATCGATCAAATGTTTCAAAAGTAAACGCGCCTTGGCGCGAAAACTTTTCGGCACCTTTTCCAATATTTTTTCGACGCTTTGCCGTTCGCGCCTACGCAGAGACTCGCCTCGTAGTATATTACTTACTTGTCCGTCAAGATGCAAAAGTTTGCTCAATGGTTGCGATTCGCGCGCTGGTTCCGCCATGTCCCCCTCCTGCGCATCTGAATTGTTCTCATCGGCGGCGTTGCGCGTCGAATCTTCCTTTTGCGCTTTATCAAAATGGAGATATCTCCAAAGTACTTCTTTATACAATTTCCATTTCTCACTTACATCGCGCGGAGTGGGAGAATTAAGAATTTTGCTCATATCGGAATCGAGCCGCGACAAAGGCGTTCCGGGTGTTTGTACGGAATTTAAATTTTCTCCATGTATCGTCTCCGAATTCTGCCTCGTGGAATTTTCCCCGATGCCTATTTCCGTTTGCTGCTGTTGTCGGAGACGATGCTGCATTCTTTCGAGATTTTCCGTGGAAATCAAGACCATCTTTTTTGCCCTTTCCATAATTAGGTTTACTCGATCTCTCTCTCTCTCTCTCTCTCTCTCTCTCTCTCGCTGACTATTCTCCGATAATTTTCGAAAATAGGAACGAAAGTATAGGCCCTATGAGATATGGTAAAAATCCGCCTCGCTGTAGTAATAGCTTTTTCTTACTTTTCCAATTGCCGTCTTTTTTCGCTATGCGACGCAAAGATGCTTTATATTTGCCGAGACGATTTTTTTCAGAACGTTCGAGCGGGACGTTACCCTTGAGAGTATTGAAAACGCACTCGCGGATACAACGAATGAATTTTTCATCCGCCTGGCGTAAGAAAGAGGCGCGTTGATTTTTGTTCAAATAACACAGCGCTTTGAGAAGACAGATATTTTTCTTACCGATCGAACGTTCTGCGATTTTTCTCGCATTAACCGTGGATTCTCTTCGCTTCTTCATCACGAGGAAGTTGAGCGACTGTCGCGAGAGAATGCGAGTACGATACTTTTATACGAAACTTCCGGAAAAGGATCTGCGCGATACGTAAACGTAGTTCAGCGTATCGTCGGGAAATATGCACGCGCGAAAACGATACTCGTCGGGAGTCGATTGTTTCAGATCGAGCAATAAATATCCGTGAGGTTGAGACGTGGCGTCGTGATACGCTTCCTCGAGGAACTTTGGATCGTTGGGATAGACTTGTCGAGCGAGATGCCGGATTTGCGCGCGATCTCGTGGATTTTTGAAAACCACAAAGTAATTCGCGTTGAGAGATATATCGCGTTGTCCACGGCCCTGATGAAAGAGATTTTGCGTGATGAGAATTACGCTGAGATTCTTATGATGACTTCCCTTGGTAAACAGATCCACGATCGCTTCGCTCGAGGACGATTCCCTCATAAGATCGTCAATTATTATCAATTTCGCGCTCGTTGGATCGTTAGAATAATCTTCCGGACGCGGTAATCCCTCGTGAAATTCGATTGCGGAATCTCGAGTTTCGTATTGAAGTTGCTGATAAGCATCCTGCCATTCGGCGTAATAAAACAAAATTCTCTCAAAGTAGACATCTGCCATAGCGGATAAATGACGAAGAAATCTCTTTACAAAGATTGTTTTTCCACATCCCGTCGGTCCGCACACGATCGACGTCCACGGATGTTTCCAGCGTACATCCATTTCGCGAAATGAACGCTTTGCGCGTCGTACTTGGATTAATAAACAAAGGAATGGAACACTTGATTTTTTCTCAGAGAAATTTTTGAGATTAGCTTACTCGCGGAAGGGCCCCACCGCGGCGGAGGTGTGCTCGCGCCAGCATCTTTGCGTAACGAGCTCGTACCCGTCCGCGACAAGCCGCGCTCGTACGCTCGCGCGAGCGTTCACCGCGAGAGCACC
The DNA here is from genome assembly GCA_024349325.1 of Pogonomyrmex californicus. Taxonomy (NCBI): domain Eukaryota; kingdom Metazoa; phylum Arthropoda; class Insecta; order Hymenoptera; family Formicidae; genus Pogonomyrmex; species Pogonomyrmex californicus. The sequence goes on from JAECZD010000049.1 coordinate 338,985, forward strand.
GTCGCTTACGAGCTTGTACGCGGTGCTCATCGAAAGCTAATTCAAGTCGGAGAAACTTACTCGCGGAAAAAATAATTAAATACTTATTATTACGGACGTAAAAATTTATAACTTTTTCTTTTACAAATTTAAAAATCGTAACTTATGCGATTATAATTTGGGATTATAATTTAAAAGATATTTTACCAAGTATTTTAAAGATTCTCTATTATAAATTTAAAATATTTTCTATATAAAAAATTAGCGATAAAAGAAAGTTATGGGAAAATTATAGGAAAGGGGGAAAAAATTGGATTTAAAAATTTAATTTTACAAAATTTTTATTATCCTTTTTCCTACAATTAGAGAAATAAATATTTTTATTATATTTTTTCTTAACTAAACGCAAATTTACATTGGTAATTTTACATTTCTAATCGAAACCGTGCAATATACATTTTTCAAATTTCGCATTTTTTTCTTAAATTTAATACTAAAATAAACTATAACTAAAATAAAAATAATCTTAATTTTTTTACAATCGTATTTATTCCTTATACATATTCTGTACATATTTACATTTGAGGGAGGACGGGGAAAATCCGAGCCTTAACCTAACTTAATTTAAGTAAAATATTATAACGTAAAACCATAGGGGTAAGAAAGAAGATTGTCGATAAATCTGCGTTTTAATAAAACAGGTGCACACGTTTTCACCTCGTTTCGCGTTACTACTTCGTGAAACGCGGTGCGACGAATTGTTTTAAAGCGCAGATTTATCTCTTCCTCCTCCTCTTTTTCCCTATTTAATAATAAATTATAAATACTCTTAAAATTAAGCAGCCTCGAGTTTTCAAAATTCAATTTAACCCCCTTTATTTTACATATTTCGTATTTTCGCGCGTCCGGTGTACGTACCACGTACGCGTAAAATTTCGGGCCGCCAGAGACAAACGCCTCGATGAAGCTACCACGCCCGTAACTCTCGAGTTCGTCGGTCATGTCACCCAAAAAATTACCTGTACGCGGTTCGTACTCCTCGGGATCACCGCTGCTCGTATATATACAGGAATCCGTATCATAATATAATACGCGACGATCTAATTTTTCCAAATATCCGTATAATTTTAATCGCGCCTGTGCCGTCGTGTATGCCGCTATCACCACGTTAGTTATTGGTGAAGGTACCACCGCTTCGCTCTTTAACCGCCATGAAACGTATATCGCATCCTCGTTAACGGGCAATACACCGACTATCTCGTGTTCGGGACTCGACAGCAATTCGGCGAAACGCTGAGGGGATCTTATTATTTCTGTATTCGGCAGGTTACTCCGCTGGCCGAATTTCCCCCAAAACGAATTAAGGCAGAGTTTGGCGACGGAGCGTAAGCCGGAATTACGTACGATGTTGCTTTTATCGAGAACGATACCTTCGGTTGCTTCATACTCCCTCAGGTAGCGTTCTTTAGCAACATCGTCGTTGCATTCGCTCGGCCACCCACTCGCCTCTTGTTTTAGTTGTAAAAAAGTGTTGATGTATTCCGTAAACAGCCCTCCCTGTTGCGTTTCGGGGTTATAACGCGTAGATTTGTACTGCCAAATTTCGTCTACCCGCGTCACGAGATAACCTTTTTCGACTGCTTTGCGTAATTCGCAGGACACCCATGTGCCCTCGAACTCACGCTCCGCAGGATCGTCGTGAGTGCACGCGTCGCGAGAAAATGATTCGCAACATGTACGGCAAAGAGCAAATAATAATTTACCGCGCACGCGGTACGGTAGTACAGGATGGAAGAGATCACGTGGGGGGAGTACTCGGCAACGTACGAGACCCTCGACCGGAGTAAAATTAAAATTTGGCGCGATTCCAATTAAATCGGCGCATTCCTCGCCCACATAGATATCCGGGTGACCAATTGGGAAAACTCCGGTCTTGAGTACATACGGGTACAGAGAACATACGTCTACGTACCGTATCTTCTCGGTGCCCGTAATCTCGTATCGAGTCGCGATATTGCCGGTGCGTCCGCCGAAAAATGCATCGCGAGGATCGAGAGGTGGGATTTGCACCATGGGGTGATTTTCGAGAAATTCTCGCATCTCTCGATTCTCGCGCATTTCTTCGTCGAAAACGCACTCCCATTTTTCCGTTAGGATATATCCTTGGCGACGTAATCGCCAAGACGTTGCAACCGTTCGTTCGTAACGCGCGTCAAACGTGTCGTTAAAATTTTCGAGCGTTTTATCGCGATTTAATGGATAGCAAGACGGGCATCCGTGAAAAAAGCAACCGTGAAATTGCAAGACGTGACGCCGCGTCTCACCACCATTCTCGCATTCGTAATATCCGTCGACGAGCATGCCTTCCGCTAAACGATACTCGCGTCCTCGCCCCGCGTGAATTATCCGATGACCTAACTCACGTTCCTTCAAAATTAACCATTGCGTGCCTTTGCGCGACTGGTTATCTTTAAACCTGTATCCACCCGAAGGAATGATTCCTATTTCTCCTTCGCGCAAAAAGTTTTTCCGAAAAACTCTCATGCACGTCGAAGCGATAGTTGTACATTCCTCGAATGGACACACGTTTCCCCGCTGCAAGAATATTTTTCGGAAGGCCATGCATGCTCGGCGAAGGATATCAACATCGGTGCGACAATACGCGAGTATTTCACGCTGGAAATCGAATATTACATTCTTTCCCGACATTTCTGCGTGCCACGCGAGAAAACGTTCGCGTTCCTCTGTTCGCATGGTTTCGGGCGCGTAATAGCGAACATCGGGTAGTGGACCGACATAAGTTTGATTATCGACAGTATTAAATAAGTGCGGAAAGACACCTTTGTCACAAGTATCCGGTAACCCGAAGGCCTTCGGTAATTCTGACAAACGCATTGGCATATAATTAACACTGTCGATAAATTTCGTGCGATTCGCTGTTAGGACCATAATTTTTGTGCCGTTTAAAATTACGCGAGGTTCTAATCCGGAATAATTTTCTACAATGTGCCGAAGGATAAACTGCGCGTCGAACGATTTCGCGTTATGCGCTATGCAAATAATACGTGAAAAATGTTTTGTAGGGCGTGTTGCGAATTCGACAAATTGTTTTACCGGATCTTGGTGAAAAACAAATTCGCGTACTCCGCACCACTCGCATCGCACCGACAAATCATCTATTTCCGCGCACGAATCGCAAATCTGCTGCGCGACACACAGAGTCGGGACGTGAATTTTTATTTCGGTTCCCTCGAGTGATTGGTCTTGGCGTGTCTCAAAATCATAAAACACGAATGCCACTCGTCCCTTTTTGCATTTCCGCTCACCTGAGTTATTCTGCTCGCTCTCTCTCGCAAATACAGAAGAATCCCCGCCGCACTCAACAGCGGAGGATCTGTCTTCGCGGGGGAGAGGCTGCATGTAACAAAGATGATTTACGGGTTTTTGCAAACTGCAGATTTTACAAAAAGAAACGCCGCATTCGTGTTTTTTTGACGCTTTTACAACCCGCCCGCATCCTTCGCAGAGACGAATGGTGTTACAAACGCTCGTCGGAGTTTTACCGTCATACGACTTTGTCGCGCGATGATGTTCGAAGCATGCGTTTCCGTAGAACGAACGTTTGCAACTCTCACACCTAACGAGTTCCACGATTTCGCGTTGATCGCACGGCGGCACGTTGTTACAACGCGAACATTTATTTGAACAGCGGTGACCCCTTTCCTCGCGATACCCGATATTGCATGGAATACAATACCCCCCTCTACTCCCCGCGGCTGCTTTTAAATTTAAAATCGGACTATAATGGCGATGTTGCTCGTTATATAGAATATTTAGCCGATATAAAGGTTCGCGTTCTAGAGAGGCGAGTACCGTGCTTCCGTCAAATAAGGGTTTCTCGCCGCGTCCAAAAGTAATAGAATTATAAACAATAATAGCTATATTGGATGCGGCGAGAAAGCGTTGGAAACATTCTATTTCCCGAATCCCGCAACCCTCCGGTGGAATGGCGACACCAGCTCTCCTCGTCAAATCCAACGCGAGTTCGCGTTGTAACGAGGAATTCTGGTGTCTTACCACATTCCATCGCTCGTGAAGTTCCCCCGCACGCAACGTACCGCGTTCGTGATAAATTTGCGCGGTCACGAGAGAGCGGGGAAAACATAGATTATCGGAATTGGGGATTGATAAAATCGAACGTTTCGCAACGTCTTCCCGAGTGAGTTTATTTGAAACGCGTCCGCGACCTCTGGGTACCGCGACATTGAAAACGCGTACGTTAAAATCCTGCGCGATATCGAGACCTCCGGCACTTTGCGCTACTGAACTCACGAGGCGCCAAATGTCCTCGAGAGTTAAGTCGCGGGCCGGTCGAAACGATAATCCCGCCGGGCCGTGCGTTAAATCCTCCGAATCGAATGAAAATCCCACATAATCGTGCGGTTCGGAGGTATGTAACGCGTAGGCATGAATTTCCGCGAACGCGTTTTCAAGCCAATTATAGACATCGGCTCCTTCGGGTAGCGGACGCACACGGAATATCGCCTCTCTTCCTAATAACGCGAAATTTCTAAAGCGGCGCGAATTTTCCCCGATTAATAACAAATGATTAAAATTTCTGACCTCGTGGCCAACACGCTCTTGTTCCATTTCCTCTTCGTCCTCCCTCTCCTCTTCCACTTGTTCTTCTCCCGTCATCTCCTCCTCCTCCTCCTCCTCTTCCACTTGTCCTCCTTCCTCTGCCGCCGCCTCCTCCTCCTCCTCCTCCTCCTCCTCTTCTCTTTCTTCGCCTGCTGTTTCCTGCTCCTCCTCCACCTCCCCCTCCTCCAAATTTTCCCGAGGTGGAAGCCCTCCTCCACGCTGCGGCTCTTCATTGCTCGCTTCTGTGCAAAAGTTACAAAAAAATTAGAAACATATTTTATAGAAAATACTTTGAGTTTGCTTACAATATTATGTTCGTATTTAATTTAGTAAACATGAGTATTTTTCCGAGGTAACTCGCCTTTTATCGTTAACGTCTTCTTCTCGCATGGAGAATAGGGCTGGGAGGAATTCCTATTAAAAAATTCGATAATTTAAAATTGAATACGAACATAAATCGTGAAAAGTAAGAAAAAAGATTATATACCAGGCGGTGTTTCTCCAATTTCCTCTTCCCCTTCGGGTTCTCCCTCGCGTTCCTCCATCTCCTCCTCCTCCTCCTCCTCCTCCTCCTCCTCCTCCTCCTCCTCCTCCTCCTCCTCCTCCTCCTCCTCCTCCTCTTCTTCTTCTTCTTGCTCTTCTTCTTGCTGCTCTTCTTCTTCTTCTTCTTCTTCTTCTTCTTCTTCTTCTTCTTCTTCTTCCCCTTCTTCATTGCTCCAAATTCCCTCTCCCGGGACTACGGGGGAGTACATGTGGTCGTATTCTAAGAAAAAAATATCGTAAATTTTTATTTTCGATAATAATATTATGACCTTAATCAATAAAGATATTATGTATTTTAATTAATATTTTCTCTCTATTGACTTACCGGGTGAAAACACTCGCTGATCTGGAGTACTTACTTCCGTATCTAAAAACAAAGTTGTATTAAGATTTTCTAATTTTTTATTATTTGTTTTAAAAATTATTTATTTAAAAATGCAAACCTACCAGATGAGAGCTGAATAATTTCAGGCACCTCCTCCACTAATTCCGGCGTAGGTTCAACACGTGCCCTTCCTAAAAACATTTAATATTTTAATCTTGGAAAATTTTTATTTTTTAACATTACTCCTGTCTAGTTTTTAATAATATTGCTTACGTGCTGGACCTGCTTCTATCTCATCCTCCGCTCGTCGCCTTCGAATTTGCGTGAGCGGATTCACCACCGCAGTGCTTCTTTGGCGTGCATTTCTTACTATAATTTATTATTAAAAATTAGCTAAATCGTTAGTTTGATATATGAGTTACTTTTATAAAAATAATAGAGTCACTTACCATTGTGGAGGTGAGAGAGGAGATTTTGGATGTGACCACCCACATCCTCCTCTTCGTGCCCAACCGCGCGTCGCGTTTCGATTATTTCTCCGGCAATTCGGAGTAAACGCTCGTCGCCAGCGAAGTAACCCAGTTGATATAGCACCCCCAATATCGTATCCGAACATTCGCACGAAAAACGTGTAAAAAGTAAATAATTAGCATCGAGCGAAATGTTGGATATTTTAAATAAAAATTTATCCGCGTTTATGCGGATATCCAACCTCGATGCTAACTTTATGATTTTTTTAATAATTACACTAGCCATTTTTTCAAGCAAAATATCACGAACACGAACTTTTAAATACCGCACGACAAAACCGTAGTAGAATCAGAGAAGAGTTCAACTCGGAAATAGATTTCCAATAGCGCTAGACGCTCTATTTATAGGGAAAATCTTTTCCAAAAGTGGTTTATAAAAAATTATAGAATTATCTCGTAGTTTCGAGGAGAACGCGAGGGTGAAAATGCTATTTCGGCCCAAGTAATAAATTATTTTTTCTTGAAAAATTTATATTACCTGTAGCTTGACCCTTTTTCGATTTCACTTTTTTTTTGTTTACTAACGGCGTATAAATGGCGCCAGATATATAGCACGTCCAAATAAATAGTTATTTAAATTTTTCGGAAGGAAAGTTCTCGCTTCTTCAAACATTTAACAAATTAAACATTAACAAATTTTAAACATTTATAAAATATTTCTTACTCGTGCTTCTAGTGTATATTTCGATACTTTCTTCTTCTTCTTCTTGAAATAGTTTCTGCATTTTATGCGATAATTTTTACGATGATTTTACGAATGAATTTTATTTAAATTTTTCATCTAATACCTGACACGTTCTGAACGTGATCCGAACCTGGCGTGGAGTAATATACCGCTACACTGCTTCACTCGAGTAGCGACATTCGAAGCGTCTACTTCGAAAATATCCCTCCGAGTTTTCGTTTGTTAAAAGTGAACATTTTGTTCAAATTCTCTCATCGAGTAATATGGCCGGACAACAAGAAGCTGCGAATCCCACTAAACTAGAAAACATTCGCAAGATATTTAAGAACTGTGTGCAAAATGTGGAACAAAATTTGCTGCTTTCTACGACGTACCCTCTCAATACCTCTCATACGAAGAAATTACACGTGGGATTACAATTATCTAAAGAAAAGATCTTCGAGCCTGTCGTTAAATTGAGTGGTAATTCTGCAGAAGGAATCAGCTTTGATCCGGACACGTGGCAACAATTTCAAGACAGTGACGTATCCCGTCGTCGATACTGTTAACGAGTGCGCACGTTATTTGATCAAGGAGATAGAACTATGTCTACCTAACAATTACATCGACGCCGATATCATCAAACTCACCGTCCGAGGCAACCAAAAGGATATCGAACTTGCTGTGAGAACGCAAATAAATAATTTACCATTTTTGGATGCATATTTTGATATTGTATTTTTAGAATTAATTACATTAAAATTTAAAGAAATTACTACTATAATTTTATTGAATCGTGAGTTATAATTTTTATATAATATTCCTATATTTAATTTTGTAACAAGAAGAATAACTCTGTAACAAAACATATTCATATATGCGAAAAATAAATTCGACTTATACTTGGTAACATAAATTCAAATTTACGTCGTTTCTTTATCTCTCCCTTTATCCTAAATTTTTCACAACTCTTCCTTTTTGAAAGTCATTTACGCAGGCCTGCGCGAACGTGTTTTTCTATTGCCTTCTAGTACCTCTATGCTTTCCTGACCCACACGTTTCTCTCTCTCTCTCTCTCTCCCTTCAGTATGCCTACATAGTTATCGTCACGTCGAAAGAAAATTTTTTCAGCCCGCGTGTTTGTGGATAGGATAAAATCCTCGTATAACTCTAAGTTCGTCGTCGTCGTCGTCATCAGAAACCTTTAGTGCGAACCTGTCTGTTCCCGTTTTCCTCCAGCCAAATACCGTACGACCTGGTAAATAATGGTTATTACGCACCGAAAATCTCATGTCTTCGAAACCTATATCCACTCGTAACCTATATTTCCCCCATACAAAAAATGTCAAACGAGTCGAGAAATTTATCTAAATTCAGCGACTATGAGACGCCGAGAAACCTTTCGCCCTAAGAAAAACGTGATTCTTCATATCCCGTATACAACCAGTAAATTCCACAAAAAAACTTTTCTTCTCTGCTCCATCCCACGTGAACAAAAAATCGCATTCCATTCTCGACAAGTATATTCCTTTTACAGACCCGTCATATTTCTTTTCGCAGTCGACATTTTGTTTTCGGACTCCGATCGGGCCCAGACGCTTTCTCACCCTTTCCCTATCTCGTCTAGCATTTCGACAACCAATCGCACGCATGGGGCACTATGGGTAGAGCCAATCACGCGTCTGGCAGCTATGGAGCCAGCCAATCAGAACGCTCCCACTAATTACCTAATTATCACCTTCCATCCCCACCGACCAATCAGGACGCTCCATTTCCAGGTGGCTGCCAGTTTTTGGCCACGCCCCTGGCGCCAGTGGGAAGGTGGTGGGGGTTTGTTTTGACGCGCCATAGTGCCCCAATTACTACTTACGTCACGCAGTCGGAGTCATAGCGTCTTTTTCAAGATCGATATCGACTGACCTGTACGGTGCGTTCAACTCACAGGCACGCTCCAGAGCGGCCACCTGCGAGAGAATATTCGGTGCGTCCTTCTTTGCCCCATCTCTTCGACCCTTTAACTAATAATTCCGGGACCTGGACGTAACATATCCAGATGTATTAAAAGAAAATAAATTTGAGACTAAACAGAATTTTTAAACTATAATTATTACCATCTATTAATAACAATAATTATTAAAAATTGTAATTTTAATATTTTTAAATTAATATCTAAATATTAATAAAAGTGCTATAATTAATTTTTTAAAATAAAGAGACACCTTTTTAAATTAAAAAATGAATATATTGATTTTTACATATCTATTTCTATAAAATATATATCATAATAATTTTACACAGAAATATAAAAATTTAGAAAGTAGATTAAGAATAATATCTCGCGTTCCTCAATTCAACACTTAAGATCATCATATATCGTGCATTGTTAATATTGCTATAAATTAAAAAGAGAGAACAAAAAATCGTATTTGTTGTCATATCGTTATCCTCTTCTATTTCTTCTCGAAGCCCGGCTGGTCGTCGTGTTATACTGTGCAGCGTGCACGGACATAGACTCACGCTTCAGTGTGTTGACACACACACACACACACACACACACACACACACACACACACACACACACACACACACACACACACACACACACACACACACACACACACACACACACACACAGAGAGAGAGAGAGAGAGAGAGAGAGAGAGAGAGAGAGAGAGAGAGAGAGAGAGAGAGAGAGAGACGCACGCACGCACGCACGCACGCACGCACACACACACACACACACACACACACACACACACACAGATTGATTGAACTTTATTAGCTTTCTCAGCTATTTCATATACATATACATAATTATTATACACTATTTACCACATATACTTTCAACATTCTCTTAAACGATTCAATTTTTACGCACTGCTTTATCTCGGTTGGCAAAAAATTGTATATTTTTATTCCTTCGTAAAACAGACTCTTGCACACTTCTAGTTTTACGAAATGTTAATACAATGTTTCCGGTCTGTCTCGTTTGTCTGTCACATTCACTTCCCACTATTTCTAATCTATTATTTAACGCCATCGGTGCCATGTTATTTAAAATTTTAAAAATAAATATCCCCACCTTATAATATAATTGCTGCCTTACGGACATAAACTGCAGTGCCTGCAGCATGTCCTCAACTTTGGTATATCTATTGCATTGCAAAATAACTCTCATGGCACGGTTTTGAGCTACTTGAAGTTTGTTCAATTGCGTTTCTCCCATTCCAATTAATAGCGTAGCACAGTACTCAAAGTGCTATGATCGACTTATGTACAATACATCTAGTGTACGCTGATACGAAGTTACCTATTCTATTTAAAAAACTAGTCTTTTTTCCTATTTTCTTTAGCATATAATCACAGTGATCTTTAAATTGGAGCTTATTATCGATAATTACGCCAAGATATTTTATTTTTTTGACGCGTTCCAACTTATTTCCGTCCGAGCAACTCAATATAATATTACCTTTTTGCTCCTTTCTTACACTTCTGATTATCATGTATTTTGTTTTATTTGCATTCATTTTCAACTTATTTACACTCATCCACTCTTCTACTATGTTAAGTACCATGTTCATTTTCATTTCTAATTCCGCACTACTTTCCCCACTTACATATACTAAAGTATCATCTGCAATCTTTTTATATTGCACTCTTCTGGACAAAATTCTACTAAATCGTTTATATAAATTATAAACAATAAAGGCCCTAGTACCGATCTTTGCGGAACTCCATATTCCGTTTTGATACACTTTGACCATTGATTATTAAATCTAACTTGTTGTGTTCTATTGCTTAGATATGATTTAAACCACTCCAATACCATCTTTCTCATTCCATATTGATCTAATTTTCCCAGTAATCTTTTTCTATCTATTGTTTCAAATGCCCGTTTTAAGTCCAAGAATATTACTCCTATCATTTTCCCCTCCTAATTATCAACTTCCAATCATCAATAACACTTTGTATCGCTGTTTCACACGAATGATATTTTCTAAATCCCGACTGATATTCTGTTATAATATCATTACTATGCAAGTACTTTTCAATTTGTTCCTTTATAACTAATTCTAAAACCTTCTCATAAATTGGTAATATATTAATTGGTCTATATTCACAGGCTTTCTTTGGTTTTTGTATCTTAGGAATCGGTATTATCGATGTTTTCCATCCCTCCGGACATATACCATTTGTTAATGACTCATTTATTACTCTTACTAGTTCATCTTTTATTACTTGAAAACTTATTTTTAATATATCGCTAGATATCCCCTCATCTGTTCCCTTCTTCTGTAAACGCCATAACAATTTTTCTAATTTCTGTATATTTATGCATTCGAAATTTTCAATTATGCCCCTGCTTTCTATAACAAAGATAGTTTTTGTACTTTTACTGTCATTTTTTCTTATAGATTCTATTATTTCCTTAATATTCTGTATATAAAATATATTAAATTTATTCGCTAAAGTACATTCACCAAAATCTATATTATTAATTTCTCTTGAACCCATAGTCTCTCCTCTTATGACTTCTTTTAAGGTTTTCCACATTAGAACAGGATCATTTTTATTATCATCTATCATTTTTTCATAGTATTCTTTTTTTATTTCTAATTAATTTAACTACCGTATTTCTTTCAATTTTGAACTGCAGCCAATCTTGTTCATTGCACATATATATATCGCTCTCACATATGTTTCATCTCTTTTATTTGTAGCTAATCTTATATCATCCGAATACCATTTTTTCCCTTCCCATAACTTTGGAATTTTAAACTTTTTCTTTGGTGCTATGATATCTAATGCCGCTACCATATTCTGAACAAACTTCTCTGCTCTTTCATTTACCTCTAAATTACCTCTTTGTTCCAATCTTTTCCCTATTTCATATAAAAATTCATTTATTTGAAATTTGCTGAAGTCCCTACTAATAAATTCTCTATATTTTACCTTATTATTACTTATATTAATTTCAACGCTTATCCATGAATAATCTGATACTTTTGGCTTATCGTATACTTTACAGTTTATCTTGGTATTTGCGAAAACTAAATCTATCAAAATTTGACTGTTTTTTGTGTTTTTCCTCGTCGGCTTATCTACATATTGCTTCATGCCCAAACATGACATTTCATTTATTAATTTTTTCGCGTAAAACATATCCGTCATTAAATCTATATTAAAGTCACCTAGCATAATACATTGACCTTTCGTTACTAGAAGATCCACTATATCCTCTAGAAATTTTATAAAATCGCCATCTGAAGCGAACTCGGTGAATGATACACAACTATAATCACGCCTTTGTATATATTATCTCTCATCTCAACCGCAACGCACCAGCAGTTAGATTCTATCTTCTTCTTCGCTATTATCTGATATTTGATATCTTTCTTATATTTCTTAAATCACAACGTCTCCTGTGTTTCTGTTTTCCCCATCGCATCTAAATCATATCCCGGCACATTTAATTCACTATCTTTGATTTCGGGACGAGTCTGTCTCCGATAACGCCATAATTGCCAGATTCATTCCCTTCATGTAATCTTGAATTTCGTCTTTGTGTGCCATAAGACTTTGCGTATTCGTGTATACAATTGACTCCTTCCGTGATTGCTATTTAGTAGATTCCCAGCTTCTCTTCTTCTTCTCCTCCAGTGCTCTGATGAAAGTCGGACATTTTCTACTTAAAACATCGTGTTCATCATTTATCTTTAAATTGTAGGTTTTATTCTTGTGCATACAATTTACACATCTCATCTTTTTTACCTTGCACTCGCCTGCTCTGTGATTTCCAGCACATTTATGACATGTTTCCTGCCGCGTACAATTTTTGGCAATATGGTAATAACCCCAGCATTTAAAACATCTCTTAACACTGTAATGATTGAACACACGACACTTCCTCCATCCGATATTTATTTTCTCTCTTCTTAGCATTAGCTCATGAGTCATTTCATCTACTTCTAGTATTAAGGAATCGCCCTTAGCAATTCTCTTCACAATTTTTATGCCAAATTCTTCATCTTCTCTGCCGTCGATTGTATTGTGCTTCTTGATCGTATCAATTAAGATTTCATCTTTCAGCTGTATTTCTTCTTCTCTAACATTTACAACTTTTATTTTCGGTCTTATTTTTTTCGGTTCTGTGATCTTGAAGTCTTCACCTAGCTTCTCGCGTACTGTATCTTTCAGTTTTTCCATTTCTCCCTTGCTCTCACATTCCAGAATGACCGGACCTTCCTTTCCTCAATTTTGTTTTCCTACCTCCATCTTCTTTATATCTACTTTTTCTTTTACTAATTTCTTGGTAGTTTCACTCTCTTGTTCCTTTAACGATTGGACAATTAAGATGCTTTCTTTCTTCTTATTTTTTACTGCCGCACTATAACTTCCTAATCCATGTCCTGATATTCCAGTGGTTTTCTCCTGCATATTCCTCTTCACTTCTTCAAGTTCACGCCTAAAAGTTTCCAACTCTTCCCGAATGATTTTTGCGATCATCGTCTTAATTTCATTCTTACATGCTACTTCATCTTTTATCTCCCTTACTGTTCTAATCAACCAATCAATTTTCACCTCCATTCCAGTTTGTTTGCTCGCACCTGATCATTGCTGTTCCCGTCGAACCCGTCGATCCTGTTGATCCCAATCTGTCTCTACTGCCACCCGCTGCAGGCGTTTTCTTCATTTCTATCTTATCACTGTCCCAATGATTTCTTTAAATGGTCCTTCGCATTTTACTAATTCATCCTGCTTATTATATACTTTATGCTTGAAAGCGCATCCCGAATGAAAGAAGAATTTCACACAGGCCGTACACTGCAGCAACGTTTTCCTTCTTACACGCACAGCAACGATACTCTGCATAATCAGATTCAAGCATGTCCTCATTACCGACTGTTCTCCTCAATGTCGATAAATCACCACGCGTTCCACTAATTAGTTACCTTAGGTTACTTTTAGATATTCGTAAAATAATTAAATATTTTTTTTAATTAACATCTTTGTTATATATTAATCTCTTTTATAGATATAAATGGTCAACGCGGCGTAAGATGTATAAAAAAAAGGTGAAAAAGGAGGAAGAGAAGAGAGAGGAGAAAGAGGTGGAAGAGGGAAAGAAGAGGAAGAGGGGAGGAGGAGGAAGAGGAGGCAAGGGACAACCTATTGTTAATAATTATTATTATTATTATATAATATTTGTATACATATATAATATACATTAATATAACATATATAACATATATTATACATATATTAATATTATATAACATATATTTAAAATTATAATAATAATATATCTTTATTTAAATATCTTATATTTAAAATATATCTTATATTTAAAATTTTAATATATCTTTATTATGTTATACACGCGTGAAATTAGTTTTGCAAAGAATAATATTTTCCCACTCCATACCCTCGAATACAATTTCCTCGCACAACATACCTACTACGTAGGTTACGTACTATAAGTTCCTCGATCATCCTATAAAGATTAAAAAATATTTAAATATCTAAAATACGTTAATTAAAAATCGTTATATGTTTTTATATTGTTGATTATCGTGATATTCTAATACCTAAACTCCTACGTTACGAATAAGCAAGAGAGTTGCCACGATATGCGACGATGAAACCTTGCGGAGTTGTTGACGTTCTGTTTCATTCGTCGCACCTTCCACATGATTTAATGTTTTTTCTAAAGCATCTGTTGATACTTGGTTGATACTTGTTGGATTATTTTTACTATCATCTACAAACAAATGCAATTATGATTTATTAGCAACAATTCATATAAAATTTATTAAAAAACAAACGTAAATTTAATATTTTTATTTCGCTTGTAATACTTATGTTTCGGAAAAATCCTTCTCTATGTAAAGCTCATCCACGCAAAAAATTCATACTATAAATCCAAATCCTAAGAACGGATAACGCGCCACCGACAATCCAAGATTACATCTCAATTGTCTTACTTCATCTTTATGAAAATCTTTCAATAGTTCGATTACATGTTCTTACGCTCATAGTACTCTTACTAATTTGCTATCTTTATGGCATCGGCTTTACCTAAATGGATATAAAAAATTAATGCATGATAAGAATTTCTTAGAGTTTTAAAAATATTTATCACTGACTTATATATATGTATAATATGTATACATATAATAAGATTTATATTACATATTTAAAAAATTATATGTATATGTATATATATATATATATATATATATATATATATATATCTTATTACATATATAATAATACCTATAATAAGATTAATGTGTCAATTGTTAGCTACTCATATAGAGCATTTCCAGGAGACGTCACGTAGAGGCCAATTGACACATAACGTGTATTCCTTCATAAAAATGATAATAATATTGGATATATTAAGAATCTTTACAAAACATACGTAAAAAAAGAAATACAATATTTTAATATGAAAGAATTCCAAGTTTGTCTCCCATATTTGTTCGGTCCGCCATAAGGCCGCGAACTGCATTATAGTGCTTTTCGTCATTCCGCTCAAAGCCGCGATCTTCTTCTCCGCACAAAATGCGAGAAAGGATATATCCAGAATAATTTATATAACTATATAAACATATTCATAAACAAAATTATCCAATTGCATTTTATATATTCTACTTAGAGAATAGAATTACGATTTGATAATTTTCTTTATACTTTATAGGCCGCGAACTGCATTATAGTGCTTTTCGCAGATCGTTCCGCTCAAAAAGCCGCGATCTTCTTACTCGATCGGCACAAAGTGCTGCGAGTAATGTTTTAGATTGTACTGCTGAAAGAGCCGCAATCCTTCTGTGTGTACTCGTTCCGCACGTACTGCCGCGAGTATATTCATAAGTATCTAAATGTTAAAAAATTTTTAAATGCTTTGTACATTTTTAAACTGTATAGATTTATGACGACTTTTTGAAAGTCTTAATCGCTCTCCTAACCAAACTAAATCTTTATGTATCTTAATTTTCATCATGTAATATTTTCATCATGTAATAAATTTTTTCGATGAATGTTACAAGTTTCATGCTGAAACCAATTTGGATACTTTGTGTGTACAGCTTGTATCATGAATGGAAATAGAGTATCTAATATGTTATAATTTCCTCTCATATTAAGATAACCTGCATCAAATACTGCATTCATTAATCGAAATATAAATGAAAATTCTTCTGTAGGTACACATAGATGTCCTAATTCCTCGTCATCATTAGTCTCGTATGCTCGAAAATATATTAATATTTGTCTTGCGTCTGTCAGTTCGTGATTTATATTAATAAATGAGACATGATATTGATCACAATTTGATTTTGCAACACATTTTTTAGCAACAAATCCTGCAAAATATTCAATAGCAGACGCTTCTAGAATTTCATTATTTGTATATGATGCGTCAATAACAATTTTTTTAACGTTTATCGATACATTTTGTTCATCATCATTTTCATAATCGTTAGATGTATTAATTGATGTGATTGTATCGAATGTTATTCGACGAAGAGATGTAGATGTATTCATATTTGGAAATACAATTTCATCTTCATCATCTAAGCAATTTGAAGATTGTGTAGACTTACACAAATTTAATACTATGTTTTTTTGTAACAATAATCGAAAAGCTTTTGCACTCGGATTTTGATTATATGTTCCGCCATATGTACGTATCATGGAAAAAAGATTTTCCAACGGATCTTGATTAACTCTAGAAGTCATGAAAAATTTAATTAAATTTAAAAATTTTTTCGTCGCGTTTTAAATCGAAACTGTTATTAAGAATTGTAAAACTGTTTAAAGAATCGAAACTGTTATTAAGAATTGTAAAATAGCACATAACAGTTTCAGTACCAATTCCTGTTGTTCCTAAGTTAATAACCTGCAGCTGTAACTCTGTGGCTAAAAACTTGTAAAGCTAAACGGCAATTCATTCTGTCAAAATGATTAAGATTTACATGTTTTTCTGATAATTTGCAAGCCGCTCTTGTCGCTTTGCCATTTTTCAATTGCCATACTAATCGTCGTTCCATGATGCTATTTTATTGTCATCGTATAACATTATATTTCAAGTTGATTTCTTATAGATTTATAAATATGTGGTATATCAAAAATTGCATATATTTTTTCTTGTCTATGCATAAAATAAGGACGATGTATAGAAATTTTATATTTTTATAGCGCGAAACATGGCATTTCCTTGGCAAGCAGGATCTTGGTTGCTAAGTCTTTTTAATATAATAAATTTAATTAATTATATTACCAACTACGAGGAAATGCTATGTTTCGCGTTGTTGATTATTTAAAGTGCCACCAATTATAAAATATGCTACTGGTTGCTTCCAATTATGTAATAAACCTCGAACCATAAAAACTAAAGTACTTGTAACGACTGTCGCGTTACATTCTAATGATCCCAAATCCTCAAAACCTTCTATTTTTTGCCGTTTCTCGTTAAAATCAAAACTTTTTTATTTTCACTTCATCAAAGTAAAACGCAATTGCGTTCGCTACTATCCATGCAATTTACTTTTGCTTTTAAACAATGAAATATGATACTATAAATTCCATAAATCTATTACACTAAACCATGTTTTAATTGTACTTTCTGAAAGTATAAAACCGAATTCTTCCACATTTTTCTATATAAACTTGGCGAAGTATAATGCATTTTTGAGCTAATTGTTTTTCTTCGTCCTTATAAGCCTCTTTTTCTTGTGAAAAGTTGCATTATTAAAAATGTTAATACAAAGCCTGAACTCGTCGAAACAAAGCGTTTAAAATACTCGTGTCTGGTAACCTGTGATTATTTTTTTTCGTAAACGAGTTATTACCTTATGTTTTGTTTTAACTTTCAATCTCGATACATTAAGAAGTTTTCTTAATTTTTATATTTTTGCATTTTGCTTTGCTACTTTTTCTTTTAAAATGCGTATTTGCTCATAATGCTCGTGACATTGTATGTTCTCAGTAATAAATTCCTCATCATCGAAATCGATAGGATATAAGCGGTTTTGCATTCTTTTTTAATCTTCCCTTTGGATATATCATATTTATTGGAAAATGCTTACTACATATTCTTAACTTTCGCAATTCTGCATCGGATTCATCCGCTCAAATCGTCACAACCGCTATTTACTAATCATGTTATTAATCGTTCTCTATCTTCAATAGGCAGACGATAGAATCGAATATTTAATGTATTGTGTCTACTATTAATACTGCAATTTTTTATAAATTCAGGTACTACTAGTTTTCCTGCCTTTACAAATACTCGACATTTTGCGTGTCTTAAGATTATAAAAATGTTAAAAACTTACTTGCTTTCAGACATAGTTCTCAATGCTCACTGTACTACGTAATACTACACGAACACCTCAATACACTTTTAATAATTGTTCAACACAATGTTACTGAAATACTGTTAATTCTAACAGACTCATAATGTTATCGAAATACTATTATTTCCAACAGACTACTCGTTGCTCACTGTAGCTAACGTCGCCGATACGAACAAATCGTAGACAAGTAACAACAGCTAATACGATATATATAGGTATATCCATTCGGCGGTTACGTTACGTCTGCCCGATGTCTACATAAAAAAATGTCGTTGAATTAATAAAAAAATACTTTAATTTAATTAAGCATCGATATCACGAACTGTCAATTACATAAGTAATTAATTCATATTTATATATAATATATATTATATATAAATTATTATATATTATATATTATATATTATATATGTTATATATATTTTTATTGTTTTTTGTATGTATTTTTTTGAAACAAATATATATATATATATATATATATAAGATCTCGTGTCATAGAATTATGACATTAATGAAACAAATATGTTATGCTTTTGTTTTAATAATCAAGATCTTTATTTCAATTATACAATAGTATAGTATGTATATATATATATATATATATATATATATATGTTGTAGCCCGGACTGGGTTACAAGATTGTAATTAGGGAAAGTCGCCGAGCCTTAGAAGTTAAAACTCCGAGCAAGATCGTAGGTGGAAGGTTCTTCTGGCCAAATATTATTACTCACTTTCGTTAAGTAACTGATTTATTGGTACGGCTTCTTGACAATGTTTCGTGTGAATCTCGTTATTACTGATAACGACTGGCCGTGACGAAATACAACTGTCTTGTTACGTATTGTGACTGCCTACTCTCGGTGATTTAGCGTTTTTATAGTATTCTAGTAGTATCGTCTTATAATTTTAAATCGGACCATATATGATCAAAACGGCGCGCTCTAGCAAATTCCTCGTTTGCGTTCTGTTTTGGAATTTGCGGACTTGTTTTTGCATGTTTGCATTTCCGGCCAGCGTTTCCATAGCACCGGCTATTTCGAAATTCGAGAATGAAGATAAGATATAATATACAAAAAATAATATAAGAAGTAATTCGGACTACAACATCCCTCCTTCGCCGGGAAAGAAAAACGGAGTTTTTCACATTACAAAATTCTTCAACCCGATACATTTTTAAAATCGTGAACTTTCGTTTCTTCTGCGCAGTTCGCTATTTTTATTTACATTTTTTGCTTTCTTTTTTCTTATAATTACACTTATTATTCCTATTATAATTATAATTATTAATATTCCGCTGAAACTAACGGAGTAAATAAAATGTACGTTTTGGAACACGTTCGGCTCCTCATCTAGTTGCTTATTTAATTCATTTATTTTTGCTTAATTTTGTTAATTCTAACGGGTCTTTTATTATTGGTCGCAGTTTTATTTTTTTTAAGCTATTTTGCACCTTTGATGTCTTTTGATATTAACGTTAAATTGTATTCCGGTAAATGTGCTCATACATAATGGGTCGCTATCTGTCGTCGCGTGACTATCGTTATTTCCGGCGTCGTTAGTTTACAATCGTCGTTTAATTTTACTTTATCTATATCATTTATCTCTAGTTTTCTTACTTCCGACTTATCACATTGAATTTCTATTTTTTGGTGCGGAATATAGCCACGCTCCGTTAGCGTTAGCCATAATGAAGTATCGGAAATTATACGTCCTTGTTCGCAATTCTGGAGCTATTCGGGCGCGTTTATATAAATTTGCACTTCACATGACGCGTCCGTACCCATGATAGACGGAAAAATTTTGTTCGCACAAGTTTGATCGTTTTGTATCGTGTTTAGTTCACGCTCTTCTAATAATATATAATGATGGTTTTCTTTATCTATTGCTATTAAGACATGATTTACCCATATAAATGAAAAGATATTCGCGTGTCGCGTAACGGGAACGGTATCGGTTTTATTAATTTGAATGTCGGGAAAATGATTACTGGGAATCGGAAAATCGTGTAGATATCTGTTTTATCGTAGTATGCATTTATAGTCATATATTTCTGGATAGTGCGCCAATTTTCTATACTAATTTTAAATGGAAAGTGTTGTCCTTCTGTCAGCTGTGTCGCAGCTTCTCACAATTCTCTTATGATATTCTCGAGTGGTAATAGGCGGGTTTGCACTATTCTGTCTTTTGCTAATGATAGATAGTCAATAGTGTCCTCAACATCTTTGATCAGGTCCGTCATTATTGTCTTTAATATTAGTAAATTTTCATCCTCTCGCTGCGTGTATTTTGCTAATTGTAATTCCATTTGCGCTGTTACATTTTTTAGCCGTTCTTCATTATAACTTATGGTTTTTTTCTAATCCATCTATGTAGCCTATTGTGGCGTTGATAATTTTTATCTGGTTTCTTGCAGCATGTTTTTAGATTTGTTGGTTGTTTCGCAATAACTGCATTTGCTCGTCTATGTGTAGCGCGTCATCGGCCATCGTACCAAATAATGTTTTGCTCATCGTACCAATCGCATTTAATAATCCTCTTTTGCTGTCAGAGGCTTTACATACGCTTTGTAAACGTGCTAACAGTGTTGTTAGTTTTTCGTTGTTCCTATGTAGTATTTGCAGAATATTTTGGCAAATAAATCTGATTGGTCCAATAACTTTTACATCGCTGATCTGTCTGCTCTAAATAATCTTGTAATTGCTGTGCTCGTATTCCTAGAGCGGTGGTATCTAATTTGATAACTAACTTCCATGTATTATAGTTTGTATATAATTCATAAATCCGATTTTCTCGAAATATATCCCAGGATGATGGAAAAAATTTTTCATTTCAAATGAAAACATTTTTTCCTGGCTTTCTTCAGTGCCTATGATAGTCCATAAAATTATTCTGTAATTATAATATAATAAACTTTTTTAAAAAATTTTTGCTGTTGTAGCGTCGGGACTGACGCATATATTCTTTTACTTCACGAGATATGATTATTCTTATTTCATTCTTCACTATATCTCCTCTTAGACTCTGGTGTCTATCTTTTGACTTCGGGATATCCTTTTCAAGATACCTGCAGCACCTGCTTACCCGTTCTTTTTATTATATTAATGTTAGTTGTTTTCCGTGGGTTATTGCTAACGGGTTCTTTTGGCGATGTCTCCTCGCGATGCTAGTTTCTGTTTTAACAGTTCGCCCCTGCACGACGCTCGCGAGTTAAATGAGGAGAAAATTGTAAATAATTTTTTGGACACAGATATTTTCGGTGCTAATACGATTTCCTACGTTTCGAATAGTGCTCAGAATGTTAATGTTCCTCAGGGTTCTGAAGAGGGTATCTGGTGCGAATTCGCTTTGTTTCGCAGGGATTTCCATGAAGGAAACGTGATGAATTATTTGGCGCGTTACGACATCGAACGCGATGATACTCCGACACAAGTTTTCTATCCACGGACCCTTTTATGAGCGTTGGGGAAGATGAGAGTGTTCTTGGTGATGAAACGGACGATGATGCCCAGTCCGCGTGATCGTCAGAGTCTGCCCGTTTCACTACTTCTCCCGAGCCCATTGATTTTATGGAAGAGGCTATGGTTCCTGGTGTTGTTGGTGATGAAGACTTGTTAATTGATTTTCCAGAGGAGGAGAAATTTAAAAATCTCTCCTCCCTTACTTAACTCGGGATTAACCCTTACATAGTTACTTTTTGCTTGTTTTTTTTGTGTAGTGTTTAATACAAACTAGTTTTATTTTATTCCATTGGATATTCCCAGCTTCCTTAGAATCCTATTTTGGTGAGTCTTCTTTATTTTTATTTATTAGTTTTCCGCGAATGCTTTCATTTGATTTGCATACACGGTTATCGTATGGCCCATTTTTATTTTGTAATTTACTTCGGACAGTTTTTCAATAATTATGTACGGTCCGACCCATTGCGCTTCTAATTTCTTTGAGCGTCCTCTTGTTTGAATCTTCTTGATCTTCAATAACTTGCATGTATTTTTAAATATTTCACTCATAAAATTTGTGCCTTGATCAATTAAAATCCTTTCAGGAATCCCGTATTTGGCAATTATTTTGGTGACAAAGGTTTTTGCCACCGTATTTGCTTCTTGATTCTCTATCGGAATCGCTTTACTAAATTTCGTTAAATTATCTTGAAAAGTTAAGATATATTTGTTTCCGGCGTTCGTAATGGGTAGTGTCTCATTATATCAAGCGCACATTTTTCGAACGGTTTTTTTAAGCATATCGGTAATGACCATTGGCTTTGTTTGATTTTTTGGTTTAGTTTATTTTTCTGACAGAGGTTGCATTTGTTAATATAATCCTCCACGTCGCGCGTTATATCGCGCCAATTATGTAATAGTTTAATTCGGTTCAGAATTCGTGCGATTCCTTAATGCCCCTCTGTCAGCGCATCATGATATTCATAAAGTATTTGTCGCTTTTCTTCTGCAGTGTATTCTCGTTTTATCTCTTCCTCTCTTTCATCGTCATCGTTTCTCTCTTCGTCGTGTGCGATGGTGTTTAACTGTGAGTCAAGAATGATTGGATTTCTACTTAGTGCATCCGCGTTTGTACTTTCTTTGCCTGCCTTGTGAATAATTTCGTAATCATATTCTTCTAGATTGAGTCTTCACTGTCAATCTAGATCCAGGGTCAAAACGCTGAATAGCCAAACTAATGGTCGATGATCGGTGATTATTTTAAATTTCGTTCCGTATAAATACGGTCGGAAGTATTTAACTCCCCATACTATCATTAAAAGCTCTTTCTCAGTCGCATTATAATTTCGTTCTGCTTTATTTAATACTCTGCTGGCATAGGCTATTGGTCGATCTTGACCTATTCGTCCTTGTGATAATATTGCTCCGATGGCATAATCGGATGCGTCGATAGTTACTAAAAATTCTTTAGTAAAATCTGGGTAATTTAATATTGGTGCCGTAATTAATTCTTCTTTTAGTGTCTGGAAAGCGTATTGTTGCTCAATACTCCAATTAAATTTTTCCTCTTTTTTTGTTAGTTTTGTTAGAGATTTGGCAATTTTCGAAAAGTCTTGAATGAATTTTCGATAGTATCCAGTCCTAAAAATGACTGTATATCTTTCACCCTTTTTTGGTGTCGGAAATTTCTCTACCGCTTGTAATTACGGGGATCAGGTTGTATCCCATTTTCCGTAATAATATGTCCTAGATAAGTAACTTCTTTTCTGAGAAACTCGCATTTATCCGCTGCAACTTGAGATTATAGTCTCTCAGTCGTTATTTCAATTAGTCGTTTATTGTGTTCGTTCAACGTCGCACCGTATATTACTATATTGTTAAGATAAACTAGACATCTGAGTCCTTGAATTCCGGTTAATACCGAGTTCATTAGCCATTGGAATGTTGCGAGCGCGTTTTTAAAACGGCATTCTAAATTATTTATTATTCATTATCATCATTCTAAATTAATCATTCTTAAATTCATAGTGTCCATACGGTGTAGAAAAAGCCGTTTTGTTTTTATGTTCTTCCTTTATAGGAATTTGATAGTATCCGGATGCGAGGTCTAACGTTGAAAAATACTTTGCATTTCCCAGCTAATCTAGGATGTCTGTTATATTTGGTAGTGGAAAAGAATCTCCGATTGTTAAATCGTTTAATTTTCAAAAATCCACTATGATGCGTAATTTTTGTTTCCCAGATACATTCACCTTTTTGGGTACTATTAGCAATGGTGCATTCCATTGACTCGTATTGTGACATATTATTCCGTCATCTAATATTTTTTCAACCTGCCGATTTACTTTTGCTTTATGTTTCTCCGGCAATCTATAAGGTTGCACATTTACAGGCGCGCTATCGCTACGTGTATTTATTTCATGTGTTATTGTCGTAGTGTAAGTTAGTGGATCGTTCTCTACGTGAAATATGTCACAGAAGTCAGAACATATCTATATTAATGCCTTCTTTTCCTCGTGATTTAGATGTTCTGTTCGTAGCAATTTTTGTAAGCATTCTTGCCGTGACTGTACAGTATGGCCATCGCTCTCGTGTAACATGAGCATCTCCGCAGCGTCACTCAGCTGTATGGCGTCTAACGTTACACTCGGCGTCGTTATTTCAATAGTTTCGGTAGTTGTATTAATTATACTTATTGGGCAGATATAATCATCAGGTTCTACCAGGCAACTACTAAATACTCCTAATTCCGTTTCTTCAGGTTTCACTATTCCAATCTGATTTTGACTAGTAATAGTTTGCACGATGGTTTCACTGCGAGGCGTCAGAATATACTTCTTGTAAGGATGCAATTTTAAATTTACGCTTTCTATTCGCAATATTTCCTTTACATGATCGCATTTTGTTCGATGTTTCTTTAAGAAATCTATGCCGAGAATTCCTTCGTAAGCGACCGGGAAGTCATCTTTTATCACATACATGGTGTGTCTTATCTCCTCATTTCCGAGGATGATCGTGGCTCGAATCTTACCGAGAGTGTGAATCTTGTGTCCTGTTACGCCGGTGAGGGCTATTTGTTCCTCTCGTACTGGCGTATTCTCTTTTAAATTTCCCACTTTAACAAGTCAAGGTAGCACCCGTATCCAACAAAAAATTCATTTTTTTTTTATTTCTTGCTACTTGATGCTTTTGGCTCGCGTTATCTTTCTGTTTTTCTCCTCTTCTTCTTCGCTACTACTGAATGACAATTCTGCGTCTTCTTTGCATGTTTCGTTTTCTTTTGCTCTTATCATAGTATTTACTTGTCCTCTTGTTTCTTTCTGTTGTCTCGGTCATCTTATTTGTTTTCTTTCTGATCCATTGGGTTTTGACCAGCATTCTTCATTTCTTTTTTATCATGTCCCTCCTTTTTACAATTTACACAATATTTTTTTCATTGCGTTTACGCCGATGGGTTTTTCGACTTTGGATAAAGAAAATCAGTTCATGTATCTATTAGTTCGACAATCTCGTCCGATATGTCCGATTTTTTTGCGTCTTTGGCATTGCGGTATTTTATTTTCGCGGGCGCGTGTGCCTATTGTATTCGCTTTTGTACGTCCAAAATTTTCCATTGGTTTTTTAAATTTCTCTTCCGCGCTCGCGCCAGCGATAACATCTTGCGTTATATAATGTTGTGATCGTACCAATAGTTTTATGTCGTCTAGTAATTCGAGCTAAAAATTGAGCCTGCTGCTGTATGATTTCCAAGATCGCTTGTTTACTTTCTATTGTGTTATTTCGACCTTCTATCATGGACTCGTATAGCTCCATAGCTAGTTTGTCCGTACACAATTCGGACGTTCTTGCCGATTCTCCGGATCTTTGTTTTAGTGTATTGAATTCTAATTGCAAGTACTTTTCTTGCTGAGATAGCAAACTTCTAGCTCTCTTTTCAACTGAGCAAAATCGCGTATATCTCGAGTTTGAAAATCAGTCATAGCTCTGTCTTTTAGTTTAGTGCATAGTATTGCTTGTAGTAGTGTTCCTTCTTCCATCGGATTCGTATTTTTCATAGCATATGATGTGGCACTTAAGAATTCCGCAGCTTATGAGAGGTTCCATCGAATTCCGGAATCATATCGCGAGCTTCTTTTAATCGTAGATATCCCGCTACGGTCTCGGGTCGGTTTCGTATATTTTCGAGTGTTCGTCCATAGGTTATGTCTAACAGTTCGCCACGGGGTTGTTCATTAGGCACTTGTGCGAATCGGTTTTCATTATGGTCGAAAACCGTAATTTCTAGTCGACCCATTCGTTCTTGTAGCGCGCGAATTCCTTCTAGCAACACGTCTAATATTGATTCATTGTTTTTATTGCTCTACCCTTCTGCGCGAGGGACCTGCCGAAGCTCTGAGACGTTCTATTTCCGCGTCTACTTCTGCGCATCTACTTCTTACCTCCGGTTCCCTAGTTTCCTCATCACGAGGTGTACGTAATTGTCGTTCCGCCATGTTTCTATGCTCGAAGTTGCACGGCGCTGTGTAATATTCTTCCGGATCGAAAAATCGTCGTAAGATGTTAGTGAGAACTCTCTCCGTTGTGAATTTTAGCTCTCGTTTCCTTCAGAGCGTCTCATTCTGGAATACAGTCTGTGTTCGTCCACTGGTTCCGGTATTAGACTCTCGTCAATGTCGTTGAATAAAAATACTCACTCGATAACTATGTGTGGATGGAACACCGACTCAGGGGAGCTCTCATCCGAGTGTCGCGTCTCTAAATTTCGATATCGCGGATATCGCATACGGCTTCTTGGACTACACGCACGGGGGTGATAGAACTTCGCGCTCTTTGTGCTCGCCGTGATACCACGATATATTTCTAAGAGGTCGGTTTCTTATTTATTTTTCCAACATCAATGCTATCGCTTGCTTACAATTTTTATTGCGATACGATTTTTTCACTTACAGTATCTGCTAGCTTCATACTGCTTCGTTATCGCGTGTTGTTGTCGTAGGTCGGTGCCTTCTCCGGTGTCACTGATATGCGCTCGCTAGGGCTCTACCGGGTGTCCTTGTCGACTGGTGTCGATGTACGTTGGGTGATGCTGACTCGCTGCTCTGCTGCCGCTGATAGCCGTAAGGTTGTCCTAGATCGGCACTCAGCTATCTTTTTCGTTCTCTTTCAATTGTAGGCTTGTTATTTTCTGACGGAGCCTTTTCCGTCCATCTGTTTTTCACAGGTCTTGTAATTTGAGAAAGTTTCTCTTCTGCCTGCAGTCTTGGGGCTAATATTGCAAGTCTTATGAAAGTTGCCAAAAAAGTTTTTTCTGCCCGTTTTGTCTGCTAGGGCTTACCTTCGATTTCTGCTGGCTCGATTAGCGATTATCCTCTCAGATTGTATGAATCGTGGGGATAGTGTCGACTATCCCACAGTTGCCTCCAAAATGTTGTAGCCCGGATTGGGTTACAAAATTGTAATCAGGGAAAGTCAGGTCGCCGAGCCTTAGGAATTAGAACTCCGAGCAGAATCGTAGGTGGAAAGTTCTTCTGGTCAAATATTATTACTCACTTTCGTTATGTAGCTGATTTATTGGTACGGCTTCTTGACAATGTTTCGTGTGAATCTCGCTATTACTGATAACGACTGGTCGTGACGAAGTACAACTGTCTTGTTACGTATTATGACTGCTCGCTCTCGGTGATTTAGTGACCATTTTTATAGTATTCTAGTAGTGTCGTCTTATAATTCTAAATCGAACCATATATAATCAAAACGGCGCGCTCTCGCAAATTCCTCGTTCGCGCTCTGCTTTGGAATTTGGACTTGCTTTTGCATGCTTGCATTTCCGGCCGACGTTTCCGTAGGATCGGCATTTTTCGAGATTCGAGAAATGATCGTGAGGATGTAATATACAAAAAATAATATAAGGAGTAATTCGGGTTACAACAATATATATATATATATATATATATATATATATATATATATATATATCACACACACACACACACACACACACACACACACACACACACACACACACACACACACACAGGATGTTTCATTTTAAGTTATATGGTCGATTATCTCGCGAATCGATGATTTTATTGAAAAATTTTTCGGACGAAAGTTGCATGGCTTAAACGGAGACACATGATGGAAATGTGGATTTGACTTTAAGTTACTTTGTCAAAATCAGGTCAAGGTCATTAATGTTTGTTTAAATGGAAATCCCTATTTTTTTATTACATATTCTTGTAGCTTATCTCGAGAGCTTTCCAAAACATTATAATAACGTTACTTTTTGTTAAGTATTTGTTAAATTATAAGGCAAGACCGATCACTGATCCGGCCAACTAATAATAAGTAATAATTAATTAATACTGTTTCCATTAATTAATACTGTTTCCAGCTTTAGAAAAATAATAATTTAATGTTTTAACTTATTACTTTTCCAGCAAAAAATTAATTGTTTATATGTATTATAAATAAGAACACATATATATATATATATATATATATATATATATATATATTAGATATACAAAAAAGTTCTGCGCTTTAGATTTCATACAACCGAAATAACAATTTAAATTTTATATATCTTCCCGCCCTCTTGCGGTTTTAAAGCGTTGACATTTGACTTTCTAAAATGCCATACGGTTTGGCGTTTGATGCACATAACCTCAAAAATCAGTAATGTTCACGATGGCAATAACAAAAGAGCATATTCGATTTTCCATCCACTTCGCGTTTCATCTGAAGAAAAATGCTGCTGAAGCCACTGCAATGATTTGTGCTATGGAGAGAACGCTGTAAGTCATACTACATGTAAAAGATGGTATCAAAAATTTGGCCAAGGAGATTTCAGTCTTGAAGATGAACCGCGTGCTGGACGCCCTCAAAAGATTGAAACGGACGAATTGCAAGCACTGGATATAAACTCTGCAAAGGAGCTTGCAGAACAGCTTGGCGTTACGCAGCAAACCATTTCCGTACATTTACATACGATGGGAAAGGTTCAGAAGGAAGGCAGATGAATTGAATTGTCCGAAGACAACAAAAATCGTCGGCGTGACACTACACTCATTTTGCTTTCAAAGTTCCGGAAAAAAGATTTTCTGCACAAAATCATTACAGGCGATGAAAAGTGGATTCTTTATGATAACCCTAAACGTAGAAAATCATGGGTTGACCCTGGTCAACCTTTGACATCGACGCCAAAGCCCAATAAAGTTCACGCCAAGAAAGTTTTGCTCTGTATCTGATGGGATTGGAAAGGTGTGTTGTATTATGAATTGTTACAACTGGGTGAAACAATCACGGCAGACCGCTACCAACAACAATTGACCAATTTGAGCGATGCATTAGAAGAAAAGAGGCCATTTACTGGCCAAGGACGTCATAAAGTGATCTTGCTTCATGACAATGCTCGACCACATGTTGCGAAAGCGACTCAGGACCATATCTTTACGTTAGGCTAGGAACTTCTCCCGCACGCGGCGTATAACCCAGACATGGTGCCTTCCGATTACTACCTATTCCGGTCGCTGCAGCATCATTTGGCTGATACACATTTCGTGAGATTTGAAGAGATACGAAAATGCATTGATGACTTTATCGCTTCGAAGCTGGTGAGCTTCTTTCGTCAAGGAATTCGCAAGTTACCCGAAAGATGGCAAAAGGTCGTTAATGCAAACGGGGAATATTTCGCTGATTAATATTTTTTTGTTTGTTTTTGAATAAAGATTGAATTTTACAAAAAAAGCTCAGATCTTTTTTGTACACCTAATATATATACATATAATTGTATATAAAATATATTTATACGTATATTTTTGCTATTATATAATTTCATTTATCTACAAAAAAATAATAATAGGATAAAAAAATAATTAAAAAGTCATAAAATCATTAATAACATTATTGTAATTGTGGCAAAATAAAGTAGATAGAATAGTAACAAAGTGACAAAGTAATATATTGTAATATATTGACAGAGTATATAAAAAGAGTACAAGTGCAGCAAGGAGAAAGTAATAAAATCCTTTTTTTTATAAATGTCACATATTTTTGACATCAAAATAACAATTTATTACCTTTATAATCATTATTCAATACATATATAATTTTATTTAATATATGTCAATGTATACATTT